>CM053594.1:145117911-145144826 GCA_028646575.1 Pseudocheirus occidentalis | reverse complement strand
ATGAGTATTCATTCAAGATTTGGATGATTTGGGTATGATAAGCCCCTGGATACTTCTGAAGATATGTGACTTACGGTGGAAGGGCTTTGAGATGATGGAATAATCCCCTTATTCATCCTTGAGCATGAAGAATGTGTGACTCAGTAGACCTTTCAAAATTCAATGGCTACCCACCTCCCCTCCCCAAGTTTCTTTTCTCTCTTCCCTTCCTGACAGTGAAAATTTTGAGCTGTTTTCTGTGAAGGGAGGGAAGGGAAGCTTATCCTATCTCCTAACCCAACTCCCATGTAGATGTTAACGTATGGCAGCTAAAGGGTAGATTCAGAATAGGGGAACCCGAACTTGAATTTTGAGCTGCTGCTTCTGTGAATGAATGTCAGTCCTGAGCTGGCTATGATCAGACTTGGAGATCATGTTGTGAATTCAAGAGGCTTCAGATATGTTGAGTTCTCTGGTAGGAGCTAACTGACATTGAAGTGATGAATTCCTAACAACTCTCCTAGTACTTCTTAAAGAAGATGACTCCTGAAAAGAGAATAAAATCAATCCCAGGTCTGACTGGCCAGAAGACACCCGCCACAGGTAGGATTGGACACAGTGCAGAGCCAAGGTGAAATGAAGAATGACTGTATTCATTAGTCTCACAATCTGTTTTATGTTCTGATAAGGTTTAAGTATCAACCTCCTAGGAGAGACTAGAAACAACATATAAGTTAGGTTACTGAATCCTGTTTTGTCTTTCTGCCAATACATGCTTATGAATCACGTGCATTTAGCATTTCTCTTGTCTATAGGAAATAAATACCTGTCTCATACCTGATTCATAATGTACATTTAGTACCTCTCTACTCCCAACTTTTAGAGAGCCTCTAGACATCTGTTATCAGTAATCTTATCTGGGGGTGTTGGATGAGGGGATATAATGAGCTAAATAGTTGAAGGGAAAGTTATTTGTTCCATCTTAAAGGTAATCAGGATCTCTTCAGATTGAACATAGTGGGTTCAATGTATATGGGTCTCTTAGTGGAAAGAGGATTGGTATAGTACCCCTGCTACTGAGTTACATAACAATTCCTAATGTGTTATTTGTGTATGAATAAAGATAAATAAATAGATAGGGATTCATAGCATTTAATGGTTATAAAATGCTTTCTTACACATTAGTGCATTTCTTCTTCATAATAGTCTTCTGAAGTAAGTGACACAAGTATAGTTCTTTCTAACTTTCAGATCAAAAAGCTGCTCTTAGAGAAACTAGCTGCTGTGGTGACATTCTTTAAAGTCATCCTAAGTAAGTGGCAGAATTGGGAATTTGAATTTCTCCTATCGTGATATTGGCTGATTTGTTGGGAAGCATCATGGCTTAAACTTGGCGAATGCTGTATTTTGCTCCTCCCTCAGTACCTCTGTAGTATAAAAAACAATGTACTTAGAGTCAAGAGACCCAAGTTTGAATCCTAGTTCTGATATTTACTCTCTTGGGGTGGGAGGAGAGAAGGAGGGGCCATGGCAAGTATTTATTAACTACCCACTACATGCTAGGCACTGTGCCAAGTGCTTTAAAAATGTTATCTCATTTGATCTTTTTACCAATCCTGGGAGGTAAGCACCGTTATCATCCTCAT
The DNA here is from genome assembly GCA_028646575.1 of Pseudocheirus occidentalis. Taxonomy (NCBI): domain Eukaryota; kingdom Metazoa; phylum Chordata; class Mammalia; order Diprotodontia; family Pseudocheiridae; genus Pseudocheirus; species Pseudocheirus occidentalis. The sequence continues at coordinate 145,143,201 of CM053594.1, read as the reverse complement.
TTTACAGTTGAGGAAACTGAGGCAGACAGCAGTTATATGATTTGCCCAGAGTCACATAGCCAGTAAGTATCTGAGGCTGAATTTGAACTTGAATTGTTCTGACTCCATGTCCAAAGCTCTATGCATGGTGCTACCTCACTGCCTCTGTGTATGACCCTCAGTAAATGACTTAACTTGCTTGAGTCTTAGTTGGATTATATAATTGTAAATTGTACTATATATTGTATTATATATTGTACTATAGGAAATAGAGTACAATTGTATTAGTAATGTGTTAAATATAGTAAATTGTACTATATGTGTATTATATAATTGTAAATTATAAATTGTAAATATATATTATGTAAATAACATGTAAAATGTATAAATCCAATTATACAATTGGATTAATGGGGACAGTGCTAATTTTATAGGGTTATTGTGAAGAAAGCACTCTGTAGGTCATGAAGTGACAGATATGTGAACTTTCATAGTTATTGATATTGATTTCTGTGCTAGATTATAACTTAGATTCTTGGTATCACACTTGGGTTCTGAAATATTTCACAAAGATAAGTTAAAGAAGTAATGAAAAGAAACAACAAATATTAATATAACACCTTGAGTTTTATACAGAGCTTCAACAGTAGTCTTCAAAACAATCCGGTGAAAAAGAGTCCATAGTGGTTATTATCCCCATTTTGTAGGTGAAACTCAAGCTTAGGAATAATAAATAACTCACACACAATTGACAAATATTAGGGAGGCATATGAATTCAACTTTCCCTGCCATAGGGTAAGAAAATTAAAAGATGAATGCAAAAATTGGACCTGGAGTATGTCACCTAAATGTATATAAGTCCAGATTTTGATTCAGAGATTAGGTCTTTCAGTTCATCAGCATCATATCCATCAAATAACATAGGGGCTCCATCTAGTCCTAAAAGTCTTTAATACACTCAGGTACTTTATTTGCCACTTCTTGATGTAGAACAGAGGTCCTTAAACTATTTTTTTTTGGTATATGTGCATGTGTGATGGACTCCTTTGGCAGTCTGGTGAAGACCATGCACCCTTTCTCAGAACCATGTTTTTCAATGCATAAAATAAAATACATGGGATTACAAAGGACTACAATTATACTGGCAAACGTATCTATCTATATCTATCTATCTATCTATCTATCTATCTATCTATCTATCTATCTATCTATCTATCTATCTATCTATCTAAATACAAGGTTGCCAGACCCCAGGTTAAGAATCCTTAGTCTATGTTCTAGTCAAATAGCCTCTTTGTTCTTCACACATGCCACTCATTCTCCAACTCTGTGCCTTTACAGTGATTGTCGCTCATGCCTGGAACACACTCCTTCCTCTTCTCTGCTTCACAGCATCTTTTATTTCAGGAGTTTTATGAGCCCTTATACAATCTATAGACCCCTTCTCAGAATCATGATTTGTTGCCTATGTTCCTAGTGAAAGGAAATACTAAATTTCTGGCAGATATTACAAAAATATAGATGCATTTTTCCTGTCCAATTTCATTTGGAATTTCACTCCTGAAATCCCCAGGTCAAGAACCCTGATATAGATCTTGGAGGGTATATTTCTTAAGAACAATGATATGAAAGCACAAATAAAAGGAAACTAAGTACTCCTGCATATTGAGAGAGAGAGAGGGAGAGATGTTCTTCAGTTTTTAAAGCTGGCTTTTTTCCTTTCAGTTCTTTTAACTCTAAAGTACAGTATGATCTTTAGTGTTTATTGTAAAATTTATTCTAGTAGCAATGGAAGCTATAGAGTCTAATATACTGAAAACTTAAGTGACCTTTCTTGTGTCTTACAATAATAACTGGCATTGTTGTATTTTAATCAATTCAATTTAAAACAGTACAGAGGAGAGATAGATGAAAAGAATTTCAAAAATAACTCAGTTCAGTCCAAACCTGTAGGTTATGTGTGTATGTATGATTGTGAAGACTGAGGGAGAGAATAGAACTGGGGAGCAGAGGAAGAAGTTTTAGGGAGTAGAGGAAGGGGCAAGGGAGAATGGGTACAATCCCTGCAGATCTCTCTTTTTCCTGCCAAGTATCATCAGCCCCACCACCTGTCTGTTTGGCAGCCACAAGTAACTGTAAATGCTCTGTGTACTTTCCCCTCCAGGTTTCCAGATTTGGATTTACAGACCTCAGCAAAAGAATCAACAGGTTAAACAAAAGACGTTCAAGCAAATAAAAACACTTGTGATGTTGTCATCAGGGATATGAGAGGAGAAAAACTGGGGCCTATGGTAGTTTTTCCAGTAAACAGTCTCATTCAAGAGAAAAACTCCATTAGGAAAACTCCATTCCATGTACAACCTTTTGCTTGGTACCTATGCTTTAGCAAAGCTGGCATGCTACCTTGTCAGCTGGCCCTATGCCATGCCAACAGATGGGCAGGAGTGTAGGCAGCCAGGAGACCATGTATGAGCATCAAAAGTATGTGCTGAGGGCAGGATCCCTAGCCAGGAGCATGGAATCTGTCTGCTTGTCGGTTTGTCCTGAGTCCCTGTGCATGTGGGATGAGGTGGCATGGCCTGGGAGTTTTGATTGCAATTAATTTTAAAAAGAAACACCAATCAGCCCTGGCCTTTTTCCCTATACAAAAAGGTTTTGACATTTTTTTTTTTGCTTTTAAATTCCAGTGATAGGGGCAGATCAGACAAGAGAGTAGTGAAGGGAATTTGGGAGACATTCTAAAAAGTAAACCAGTGTCATCAAAAGGTAAATCAGTTAGCAAACAGATATTTTTAATGATGGAAATTTAAAGAGTTTGCTGACAATGATCATACCATGGCAAATCAACCAAATCCATCAACTATATATTAGGTACCGGTTACCAATCGCCACCTGCTGGGTTCTAGGGATACAAGGAAAAATGAAGCAGTCTTTGATCTCGAAGAATTTACAACATGGATAAATATAAGTAAATATAAATTCTATCCAGTGGTGTGCTGGTGAAGACATTTTAATATTCATTATTAACAGCTTTCCCATCACTTTCCTAAGTACAGAGGTGGGAAACCTCCAAGGTCACATATTGCCCTCTGTGTTGTAAAGTACAGCCCTTTAAATTAATCCAGACTTGTGTGAAACTTCAGGAAAAAAAACTTCACAGAAAAAAATACTTCACAGAAGTTTAGATTTAGTCAAAGGGCCAAACTTGAAGACCCAGAGAACCTCATATGACCTCAAGGCCCCAGCTTCCCCACCCTCATCTAGACAATAAGAACAAAAACAAAAACAAATTCAGTGCAGATTTGTAGCATTTCCCAATTTCCAAGATGTCAGTACTCCTACTGAACAATTAACAATAGACTTTTAGAAGTCAGTTCTAACTGACATCAGCACACATCTGAGCATATTCAGGGTAATAGAAATCAATATGAATAGGACAAAGAACAGTAACAACTGAGGGTCTCAAGAAAGACTTCTATAGAAGATGGTGACTCAGCTGCTCTTTGAAGAAATTTGTGAATTCTTCAAGCTAGAGACAAGGAGAGAGTGCATTCCAGGCAAGAGGGATGACCTGTATAAAGATATGGAAGTGGGGATGGGGGTGATGTGGCAAATGAATAGTCCAGTTTAACTGGAATAGAGTGTGGGGGAAGATTAGTAAAACAAGTAAGACTGTCACAGTTGATGGGATCCATATTGTGGAGGACTTTAAATACTCCAGAGAGGAGTTTGTACTTTTTCCAAGCTTTTTGGTCAGAAAATGACAATGTCAGAGATCATTTAGGAGATTGTTGAAAGAGTTTTTGAATTAGAACGTGGCCCTGTAAATGTAGAGGAAATAGATGGGAGATATGTTGCAGAGGTAAAATTGATAAGAGTTGGCAACTGAATGTGGGAGGTGAGAGACTGTGGAGAACCAAAAACGATTACACAATTGCAAAGGAAAATAACTGTAAAATGCTTTTGCATCAACAGAAATTATTTTAAAAATCAGTGAGAAATAGAGGTGGTGTTTTGGGAGGGGGATATAGTAATTCTGAAAATATCAAATTTGCAATATCCATAGGATATTCAAGTAGACATTCATCAGGCACTTGGTGATATAATACTATAGTTCAGGATAACAATTAAGACTATCATATAGATTTAGGAATCATTTTCATAGAAATGATAATTAAACCCATGGGAATTTATGAAACATCAAGAGAAAGAGTACATACAGAGAAGAGGTCAAGGAACATTAAAGGGTATCCACACTTAGTAGGTGAGAAAAATAATAACAATCCATTACAGGAGACCAAGAGGTGCTGGTCACACAGGTAGGAAGAGGCACAAGAGAGAGCACATGTGGAAGCTGAGGGAGCAGAGAGTGCCAAGAAGGAAGAGGTCATCAAAAGTGTCAAAGTTGCAGAAAGATCAAGCAAAATGAAGCCTGACGAAAAATCATTGGATCTGAAAATTTAGAGGCCACTGGTAATCATAGGCAAGTCAATTTCAGTTAATGGTAGATTCAGAAGATGTAACTTTCCCATCTACTAGGTGGCAAAGAAATGGAAATTTCAGGGATGCCCGTTAATTGGGGAATGGCTGAACATGTGATATGTGATCATGTTAGAGTACTATTGTGCTATAAGAAAAGCTGAACTTGATGATCTTAGAGAAAACATGGGTAGATTTGCATGAAATAATAAATAGTGAAATGACTAGAACCAAGAGAACATTGTATACAGTAACAGTATTGTACACAGTAAGTATAAAGTAACAGCAATATTGTTTTAAGAACAACTTTGAATGATTAAGTAATTTTTACTATCATAAATACCCAAATTAACTACAAAGGGCATATGAAGATAGACACTATCTGTGTTCAGAAAAAGAACTGCTGAATAGAAATATGTATATGTAATGGTAATGGAAATTTGAACATCTTCCCTGCCCCTTAATGGGCTGAATGTAATCCCTTGGAGTCTGTGAGGGGAAGAGTTTGCTGAAGGCTGAAGCAGAGCCCACAGGAGTCAGAATAGTTAGAGAAGAAAGGAGGAGAGAACCCACCTAGACAGACAGCTAGGCTTATAAGTGTTGGTTTGTGGGAAAGCTAAAGGATAGTGTGACTCTCTGTGCTGTCATGGTGTATTAACTTCTTTGCTACTATGATATCTTTCTGGTTTGGGGATTTGGTCTTCTGGCGTCTGAATAAATGTTTTTGCTTCTGTCTTCCATACGGATAATCTGTTATATTTTGCAATTGAGCACTATGCTGGTATATTTACAGTCACTGTTGGCACTGTGAATATTGTTTTGGTGCCACAGTACAGAATGACTTTTTACATACACACTCACACACAAGCAATTGTGTCTAATGGTAGTGCTCTCTAGGGCGAGGGGAAGGGGAAAAAAGGAAAAAAAAAAGAAATTTATACAACTCTATTATATATTTAAAAGGAACACCAGGTTGTACATAATAGATTCACTGTTTCATGTGCAATTATCTTTTTTATTATGTGGTTATAGAAATGCTTGTTTTATTCCATAAATTAAAAATAAATAACTTCTTAAAAATGAACACATATTATAAGGGATTGAGAAGTGAGTGAAGGTGGATAAAGAGTGAGAAAATGAAAGCTAAAAGTGTAGATGAAACTAGGAATTTATCTATGAAAGGGAAAAGTGATATAGGAAGGTAGCTTGAGGGGATAACACTGGAAAATAAAGATTTTCTTAGTATGGAGGAGACCTAAGCAAATTTTCAGAAAGCGAGGAAGGAACTAGTACATAATGAAAGATTAAAAAGGAAGAAAGAATGGGGATGATAAATGAGATGACATTGGAATAAAGCAGAAGTTTTTAACCTAGGGTCTATGAATAGTTTCCAGAGGGTCTGTGAATTTAGATAGGAAAAGTTGCACCTTTATTTTAATATCAGTCATTTCCTTTATATTCCATGTATTTTATGTTAGACTTTTTTTTTTTTTGCTTTTTGGAGGGCAATTGGGATTAAGTGACTTGCCCAAGGTCACACGGCTCGTTTTTGGGTTAAGTGTCTGAGGCCAGATTTGAACTCAGGTCCTCCTGACTCCAGGGCCGGTACTCTACTCACTGTGCCACCTAGCTGCCCCATGTTAGACTTTTGAAAGCATTATTCTGAAGAATCCATAGGCTTCATGAAACTCCCAGAGAGATCCATGACAAAATGATCAGCTGGGGACTAGATGATCTCCAAAGGCTTCTCCAGTTCTTAGTCACTTAGAGATGGTCTTTCGCATGGCATTCTAGAGGAAAGATGGCTAAGTTTCTTTCTTCAGCCATAGACAACATGCTTAGATTTCCTAAAAAGTTTCTCCTTGACCTAGCTGTTTTCTGTTTTCAGTGTTTCATATGTTTTTCTCCTCTGAGAATGTGATTGTCCTACTCAGATCCTTATGTTAAGATAGTGACTCTGAAACTCTAACCTTGGCCTTCCTCCATTCAAATCACTTATCTCTGTTGTCAATTTTCTGGCTCTTTCTGTTTCTATATCATGAGCAAGTTAACTCTTGCCTTTAATACACCTTCACAGGATATCTCCTTTAGCCTTTGTCCTTAATCAGACCTCCTTATCACAGTCTTACTCTACCACTTTATCTTTTTTCATGAGTATTCTCATTTTGAGGAGTCTGTCACTTCTTGTGCCACAAATTATTCTGATTCCATCTACAAATTGTTCCTTGTAACTCTCTTCCCATACCCCAAAATAGAAAGACAGACAGATGCGCACATACACATATGCACACACACACACACATACACACACACTAATGAAATTTGTCTAATTGTCTAATTGATATGACGTTGATGTAGATGGTAAGTTTCTCTGGGCATGGGCTTGCAATGTCTTTACTGATGTTTGGGATATAGTTCACATTTCTAGTTCAGTAAAAGACCTTTTAATTGTAGTATCCCAGTTTGTTTTTCTGTAATTTGGTGTTTGTGCACCATTACTCTCCTATAGGCTATTTCAATGGAACTTGCCCTAAACAATGTGTGTTCACACTAATGCACCATCATTTCTACTTGCATCCCATTAATGTGCCTTTTAGCATTGGGGGTGAAGAGACAACCTGGGAGAGAAGTCAAGGGGAAGGAAACCCTCTGAGTCTGTATTTCTTACTTTTAGCTCTCCCTTCATCTGTTTCCTTTTGTCTTCCTTTGAGCCCTTGCCATGCTCCTAAACATTACTGCACCTCTAAGAGCTATTGTAGGGCAATGAATCTGTATACTAAATGCCAGACTTGCTCATTTCCACTGATGACTGCATTTAGTTGCGTTAGTTATTTGTGGGCATTTTTTGGTGGTACCTGTGGATTCCAAATATAGAAATATGTTAAATTAGAAGCATATATAATACAAAAGTTATTAACTTATTGAACACAAGTGCTTCCTAAATGCCTATTTGATTAACTATAAATAGAAACCAGCAGACAATAGAGGTAAATACAGCACTGTTTAACACCGTTGCTGTTCATTCCTATGCATTGCCTATATACATAACCAAGTTTGAAGTCGGAAGAGCTGGGTTGCCATCTTTTTTTCAACAGGGTCTAAAATCATTTCATTTACAAAATCTGAGCATATCTTAGTTGCCTGAGGCCAGGATGACATACCTAACATTCTTTTCTTCCTCTCATTTTAAGCACTACTTATATAAGCTTGAATCACAAGTGCTCAGAGATTCTAGTGTTGAAGCATCAGGCATCAGGAAAGAAGAGAGATAAGGGACCTAAAAAGAACCCAATCTCTCAGCCCATTAATCAAAGCCCATGCATTCCCATTAAAGCAGGTGAAACAATGAATAGAGCTAAGAAAAAAGACTCTATATCAAGAACATTTTTAAAAGCAAAAGTCAGACTCCATTGTCACAGGGCACACGAGGGACACTTAAAAAGGCACAAGTTTTCGGACTCTCTAAGAGATGTCGCCTGCAGACTCAGATAAAAAAAAAATGGAGGGTGGGTGGAAGACTATGCCTAAAGCTTACAATTAAATGTAGAATATGTACCTTTTCTCCTACCTCCTTTTTATGAATGAACTTCCACCTTCCAATATGAGTGAAAAAGATGCTTTAAATATACACAATGTTCCAGAAAAATGGAAGTGTAGCTGGGCCCTGTATAGAATAGGACTAAACATCTTTTCCATGTAGCATTCTAATGGAATTACCATTCCCTACCTTGAACACAAACATTATTTGCATTATTTACATTCCAAATACTTAGGATAGATGGGAGCATTCAAGTTTCCAGTTAACGTACTTGATTTCAATAAGCATGATGGCTCTGCTATTTCTAGAAATCTTGGTATTTGGAAAATATTTTTATTTGGCAGTATTATTTTTCCATTAGACTGTGTATCATTCATGCATTCATTATATTTTAATGAAAATTCTACGAACAAGATGTAAACACATGGTCCTACTATGGCTAATACCATATCCAGAAGCCGAGGGCTCTAATAGTTATATATCTACTAATTTTTGTAAAAGAATAGCAATAGGTAACAAAGCCTCCCTGATGCACAGACTAAGAAAAGCCTGGCATAGGTTACATTCTATACGACTATCTAACCTTTTACTAATGTTATCCTTCATCCTGTTAATAAAATCTTCATATGTACATACCCTCCACACTATAGTTAAAGAGATGAAAGAATTCAACCTCTTCTCTCTTTTTCTCCTAGCAAAAAGCCTCATTTTCCTTTTTTATTTCTTTACTTATTGGTTAAAGCATTAAAACTAGCTTTTATTGCTTACACTTTTCAATTTGTAGATTTATGAATTTATAGCTTCTCAAATTCCTTTTTCCAAAGAATTTGAACACAACAAATGGCAGCTAAATCCCAGCATGCACAGCTAAAATATATCTTTGGGCTCCTGAGCCCTCTAGGACTACATTTATTTCTCTCTTTTTTTAGGGGAAGGAGGTATTTCTTTTTTATTACTTAAACTCAAATACACAATAAGAAAAGAAAAAGAAACATGTTATAAACTTAAATATTGAAACAAATGCTAAATAAGAAAAAAAGCACATCATGTGTGCAACAGAACATGAGAGAAGATTCAAAATATATAGCAATAAATTTCCGTTTCAAGCAAACCTATATAATAAATACTACGTGTTGTGTTGAGAGCTGTCCATCTTTTCTTTGCTTCCTCGTAAGTTTTCTTTTGTTCTCCATTTCTATTCTTTTGCAAGGTTTTATACCTGCCAGTGCAGGACTTCAAACCTTCCCATATCCTCTGACCATGGTCCATGCTTTGTCAATAGTCAGTCATCAGTCAATATGTATTAAGTATGTACAACGTGCAAGTTACTGTGCTAAGTGTTAGAGATAAAAATTCAAAAGAGAAAGACAGCCTTTCCCCTCGAGGAGTTTACAATCTAATGGGAGAAAACAAAGCATAAAAGAAAGAAAAAAGAAAAAAAAGGGGATGGAAGGGACTTGGTGAGGGGTAAGTACCCATTATAAAGAAATGAAAAAAAGATCAAAATGAATTTGACTGAGTGGGAAATGAGCCCCTCTCTTCTTAATGTAGGTTGAGGAGTACATGATTCCACCCTCCAATCAGAGTGGTAGGGGATAATGTTGAGGTATAAATACCAAGACCTATTGGTTCTTGCAGGATAATAAGATTTCCTAGTGATAAAGTTCCTGGGGGCATGGTGGGGAAATGAAAGAAGTTGAAAATGAGTGTAGCCCAATGGGCAATGAGGATCCCTAGGTGGGGGCGGTGATAGAAAGGGAGTCCAGCCCTTTTCAACTTTAGCTTTTTAACAGCTGGTGCCACTCTTTCTGAAGTAGCATTTTCCATTGATATAGAACATCTCTGAACATTTTGGTGAAGCAGGCTGCTGATCTTGCTTCTTTTGTTAAGCTCCATTCCGACCCTTAGCCTGGTTTTGTTCCTACCTGTCTGAATCTGAATGACCAAGACTCAGACTTTTTCCCCTTGCTCCATATTCATTCTCTCCCCAGATCCTTCATTCAAATGAAGAGGTAAATAATAGATTTCATCTTCAAATGTTATATTTTCTGGACTATTTCCAATATCAATAATGATAAGCCTAGAGATGATGTAATTTAAATAGAATCAGAACCAGCAATTATGGCACTTGAGGCAAATTCAATTGGGGTGGGGAGGCTGAAAGGTAGAAAAATAGAACCCCACCCCTCTCTCCAAAGCTAATGCTAGGGAGGCTGGCACATGTTTGTTCCATATCTTGTATTTCTAGTATGGCTTAGGACATCAAGCCTGGTGATATTACACAAATAGCCCACATTAGTCAGGTATAGTCAGATCAGCATAGGAGTAGTGGCAAATGAGCTCTGGGAAAAGGGATTGATGTTGACAGGTATTAGGGTTCATAGGGGTTGGCTAAATGGAGAACAAATAGACTCAGAAAACTGCATGGGGGGAGGAAGTGGACCTTCTAGATGTTTGTGTTAAGCTCTGGTCATCCCAAGTCAGTTATAGTTTTGCTAACCAAGGTTACCAAAGAGGACATCATGAACACCTGTGGCCTCTCCAGCCTCCTGAAATCTCACCTACATGTGGGAGCAGCCTTGGATACAAACAGTTCTATACCCAGGAAATATCATTCACTAAAGAAAGAAAGATTTTCTGATTTCTACACATCTAAATGACCACAGATTGTTAACCATGACCTGGGGAGACCTTCAGTTTGCCAATTATTTTATGTAAGTCAGCAAACTGATGATGGTGATTGAGGATTCTTGGCAATAAGGCCTTGGCTGGTGGAGGAGAACTACCAATATTAGAGCACTCTGTCTCCAATAGAGTCCGTCTTTTCATTATGCAACCTAATGAGTGTCAACAAAATCAGAAGAGATGATGTATTCTTTAATTAAAATACATGTGATATGAAAGTCATCAATCTAATAGGTCTAGCCCATCTTGGTAATCTTAAATTAAAATGCTTCCTGAATGTTAATCTGCACACATTTAGCTTCAATATATAGCTGTGATGAGAGACCCTGTCATTCTATGTATGTATATTTAAAGAGGAATAGCCCCCCTCCTCCCCCCCTTTATGTGTTGAATATTTTTTTATTAGTCAATCTATCAAAAGTCACCTTAACTCCCCACCACCACCCATATAAAGGCATACTGCATGTTTGGGTTCTGTGACTCATTTGGTCCTAGATGAGGTGCCAAACACAAATTCCAGTTCTTGTGTTTTACTTACAATAGCATTAGTGTTTAATCCTCCAGATTCAATCAAAAATACACTTAATATGGAGAAAACAAATCCTCCCTTTTATTGCCACACTAAATACTTTTGCCAGCAAATGCTTTTGGGGGCGCTTTTTATTTATGGATTTCTACAATGCCCGAGAGCTTTTGTCTTTTTTAGTACTCCATATTTATGGTTGGGGGATGATCATTTTCTGCTTGGCTTCACTTTGAGCTCTTTCAAAACTAGTTGGAGTAGTAATAGTTTCATACTGTTTATCCCTTTTCCCCCCTGAGTCCTAAGTTAAATCTTTTCTACTCTCTCAGTGACATTGTAGTATATTATGCTATACATTCTTAAGCTATTAACTCTGGGCATCGCTAATGATTTCTTTCTTAAAAAAAAAAGACCATCCAGCACATAAAACATGTAAATGTTTCTTATTAAAACCCCAAATGAAAAACACAAACAGCCTAACAGCAACAGGAAAGAAATGGGGATTGTTTCAGTAAGAATGCAAGAGAGAAACTAGTCTCTCAAACAGCCATACCAGCAAAGAAAGGCTGCTGAAGGGGAATAGTTCATTTTCCTTGATGTGCTAATTCTGACAAAGCAGAGGGATACAAAGTCTGAAAAGGTGAGGGCAGGGAGCTTAAGTTTCCTGGTAAAATTCCAGAATCAATAATTAAAAAGATGGTTGGTAAGAATCTAGAAAGGGAGGTGGCGATCACAAAGAGCGAGCATAGATTCAAGAGTAGGTCATGACAAACTAAGCACAGTATCTTTTTTAACAGTGTTACTAACCTAGTAGATAAGGGGTATGCTGTAGATAGAGCTGAGCAAAGCTTCTGATAGAGTGTCTCATGCTATTCTGGTGGAGAAGCTAGCAATGTATGATTTAGATGATTATACAATCAGATGCATAGAGAACTAGTAATATGGTCAAACTCGAATACTAATTATAACATTCAATGTCAACATGGCAGGAGGTCTTCAGTGGAGTAACCCAGAGATCTATATGTGGTATTGCGTTGTGTACTATTTTTATCAATTTATTAATTGGATAAAGACACAGATGCATGCTCCCCTAATATGTAAATAACACAATGCTGGAAGGGATAGCTAAATGGATGTGCTGGAGCCAGCTCTAACTGACTCATGAGACCCAATTGCTAAATTCCCAGTGTGGGAATTTACACTTTGGAAATTGGTGAATGCTGCAAACTAGCACTTTATGTATTGTTTTGTTGATTGTGCAGACTTAAGAAAGTGATGGAATAAATATTAATAATGTAGATTAAACATAAAATTGTGTTATGTGCACATATTTTTTTTATTTTTTGCTTTTTAAAGGGGTTAAGTGACTTGCCCAAGGTCACATGGCTAGTAAGTGTTAAGTGTCTGAGGTCAGATTTAAACTCAGGTCCTCCTGACTCCAGGGCCAGTGCTCTATTCACAGCACCACCTAGTTGTCCCAATGTGCACATATTTTTTGAGAGTTGATTGTTAAACATTTATCATTACAATCCTGGATCACAACTACCACATTAAATATCATATTCTGCATCCATAAATGTTTTAGGCTAAAGCAAATAAGATGAAGCTGAACAAGGATAAATGTAAGCTTTTACACTTCAGTATAAAAAAAATCAGTCTCATAAATATAAGACGGGTAAGACATGGATAGGCAGAAGCTATTATGAACAAAGACAAGGGGATTTTAGTGAGTTGTAAACCCAATATGAATAAATACTGTGATGTGGTAGCCCCCAAAGCTAATGAGATCTTAGGTCATATTGAGAGATACGACTTTCAGAAAGAGAAAAGTGATGTTTCTACTATATATTATTATACTATACTGCTATATACCCTATTAGGTCTCTCCTTGGGTATTGTATGGGCTGCTAAGTGGTGCAGTGAATAGAGCTTCAGGCCTAGAGTCAGGAAGGTCTAAGACTTTAGACACTTACCAGCTATATGACTCTGGGCAAATCACTTAACCCTGTCTGCCTCTGTTTACTCATTCTTTAAAGTGAGCTGGAGAAGTAAATGGCAAACCATTCCAGATTCTTTACAAAAATACCCAAATGGATGACAAAGAGTTAGACATGACTGAAATGACTGATTAAGGTATTGTATTCAGTTCTGGACTCCAGGGCTTAAGAAAGATATCAATAAGCTTGTAACTGTGCATGAAACACAACCAAGATGATAAAGGGTCTTGAGTCTATGACACATGAGGTTTAGTTGAATGAACTGGTCATATTTAGCTCACAGAAGAGGAGATTCAGGAGATTCATAATAGCAGACTTCAAGTATCTGCAGGATGGTCATGTATGGTAAAGGGATTAGCTTTGACCTTAGTTTGACCTTAGAGGGCATATGTGGACAGTGAAGAAAGGCAAATTTGGGATTAATGTCAGGAGAACTTTCTAACTATCTCAATGTGGAATAGGTTACTTTAAGAGGTAGATTCCCTATCTTTGGAGGTCTTTAAGCTGACTGGATGATAGCTTGTATTGTACTGGGAATTCTTTTTTGGCTTGGACTAGAATGGTCTCTTACAACTCTCAAATTCTGTAATTCTTTGAAAAACAGTTTTTCAGTCTGTTTGTAATTTTTCGTCTTTTGTCAGGGGACCAAAGACATCATGGGTAATGTCTTGATTCATGCATAAATTGGATTTAAGAGAGATTCACTTTCTCTTCCAATGCCATCAAAGTCCAATAGCAGAAAAAAAGTTAGAATGCCTGGTGATGACCTGAGATTCAGTGGATGACCTTGATATCTTCAATGTCTGATCAAGTTCTCAGCACTCCACAGTGCCTGCTTCAACCCCCTTCAAGGCCATTGGAACAAATTGTCCATATCTGCTCATTTCCCTGGAGGAAGTCTTTACATGCTGGGGGATAGATACCCCTCCTTATTCACTGACAGGTTTATGGCCCATTGGTTACCCTCAAACTAATTTAGTCTCTCTGCTGAGACAATTTACCAGGGTGTGGCCACTGTACATGCTATAGTTTCTTGGAGACACAGATGAGTGTTGAGTGCCAGGTGGACACAAAAGGTGAGTGAAGGCAAGGGCTCTGGTAAGTTCACATACTGAAGGTGCTGGTCCTTCTTGAACACCCATAACTCCGTTTGCTATGGAGTTGCTAAGAAATTCCAACTCCTAAAAACAAAAGACACACTTTAATTACCAGCATTTTTAATGACATTCTTTTTGTCAAGGAGAATTTTCTTGAATTCCTCAAAACACAAAAGAAAAGAGGAATGCTTTGAGGAAACTTTGAGCTATTTTGGGCTGGGTTTTAGCTCATTTTACTCTAATAAGCATTTATTAGGCATATAAAAACTAAAATTACAATAGTTTCCACCCTTAAGCAGCTTATACTCTACTGCATGTTGATTTGGTCCATTTGTGCTAATTTGACCTAATAATTAACACCAAGAAAATAGAGATTCTCCTCCAGCCAGCACTATACCGTTCATATATAGAACCATCAGCTATAGCAAATGAAGAAATTTTTAATGCTATGTAAGTTCACTTACTTTGGTAGTGTACTTTACAGGCATGTAAGCATTGATAATGAGGTTGACACATGAATTGCTAAGAGTTAGCTCAGTGTTTGGGAGGCTCCGAACAGAGCTATTGTGCTGACTTCATTGTTGTATATATGTAAAACCTGGACAGTCTACCAGCGCCATGACAGGAAACTGAATTGCTACCATATGAATTGTCTTAGGAAGGTTCTGAAGATCAGCTGACAAAATGAGGTACCCAGACATTGAAGTGCTTTCTTGAGCTAAAAATTCCAAGTATTCAAATTCTATTGCAGAGAGTACAACTCCAAACTGCTAACCATGTTGTTTAAATGCCAAACATACATTTGTTTAAAAGACTATTTGACAGAGAACTCACACAAAGCAAGAGGTCACATGGCAGTTAGAAGAAGCAATAAAAGGACTATCTCAAGGTCTTTCTGAGGAACTTTGGAATTGATTGTGTGACATGGGAGATACTGACAAAAGATTGCCCAGTATGGCGTGCCTGCATCAAAGAAAGCTTTGTGTTCTATGAGCAAAGTAGTTCAAAAGAAATACGAGATGTGAAAATTTAGAGATATCTCCACTTCAAATGTTCATATGGACTATTTGTGCACAGAGCCTTCCATGCTCATACTGGTCTGATCAGCCACAGTCAGACACAATATACCTTGACTCCAACATAGTGATATCATTTTGGTCTTTTTCAAGAATGTAGAACAACAACCAGCCATTTATAACTTAGGGAAAAGAAAAAAAAACCCACTGCATTAAGGGACAAGGAAGTTAGGCCTGAATTCTTTCTGGACTATTTACTACATGAATGACATTGAACAAATTATCTCACTTCTTTGGACCTTAATTCACTTATCTGCAAAATGAGAGGGTGGGATTTTGGAGAAAAAGTCCTAACAGAGGACCTAGATCTGAATCCTAGCTCTGTAAGACCTTGGGTAAGTGACTTAACTCTTTGTGCCTCTGTTTCCTTGCCTGTATAAGGCATGGGCTGCATGAAACTATCTCTAAACTCTCTCCCAGACAGAAATCTTTTCATCTTATAATGGAGTCAATTGAACTCAGGGTGGCTGGTGGCAGAGCAGCCTTCTGTAAGAACCTGAGGTGTGTTTGGAGGGAATGGAGATTGTGGTGGTAGTCAGCTGTTCACTCAGCCATTAACCATTTATTAAGCCTCCGTTATGTGTCAAGCATGATGCTAAGTAAGGAAGCCTTTCCAAGCCCTCCTGTTTCCAATGCCTTCTTTCTTATCCTGTATGTAGCTTGCTTTGTATGTATTTGTTTATGTGTTGTCCCCTCCATTAGATTGCAAGCTCCTTGAGGGCAAGGGCTGCCTTTTGCTTCATTTTGAATCTCCAGTGCTTAGCCTGGGGCCTGGAACATAGCAGGTGCTTAATAAACAAATAAATAAATAAATAAATAAAAATAACCATTTATGGTTATTGAACTGAATTGAAGTGCTGATGATACAAAGAAAAGTCTGAGACAGTCTGTGCTCTCAAGAAGCTTGCTGGCTATTGGGAGAGACAACACACAAACAACTGTGCACTAGTAGGCTACATACTGGATAAACCGGAGACAATCAGTAGAGCAAAGGAACCAGAACTAAGAGGGATCAGGAAAGACTTCCTATAGAAGACTGAATTTTAGGTGGGACATGAGCAAAGTCAAAGAAACACTAGGAAGTAGATATGAAGAGGCAAACAACTCTAGGTTTGAGGAAGAACCAGTGAAAATGTCTAGAGATGTAATGTCTTGTTTGAAGAACAGCAAAGAGACTAGGGTCATTGAATTAAAGAGAGTGGAAGAAATAAGCATTTATATAGCACCTACTGTGTTCGGAGGACTGTGCTAGCACTTTATAATTGGCTCATTTGATCCTCACACCAATCCTGTGAGAGAGATATTATGATTTCCATTTTACAGTTGAGGAAAAAGAGGCATAGAAAGTGACTTGTCGGGGCGGTTAGGTGGCGCAGTGAATAGAGCACCAGCCCTGGAGTCAGGAGTACCTGAGTTCAAATCCGGCCTCAGACACTTAACACAAGAAAAACTAGCCGTGTGACCTTGGGCAAGTCACTTAACCCCAACTGCCCTCCAAAAAGAAAAAAAAAAGAAAGTGACTTGTTTAGGGTCACACAACTAGTAAATGTTAAGGCTGGACTTCAACTTAGGTCTTGCAGGTTCCATGCTCAGTGTTTCATCCACTGTGTAAGTCTATCTTTAGTGCCTATGCAGGGTGGGAGTAGAAAGAATAGGGGCAGGTTATGAAGGACTATTTGATTCTGAAGGTCATAAAGAACCACTGAATTTGATTGAACATGGTGAGGAGTGACATAGTCAGACCTTAAGAAAGTCTCTTTGACAGCTAATGGAAGACGGAATGGAATGGGATGAGAATTGTTACAGGTGGACCAACCAGAAGGCTTGGGGTGGGTAATAAATGCCTGTACCAGGATGGGTGGCAGTGTCGGAGGAGAAGAGGGGATAGACACAAGAGATGTTATGAATGTGAAATTGTCAATAGAAGCAGATGGCAATTGAATTGAGATACAAATGGGGATGGGATACAAAAGTGAGTAGTTGTGTGTGTGTGTGTGTGTGTGTGTGTGTGTGTGTAGGGGGGCAGTAGTAAGGGTTAAGGTCACTTGTAGAATTGTAAAGTAGGGAAACAGGTACATATAAATTGAATGGAAAACAAGAACCCCTGGAGGCAGAGTCTAACCACCTCCATACAACCTGGAGTTTCAAAATGGCCAGGAAAACAAAGACAATTTGGCTACTTAAAGTGAGTGAGGGCTTTGCAAACCACCCAGCTTCCCTGTCTTGTATTCTCACAGCTGGAACCTATAAACGAAAATAAACCCTTTGTAGCCAATGGTTTTAGACTTTCTATTTAGCTCGGTTTCCTTTACACCAGGATTTATAAACAATGGAAACCATTCTGAAAACACCTGTCAAAAAGAAAAGGCCTAAAATGACCATTTCTCAGGCAATTCACTAGTCAGGATTTTTGAAGGACAGGGCAGAGTGGGGTAAGGGGACATGACTGGTGAGGGAAAGGAAGGTGAGACAGGAAAACAAATCCTAAGTGGCTCAGTGGGCAACAATCACATCATAAGAGTTTAGATTTAGAGCTAAAAGAAATCTTAGAAGATCATTTAGTCCAGTGATTCTTAACCTCTTGGTTTATGTCATGGATCCCATTGGCAATGGGACCCCTCTTCAGAACATTGTCTTTAAATGCTTGAATTTAAGTTAAGAAATAAATTATCTCAAAATACAACCATTAAAAGATTTTTTAAAGTTCATGGACCCCAGGTTAAGAGCCCCTGATCTAGTTCACCTCTGTTATATTGCAAATGATATTGAAGCCCAGAGAGATTTAGGTGATTTGCTTACTGTTGCATAGGTCCTAAGTATCAGAGATAGGGTTGGAACTCAGATTCCCTGAAGCTAAATCCTGTACTTTATTGCTGCTCCTGTTTTTTTTTCTTATATAAGGGATCACAGTTATTTCACTTATAATTTATAATCACGAATGTGTAGAGCATTCTTGCTTAAGACATCATCACATTCAACCCCTCTGATTTTAAAGGGGAAGGAATCAAGGTCCAAGGCAGAAGCAGCTTCTCCTGAATCAGAGACCAAAGCTCTTGCCACCAGTCCCACACAGAGTATTCAGTTATGTGATTTGAAAACGATAGTAAACAAGTTCCCATTTTTCAAATCACAGGGGAAGTATTGATGGTGACTAAATAAGGAAAATGACCTTTCTCATTAACATAGAATAAAATATTTTGTTTTTGTTTTCAAAACTTTTTCAGCACATTTCACGGTCATCACATCAACACTTTTGGAGATAGACATCACTCTCCCTGTTTTATGGTGTTGGATTCTGATGCTAGAGGTTAACATGGAGCATGTGTTCCAAATGGGACAAAACACATCTGCTTATTTGGGGCTGAAGAGCTAGGAAACAGGATCTAACACAACCAACATCTAGCCTAGCCCATTTCTCTTTCTACCAAAATTGGAGAGGCTCTTGGAACTAAATATTGCTGGGGCACAATCAACAAACCAAATGAAATGGAGATGAAAGGAGAAAACAGAGTCCTGTCTTATAGATGGAAGCATTCAAACTCATTTTGAGATATAGTTGCCCCAGAAAGCGGAAAATGTCTGCATCTTATTTAGTTCCTTCCTAGCTCAACTTTGATTGCTGGTGGGTGTGAGAAGACAATGAGAAATGCCTCACAACTATGTTCATTATTTATAAGACCTAGATCCCAACCAACATGTTGACCTATGAGCTCATAGACACTCTTCTGCTCCCTATCCTAGAAGGGACAATTCACACTGTGTACAACTTCCACCCAGTTTGACTCCAAATGAAATCTGGTTGAAAAGAACCTCAAAGGCTGCCTTGAAGAAGAAGTTTAAAATGGGCCAAGGCAGCCTGAGAAGTATCACCTTGGCCTTCCTAATTCTGTGTGAAGATTTTAGAGGCTCACTATAAATTGTATATCTCTGTGTGTATGTGTGTATCTATCTATAAAGTTTTGTATTGTGTTGTTGTTGACTTTTTGTGTTTCTGTTTTTATGTGCTTATATTTAGAACACTAGCTGATGGAACAGCTTCCTTCCCACTCACAAGTAATAAGTAACTTCAAGATTAGTCATAATAGGAAAACCTGGGACTTGGAATTCTGTTTGCTTCTCCCACCTTTATGCCCTGGCAGGGGATTAGAGATGATGTAATGCTTAGGCACATTTTTTTTTTTTTTTTTTTTTTTTACCTTTCAGACAAAACATTCACAGCCAAAGTTGGACACACTTTCTGGACCTACTATGGTATAACTGCCTTAACCTCCATGCTTGTAGTCCACTCCCCATTTTTTTTATCTCCTTGGCACATCTCCTGGGCACTTTCCAGTCTTACTGTCAGCCAATATATATTTATTAAGAGCCTACTGTGCACTAGGCATTGTACTAAACTCCCACCACCCCCTTAATAATTTACAACTTATTCAGAAAACAATGATACTTTACTGAAAAGAGAATAACAAAGAAACTCACTTTAACTGTAATATGAAGAATTTAGGGTAGTTATAAGGAAGCAATCAAAGGGCAAATATTTATTAAGTCCTTGCAATATGCCAGGTACTGTATCAGGTGCTAGGGATACAAAGAATAAAAAGAAATGATCTGTTCCTTGAAGGATCTTACATTCTATCAAGAGAAACAATCATCAGGCATATCTCTTTTACTGTGCTTTGCTTTATTGCACTTCACAGATATTGTTGCATTTTTATTTTGTTACAAACTGAATGTTTACAGCAATCCTATGTCAAGCAAGTCTACCAGCACAATTTTTCTAAAATGTACTTACATCTTGTCTCTACAGCACATTTCAATAATTTTCACAATATTCTAAACTTTTTATTGTTAATTTATTTTTTATAACAGATATGGTGATCTGTGATGCTATTTTTGTAGTCATTCTAGCTCACTTATTTATTTATTTAAAATATTTTATCTTTCTGCCAATTACTTGTAAAAACAATTTTTAACATTTAATTTTTTTAAGTTTTGAGTTCCAAATTCTATCTCTTCGTCTCTTCCCTCCTTTCTCCTTGAGATGGTGAGCAATCTCATATAGGTTATACATGTGTCATCATGTAAACCATTTCCATATACTTAGTCATTTTGTACAAGAAAACTAAGAAGAGAATAAAGAAATAAGGAAGTAACAAAGGAAAGGAGAAAGGAAGAAAGGTAGAAAGGAAGACAAAAAGGAAGGAAGGAAGGAAGGAAAGAAGTAAAGAAGGAAGAAGAAAAGAAGGAAGGAAGGAAAGAAGGAAAGAAGACAGAAAGGAAGGAAGGAAGACAGAAAGGAAGGAAGGAAGGAAAGAAGGAAGGAAGGAAGGAAGAAAAAGAAAGTAAAAAATAGCATGCTTTGGTCTATATATTCAGATTATATCAGTTCTTTCTCTGGAGGCAGATAGCATTTTTCATGATGAATCCTTTGAGATTGTTTTGGATCATTTTATTGCGGAGAATTAGCCAAGTCATTCACAGTTCTTCATCCTACAATATTGCTGTTACTATGTATAATGTTTTCCTGATTCTTCTCACTTCATTTTGTATCAGGTCATGTAAGTCTTTCCAGGTTTTTCTGAAATCATCCTGCTTGTCTTTTCTTATAGCACAATAACATTCCATTACTATCATATACCTCAACTTCTTCAGCCATTCCCCATTTGATGGACTTCCAATCAATTTCCAGTTCCCAACCACCACAAAAAAGCAGCTATAAATACTTTTATACAAATGGATTCTTCTTGCCCCTTAAAAAATCTCTTTGGGATACAGACCTAGTAGTTGTAGTGCTGGATCAAAGGGTTTGCACAATTTTATAGCTCTTTGGGCTAGAACTTTGGCCATAGTTCCTAATTGCTCTGCAGAAGGGTTGGATAAGTTCATATTTCATAACCACATAAACCAATAGTGCATTAGTGTCCCTGTTTTCCCATATCCCCTCCAACATTTATCATTTCCCTTTTTTTGGTCATATTAACCAATCTGATGGGTGTGAGGTGGTACCTAATATTTGTTTTAATTTGCATTTCTCTAACCCATCATGATTTAGAGCATTTTTTCATATCACTATAAGTAGCTTTGATTACTTTGCCTGAAAAATATCTGTTCATATTTTTTGACCATTTATCAGTTTGGGAATGACTTGTCAGTTCTTTACATATTTATGAAATAAAGCCTTTATCAGAAATACTAGCTGTAAAATTTCCTCTTACTTTTCTGTTTTCCTTCTAATTTTGGTTGCATTATTTTTGTTTGTGCAAAAGGTTTTTAATTTTATATAATCAAAATTATTCACTTTTTATTTTGTAATGCTCTTTATTTCTTGTTTGGTTCTAAATTCTTCCCTTATCCATACATCTGACAGGTAAACTGTCCTATGCTCTTCTAACTTTCTTATGGTATCACCCTTTATGTGTAAATCATATACCCATTTTTCCTTATCTTGGGATATGGTATGAGATATTGCTCTATATCTAATTTCTGCTGTACTGTTTTCCAATTTTCATAGCAGTTTTTGTCAAATAATGAGTTTTTAAGCCATGCACCTCCTTTTTTCTTTGTTAGATTTATCTGGTTCTGAGAGGGGAAAGTTGAAGTCCCCCACTAGTATAGTTTTGCTACTTCTTCTTCTAACTTATTTAACTTCTTTAAAAATAAGATGCTATACTATCTGGTAAATAAATGTTTAGTACTGATATTACATCATTGTGTATGATACCTTTAACAAGATATAGTTTCCCTCCTTATAATTTTTAATTAGATCTATTTTTGCTTTTGCTTTATCTGTGGTCACAATTGCTACCTCTGTTTTGTTTTTTTACATAAGCTGAAGCATAGTAGATTCTACTCTATCTTCTGACCTTTACTCTCTGTATTTCTGCTTCAGAGGTGTTTCTTTCAAATAGCATATTGTAGGACTCTGATTTTTTATCTCTTTTGCTACCTCCTCCTATTTTATTGATAAGTCCATCCCATTCACATTTAAAGTTATGATAGCTGTATATTTGACTTCATTCTATTTTTCCCTTGTTTATCTTTCTCCCCCCAAACCCCCCTCTCTCTCTCTCACACACACACACACACACACACACACATTTACCTTTCAGACAATGCTTCTCACAAGTGTTTTACTTCTGCCCATCACCTCCCCCAATCTGTTCTCCTTTCTATCAGTCCCCCGCCTCCTACTTCTCTTATCCCTGTCCCTTTTTACTTCCCTATATGGTGTGATAGATTTCTATATCCAACTGAATGTTCATGTTATTCCTTATTTAAACCAGTTCAAGCAATGCTCATCACCTCCCCATCTTCCCCACCATTATAATAGTTTTTTGTGCTTCTTTTCTGTGAGATAATTTCCCCTTCCATCTTCTCACAGTACGATGTTCTTTCTCACCCCTTAATTTTATTTAAATGGCATCCCATCATTGTCAACTCACACTGATACCTTCCATGTAGACTTCTTCTAATTGTCCTTATAGTGACAGAGTTCTTAAGAGTTACAAAAATGTCATCTTGCCATGTAGTAATATAAACAGATTAATCTTGGTGAATCTTTCATTTTCTCTTTCTGATTTACCTTTTTGTTTCTCCTGAGTCTTATGTTTGAATGTCAAATTTTCTATTCAATGTTGGTCTTTTAATTAGGAATGCTTGAAAGTTCTCTATTTCATTAAATATCTATTTTCCCATGAAGTATTATACTCAGTTTTAGTTGAGTAGATGATTTCTGATTGTAATCCTAGGTCCTTTGGCTTTTGTGATATTACATTTTATACCCTCTGATTCTTTAATGTAGAAGCTGCTAAATACTGTGTAATCCTGACTGTAGTTCCATGGTATTGTTTTTTTTTCCTCACTTTTTGCAATATTTTCTTTTTGTCTTGGGAGTTCTGGAATTAGGCAATAGTATTCCTGGGAGTTTTCATTTTGAGATCTATTTGGGGAGGATTCTTTCCATTTCTATCTTAGTGTCTGATTCTAGGATATCAGGACAGTTTTCCTTGATAATAATTGAAGTAGGATGTCCAGGCTCTTTTTCTTAATCATGATTTTCAGGTATTCCAAAAATTCTTCAACTATCTCTCTTGGATCTGTTTTCCAGCTCAGTTGTTTTTCCAATGAGACATTTCACATTTTCTTCTATTTTTTTTTCATTCTTTTGACTTTGTTTTATCATTTCTTGATCAGTCCCATAAAGCCATTAACTTCAAGTTGCTTGATTGTAATTTTTTAAGGTGTTGTTTTTTTCCATGAATTTTTTGTACTTTTTTCCATTTAGCTAATTCTATTTTTTAAGGAATTATTTTCTTTGGTATATTTTTTTATATCTTTTTTCCATTTTTTGTGTTTATTTTTACCAAATTGTTGACTCTTTTTTCATGATTCTCTTTCATTACTCTCATTTCTTTTCCCATTTTTCTCCTACTTCTCTTATTTTCTTTTAAAATCCATCTTGATCTTTCCTAGGATTTCTTTTTGGGTCTAAGACCAATTTAATATTTTTCTGAAGCTTTGCATGTAGCCATTTTGACTTGTCCTCTTCTAAGCTTGCATTTGAATCCTTTCTGTAGTAATAGTAACCTTCTATGGTCAAGTTCTTTTTTTGTTTGTTTTATGCTCATTTTTTTCTGCCCATTTTGTGACTATTCTTTTATTTAAGAGTTGAATTCTACATCTACACTGTCTGAAGCATCTTGTGCTGGGTCTTGGGACCTTGCTACCGACTTACACTAGGCCTCAGAACCTAGCTGTTGGATCACACTAGAAGTGGGGCTCCCTGCTGGTTTGTACTGGGGACAGTTCCTTCCTTTTGGCTTACTCTGGGTGTGGGGTCACTTTGCTGCCTGTTTCAGAGGTGGGGCCTTGCTGCTAATCAGCAATGGGGTAGGGCTTCTCTGATGGTTTGTATGAAGCTGGATATGCTGCTGATCTGTAGGGATGGTTGATTTGCCTTGGGACCGCTGACGTGTGTGTGTGTGTGTGTGTGTGTGTGTGTGTGTGTGTGCATGTGTGCATGCACATATGTGTATGTAAGGGGTCTGCTGGCTTTCCACAGGATTTGAAGGCTCATTGGAAGCCCCCTTTGGTGCTACTGCTCCTGCTCACCAATTGAGCTCCTGTCTCACCCCAATGAGACTGACCTTTCCTGTTGAACCTCCAAGCTGCCCTTACCTGATAAGTTGCTTCCCGTATCCTAAATGGATTCAGAGGCATTTTCCAAGGTTTTATGGATGAAAATTTGGAAGGACTCTGAGGAATTACTGCCTCCCTCCCCAATCTTAACTCTGGAAGTATTGATGGGACTATTGCGATTGTTTGTGGACACTATGAACCACGCCCATAAAGGCAACAAATTTAATCAATAAATGTTGTGTATGTTCTGACTGTTCCCTTTAACCTGCCATTCTCCATCTCTCTCCCTTTCTTCAGGCCTGCCTAGTCGCTGTGACACAACAATAATGAAGAGTATTACACAAACTTAGTTGATAAAGCAATAGCAGACTTTGAGAGGATTGACTCCAATTTTGAAAGAAGTTCCATTGTGGGTAAAATGCTATCAACAAAGCAACACATGTGTAAAGCCAATCAGCAGTAGATTCCTGAGAGAATGCTACTGTGAAGAGCTTTTAAGATTCGGATTACACAGTATTAGTGAACACTGTTTATTCCATTACAAAATCAGATTCAGTACAATGTTCACAGTTTCAACATTTCACAATATTATATACAACCTTCAGAACAAGGAAAGTCTCAATATTATATCTTATTACAGAAAGGAACAAGAAACAAGAGAAGAATCAGCTGGTTTCCCTAAGGGAGAAAACAGCTTCACATTTTAAGATTCAATCAATCAATTAACAAAAGGAATGACCTAGTTTCCCTAAGAGGGATTCAATCAATCAATTAACAAAA
>CM053594.1:145041261-145117411 GCA_028646575.1 Pseudocheirus occidentalis | reverse complement strand
GGAATGAACAGCTCCCAGGTTCTTGTCCAGTCCTCAAGGCAATCCCCGGCACACACTGAAGTTCACAAGGTTCAGCACACCTCAAACCCTTCAGGACTTCTCTTGCCTGGAACTCAAGGATCAGCCAGGCCACCAACAAACAAAGTCCCATCCTGTTCATATCTTCAGTTAGCTTCACTAAGGAATCAAATCCAAAATCCGTCTGTCTCTCCAAAATTCTGCTTATAAGCACTGGCCTTCTCCCAAGTCAACAGGGGAGTGTCTCAGCCAATAGCATTCTTCCACGTCAACAGGGGAATTCACACCTTTTCACCAATGGACAGAGTTCTATACTTAGCCCTAAGTTACTAGGATCTACTTAACCCTAAGTATATGATCTACTTAGCCCTAAGTATCTCATCAAACAAATTGATTACCATTACAACATGTTACAGAGAAATCTTTCATGAAAGGAAGAATCAATCCATGCAAACTTTGTTGTTGTCTTATTTTTTTTAATGGTGAAGACCATTCCGACTTTCAGCAACTATCACCCTGTTCAATCAGCCACCATCAATATTGAGGCAAAACCCTCCACCAGCACAAACATTATGACTGGCTGAAGTCTCAGGTGATGCTTAGCATTTTTCAGCAATAAATTATTTTTAATTAAGTTATGTACATTATCTTTCTAGACATAATACTATTGTACACATAAAACACTACAGCACTGTGTAAATAAAACTTTAAAAGGCCCTGGAAAATAAAAAAAATTATGTGACTCAATTTATTGTAATTTTTGCTTTATTGAGGTGGTTTGGATCTTAACCTGCATTATCTCCAAGGTATGCCTGTATATTTTAATAAGTAATGTGCACTATCACATATATATGCATATATTCATGCTTACACACTCAAAATATATATGAGATAGTTTTGAGAGGGAGGGTGTTAGTAGCTGGGGGAAACAGGTAAGACTTCATGTAGAAAGTAGTGCATTATCTGAGTCCTGAAGGAATATAATCAATGAGGAAGAAATGTTTTCATGGGGGAAGGGGACATATGGGGAACAAACAATGCAAAGGTATGAAGATGGAAGGTAGAGATTCATGTGTAAGAGATTGCCAAAAGGCAATTTTTTCCTAGATCAAAGAATGTGGGAATGTGAATAATGTAAAATAAAGCTAAAACGGTCCTTTGCAGATCTGGATGCAAAGGGTTTTAAATGTCAAACAAAAGAGGTGCTTTTTTAGTTTAATTCTCAAGGAATAATTCTTAGCCATTTATTTTTTAAAAGTCTTTGTCAGTATGATGAAACCTATGGACCTCTTGTAATATAATGCTTTTAAATGCTTAAAATAAAACATGAAGAATTACAAGAAAAACAAATTATGTTAAAATAGTTTATATTTATATATGTGTGTACACATATATGTATGTGTGTGTATGTATACATACACACAGAGAACACGAGTCTAGATTCTCCTGTCCTAGAAGCATTAAGAATCTACTGGGGTTTAATGAATAGAGGGATGACATAGTTATACCTGAGATTTAAAAAAAATCCTTTGGGAAGCTCTGTTGATTAGTATGGGGAGGTATTTGCCAGTAATGTAAAAGATAAAACCTCAAAATGGGTAACCATAGATTATAGAATCTCCTTCTTAGGTTTCCCTTTAAGAAAGGATTGATTTTGGTCTATCTCTATATGATATAGTCTGATCAAGAGAATGAATAAGACGACAGCCTCTAACCATTTTATGGTCAGGGGAGGTACCACATTCCTTACCTGAAGGCTCACAATCAACACCAGTTCTACATGCTCCCTCATGGGTCCTTTTGTGATTCTGTATATTTTCTGGCAATTTATAAAGATGATAATAATGGTATTGACACACAAAAAGTAAAAAAATATCACCAAATTATCTGGCTATGATGTGGTGTCCCTGTTAGTCATGGAAATAGCATGTTCTCTGAAAAAATAAAGTTGAGGATGGCCAAAGGGCAATGGTAAAAAAAATACATGGTAGGTGTAAGCAGACTATAAACCCATAGTGAATAAGGAATTATTTAGAAGTGACATAGATGATATCATTAAAGGAATGTATGACTGAAAAAGAAGAAATGATCATGTAGTGAGAGTAAGAGGTAACTGATGGACAGTAATATGCTCCATTGTTATCCTTATATTGTGAAGAGTACATAAGGAAGGTACCTAATGAGTTTATCCTGCACCAGATAGAAAGTCAAGTCAGTAACATTATCTTGGCATACTGAGTTCCAGAAAACAGGATGTCATAGGCAGAAGGAAGTGGGAAGATGTGGGAAAAGGGGAGAGGAATGAACTCACAGACTGACACCAGGTAATGTCAGAAAAGCTTATTAGCAGCAGAAAATCCCTGGGGATCTTAAATACCTGGGTCATCTTATTCTATAACTAACCTTAGCTCATATTCTTATATTCACAGAATATCAGGAAAAGAAACATCTAGTTCATTTTATAGATTAACTACTTTCCTTTTGTCTAGATATCTTTAAAAGGTTCTGAATCCTAGGGTATATCTAGAATGAAAATTTTAAGTTTCTTGCTAAAATTTCTTGTGATAAAGGATGATACATATGACTGTGGGTTTTTCTAGTACAAAGCAATTCATAAAAATCTACAGGCTTCAAGATCTGAGTCATGTGCCTTGCCCTTCTTTGGCATTTCATGGACTGGGAATCAGAGAATTTTTAGTTTCTAGGAGACTGAGGAAGAAGTAAATGAAATAATAAACTCCATTCTCTTGTCATGGAGTGGAAAGTGAACTGTAATGAAATTTACATGGGGAAGCCTGAGGAGACTTACAGGCCCTAATACAAGTTAAAATTGCTCTTTGGACTTAATGATGGTATGTAATACCTTAGTACCCTAGCATCTTCTGTTTCCATGTAGCTTCAAGATATATGATCTTGGGCACTAAACATAATAAGGGGGGAAATGAAGCCAGCCATGGTGTGTGTGGCAGTTAAGCTTTTAAATCTCTATGCCACTGAGGTGTTCCACATCAGATCTAACTCTGAATGGCCAATGTCTTTGCCATTGATTGATTGCTGCTTGAAGAGCGACTGTATCATGTCAGACATAGACCACTGACTTTTTGATATATAAAGTAGAATAGATGATCCATGTTAGAAAATTCATAAAATATAACGATATAGCCCCAAGCCTTCTGGAATAGTCATACTCAACTACACAATAGACTCATAAACATTCATAAACAAATTTTTCAATAAAAATCAATTAACTTTAAAAACCCTTTATTTTCAGTCATATTTTACTTATTTGAAAAATCATTTATCAGATTCCATCATTTGAATTATAATCAAGAGACCAAATGTATGTAAGAAGACCTCTAAGTAACAAACATATGTCTGAAACTTAAACATGACTGAGACAACTTAACAACCGCAATGGCAATGATAATGACAATGATAATGATGGTGGCGGCAAAAAGAAAATTCAATATACTCAATGACGATAACAATGTATATGGAAACAACAACAAAATGAAATCATTCATAATTATAAAGGCCATGCTTGACTCCTCAGAAAAGCTGAGAAATAGACCTCCTATTCCTCTTTGCAAAGATGATACTAAAGTTTTGAAATATTGCATATACTGTCAGAATTGGTCATTATATATTGGCTTTGTTGAATTGCTTTTTCTCTTTGTATAATCTCTATTACAAAAAAAACTTATTGGATGGGGGGGAGATGGATATTCTTCAAAATCAATATAACCTGAAGATAAGTTATTAATTAAAAATTCTATTTAAAAAATAAGGGTCTATGAGAACTTGTGATTTTTTTTAAGTTTCCATTTAAAAATGGTTTAAAAATTGGTGCTTAAAGGAGTAAGTCATATTTGTTTGGCAAAATTGACTTTTGTTGAATAAATGCTGTTGGATAAATAAGGAACATGCAGAGACAGTTTCTAGTTGTCTTATTTGCATATCCTACTTCTCCTTTAGGCATGTAAGACTGGGATTGAGGCTAGCTGATTTTCCACTTAAATACTTTAGAGACTCAGCCTCCTTGATGTTGTTGCTCTCTCCATGACAGAAGATTGCATCTCATTCTCACTTAATTCTCTGGAATTCTTATCTATATCTTTCTATAACATTTTTATAGATGATCTATTCAATGTACTCATGTTCTTTTTTATCAGTAACGGTGTCCATATTTTGTTCTTGGTGCATTTCTGGCTTTTGGGGTTATATATGTCTTGACTAATTGCTTTTGTTATACTTCTCACATACATACTATCATTAGTAGTAAGTATTAACCTATGTATACCTACCATTTACCTTTATATTGCCCTATGAGCCATCTATTATTTTGATTCTTCTTACATCATGGCTCTAATGTTCCTAGCTATTCACAGCATCTTTGGGAAAGTAATGATATTAAATAGACTTAGTTTTTTGACTGGAGAAAAAAAATCAAGCATTCCATATTCTTCCCCATACAATCCTAATCTCCTTCTATTCAGTTACATGGTCATCTGTACTGGGAAAACCAAATTGAGGAACAATGCATATTGTCATTTTCTGAATTACCACTATTGCTTTGATTAAGAAGAAATCAAGATGGACTATTATGTATTTAAAAGTTAGTCTTTCCTTCTATGTTCCCCTTTTTTCAGGTGAAAGTAGCTGTAAAAGATGCATAGGAATAGGCAGAATTCTTTTGTACAATTATCTAACTTCACAGCTAAGTTTTTCCAAAGTGCTCTGAGAAGCATGGTTGATTGGCAGTTACTTTTCATCTTAGAACATCCATGTATTTCAGGATACTAATCCAGATCAGGGAAATTATGTTA
Organism: Pseudocheirus occidentalis; assembly: GCA_028646575.1. Taxonomy (NCBI): domain Eukaryota; kingdom Metazoa; phylum Chordata; class Mammalia; order Diprotodontia; family Pseudocheiridae; genus Pseudocheirus; species Pseudocheirus occidentalis. The sequence goes on along the minus strand of CM053594.1, from coordinate 145,112,567 downwards.
GCAACAATTAAAAAAAGCAAAGCAAAGTCAATAAAACACAGTCCCAGGAGGGCTGGCACTTCTCAAAAGGAAAGGTGCAGAATGATAAGAGAGGAGAAGGCGAAGAGGCTTAGTCCTCATCCTAAATCAGAATGAGAACCTGGAAACTGCTCACATCAACCTTTCTCTCAGTTCTTCCAACTTGTGTTTTTGAGTCAATTTAAAAATGGAAAAAGGAAAGATGTATCAATTTTCTCTTGGAAGTTATAGTAAGTCATTGTTTCTAAGTTTTTACAAAATGGATCTACTGTCATGAAGCCTCATTCTCTCTTGTATTCCTCTCTCTAACATTCTACTTTATAGATGTCATTAATTCCTATAATTAGTAATAAAACAAAACATTCAATGACATTTTGAAATGTGTTCTTTCCTGCAATTTGGAAAGTCATGTTAAGCACCCAATTTTAATCTTGGATTTAGTTGCAGAATTTTGTGATACCTACAGCAGCCATGCCAAAGATGCACTTTTCACAGGTGTGTTGTGTCTATGTGTTAAAACACCAAAACATGGCATTGACAAAACATGAGAAAGAGAATAAGGGAATAAATAGACTGGGGAAGGGGAGGAACCTGTGACTTCGAGGCCACATGTGGCCCTCTAGGTCCTCAAGTGCAGCCCTTTTACTGAATCTAAACTTCACAGGACATTTGAAGGCCATAAGTTTCCTACCCCTGGGATAGACCAACATTTGCATATATCTGTGAATCATTTCTATCTATAACATTAGATTTAGTAACTCATGCATTAACATTGATCATAGATTAAGGTTAGAACTATCTGGTGAGAGATCCTATAAGGATCAGAGGAAGAAGAAGAATGGTTGTTGGTGACTATTCACTTGTACCCAAGCAATTATTTAAAGGCCTGATAATAACAATAAAGAGGTCTCTTTTCTTTCAAGGGTGTGTACCCAAGACATGTCAGAGAACTTCCTAGGAATTTTCAAAACAGATGACTACAACCTGCTTCTGATGGTTCATGTAGACACAAGTGATTCTGGAAAGAGCAACCTCAAGCCGAAGATTGTTAGGAGCCTAGGTTGTCATTTTCTCCTAATAGTCCATCGAAGGCTAGAGATACAGAAGAGAAATGTATAGCTAAGAAAGTTGTATCTGACAGTAGTATGGTTTGGATTTCTGGACTATAACTTAAAATATAGGAATGATAGACTTCTGACAAGGTATGGATACAGCTAACTAACTAGGCTAATTAGGCTAACAACACCTGATATATTGAAAATCTATCTTTAAAATTTATATAAATGACTTTAAAATTTGTATACATACACATATATACATATACAATAGACATATACACATATAATACATATTCATGTGTGCATATATACATATATATCTATCTCAACTAGTAATAATAATAACAATAACATTTTTATAGCACTTTAAGGCTTGCAAAGCACTTTATAAAGGTTATCTCCTTCATCCTTACAGTAACATTGAAGGGAAGTTGCTATTATTAGCGCTCATTTTATTGTTGAGGAACCAGAGATGAGGAGAGGTTGGGCTACCTCCCCAGAGTTACCCAGCTAGTAAGTAACTGAGGTCAGACTGAACTCAGGTTTCCCTGACTCCAGGGCTGGCACCCTATACAATATGTCATGTAATTGCTTTATATGTAGGATAAGTTGGTGATAATCAACAGAGGGAAAGCATCAGAATTAAGGGGGATTGTGAAATGCTTCCTGTACCTGGAATTTGAGGAAAGTCAGGGAATTCAGAAGTTGGAGATGAATAGTAACAGAGATTAGATATGCCTCTAGTCTAGTTAGTATAACAAAAGTCTGCTGGGAAACACACCAAAAACATCATTTCATGAGCAGCATATGAAATAGCCAACTTCTATCTTGAAATTGAAACCTGAAGCTCTTCCAGGGGAAGAATAGAGAGACTGTCTTTCTGTACTAATTCAAATAGTGGAGATTAATTAATTAATTAATTAATTAATGCTTACTCAGTTGATAGATTGATTGAACAGTAATTCAGCTAGAGAGGTTTGGAAGCAGTTAAATATGAAGACTCCAGGTAGGTGGTGAAGGGACAACTAAGTGGTACTATAGATACAGTTCTGGGCCTGGAGTCAGTAAACTCATCTTTATGAGTTCAAATCTGGCCTCAAACATTTATTAGCTATGTGACCCTGGGCAAGTCATTTAACCCTGTTTGCCTCAGATTCTCATCTGTAAAAATGATCTGGAGAAGGAAATGGAAAAACCATGCCAGTATCTTTGTCAAGAAGACTCCAAAGAGGGTCACAAAGTTAGACACTGCTGAAACAACTGAACAAAGACTCTAAGAAAAGTTACTAATTGTTCAAATCACCTTTGTCATGGGTCCTCTAATGGAATGCCCTGTGGATCTCTGCTTTGTCCTATGTTCTTCAATATTTTCATTAGTTACTTATGAATGACATCCTTACCAGATTTACAGATAACACCAAAATGGGAGACATAGTTAAATGGTTGATGAAGTCAGGCTCCAGAAAGAATACTCATTAAAACATCCTCGACAAGTGATCAAACAGCTTTTTCTTGAACCTCTGTATTACAAAGGACCACCGCTACCTCATGAGGTAGCCCATTGTACTTTGGTGAACCTCACATGATTAAGAAGAATTTTCCTGACATCAGACCTAAATTCCTTCGAAACTTCTACTCATTGTTCCTGGATCTGCCCTCTGAGAGTATAATAGAATGGCTTAAATCTCTCCTCCATGTAAGTGCCCTTCAAAATAATCTGTCAGTTCTCCTGTCCCTACTGAGTCTTCTCTTCCCTAGGCTAAACCTGTCCAAATAATTCAAAAATCCTTTCATGGCAGACTTAAGTCCTTTCCTAAACACAATTGCTTTCTTCTTGATGCTTTCCAGTTTATTAGAGGTCCCTTTTAAAATGTGGCATGAAAACCTGAACAGAGTTCTTAAGACATGGTCTGCCCAGAGCAGAAAACTAAGGATGACTGATCACCTATCTTTTCAAAATGAAGGAAAGGGAGAGAAAGAAAATAAGAAAAAGTAAAATGCTTTTCTAGTGCTTAGCTCAGTTCCTGGCAGACAAAAGGTGCTTAATAAATGCTCATGGACTTGACTTTCCTCACAATATCTCTCTGAGGTAGGTGGTATAAGTATTACTATTCCTATTTTGCAGATGAGGCTGAAAGGTTAATTTATTTGCTCAAATATGTGTCTAAAGTAGCATTTGAGCTCAGGTCTTCTTGACTCCAGGTCCAACACTCAGCCAACTACAACATAGCTAGTAAAGGGTCAACCCAAGGCTATTATTACAAGTCAATGATCTTTGTACTCTGTATGCTGTGCTTCTTCCTCTCTTCAAGGCCCCGATTGGTTTGCCTTGGGATTCACTGCTTCTTTGCCTCTCGTTCTTAAGAAAGTTACTATGTGTATTGCCAAAATGTTATCATGGAAGCCCAGAGAAGGCTACCTTTCAATGATAAATCAAGTGATTCCCATGTGCTTACATATACGTTGTAAACTCCCTGGGATTTATAAGGGATGAAAGATGTTTTATTTATTGTCCTTTGAGATGAAAGATGCATAATTTATAACACCAGGATCACTATTTTATTTACTTTCAACAATGCTGAAATCACATTCCTTCCCAGTGATGGAATGGCAGAATGCCTACTAATTGGTTAGTAAAGGGCTTAATAAAAGTTATAGGGTTGGAGGGGCTTCATATCCAACACTGATGCAGTGATGCAGCCCAGCTACTTTGTTGCTAAATAAAGGCTTTGTTCTCCTGCTTGTGAGAATTAGTGAGACGTTAAGCATGTGTGCATGATGTCAAGATGTTGGCTCAGAAATAAGTTCCTGTGGGCTCATGGATTATGATGACATCATTAGATATATTCTGTGGTAATGGATATGGTTGGACTGAATGATTTCCAGGTTGTTTCTCCCAAGGCTGGTGGAACTCCTCAGCAACACTGAAGACCTCTATAGGGTCTTCACCACTTCCATGTAGTTATGTTTCTGGGGTGCAAAGGTAATATTTTCTGTGCTTAGTAGAAAGATAATTTGCAGTTAGTAGTAGTTCTCCTGAGTTGGCAAACCTGCCCCTGCCACCTGAGGGAATTGGAAGCTTCCTTTGATGAAAAGGTACTGAAAAGTGCATTCCTTGCTTTTTTTTTGCTTTTTTTTTGGAGGGCAGTTGGGGTTAAGTGACTTGCCAAAGGTCACATGGCTAGTTCTTTTTGAACTCAGGTCTCCTGACTCCAGGGCCGGTGCTCTATTCACTGTGCCACCTAGCCGCCCCTGAAAAGTGCATTCCTTGATGGCAGGTCTATGGCAATGTTGGCTCATGAAGCAAATGCTTTAGTCCCAACATCAGGCTCCAGATGCTTCTGTTTACAAATGAGATATTGGAGCTTCTAGATTTGTTGTAGAAGCTGGGAGTTGGGGTGGGGGTGGGGGAGGAAGAAATAAGTATGGTTTGTCACTTGTTTGTCAATATTCCAATCCTGGTACTATGACCTTGATGTCCCATATCCAAAAATTGTCATGATCACCAGAATGGTGAAATGCACAGATATAGTTCAGGGGAGTTGATTGTCACACCTCTAAAATATCCTTCTTCCTGCTCACTAAAATTAGAGATAGTATGGAATAGCTGAATAAATTATGGTATATGGGTAGAATGGAATATTATTATGCCATAAGAAACAGTGAATATGATGATTTCAGAGTAACAATGGAAGATGTATTTGAACTGAAGCAGAGTGAAATAAGGACCAGAAAAATGATGTGCACAATGATCCCAATAATAGAAATTAATAATTTAGTAAATTAGTATTAGTATAAATTTAGTAAATGTATAATAATAGTAATAATACTACCATTTATATGGCTTTTGCTATGTGCCAGGCACTGTGCTAACTTATCTCATTTGGTCCTCACAACACTGGAAGATGAGTGCTACTATGATTCACATTTTACAAATGAGAAAACTGAGCCAGGCAGAGGTTAAGTGACTAACCCAGGACCACAGAGCTAAAAAGATCGAGTAAGAGGACATACTTGAACTCAGGTCTTCCTGACTCCAGACCCTGTGCTCTATCCATTACACCATCTGAAGTGGATTGACTAAATTGACTAAAATGAAGTCAAATGCTGTGTGATTATATTGATAATTCTTGGCTCTGGAAAAGAGATAAAGAATTATACCTCTGTTCCATTGAAGATTTGGACACTTATGGAAATGTAATGTTGCACGTGCTAACAGCCAGGGTCATTGTATCAGCTGGCTTCATTACAAGGCAAGGCTGGTATATCTGGAAATGACTGATATAAATATAAATTACATCAATAAATTTTCAAAAATAAAACGTATTTGAGAGTCAGTCAATAAGCTTATTAAATACTTACAGTGTGCTATGTCCTGTGCTGGCAAGTGAGAAACAAACAAATAAGGGGTGAGGATCTGATAGCAGCAGTTGTTTGTGCTCTTTCCCCACCCTTCTGGTGGCCAGGAAGCAATGACAGGACAAGGGCCTTCCTTAAAGCTGAATGTGGGCATGGTGGGAGCATGAGTAATTCTTCCATTCTCTGCCTACTGGACACATATCATCCCAAGAATTGCCTAGATTTTTCTTTTCCTTTCTAAAGTATCCTTAGTGGAAATGATTCTTTGGTGTTTGTTCTTCAGTAACTCCCAATTTTGTTAGAAACACCTCCTTCCTTTCTTGCTCAGAACCGTGTATATACTTAGAATGTCCTGTTAAAGATCTGTAAAAATGCTTTTCAAGCATTAAGCTGATTCTCTTTCTCATGACCTCCGGTGAGTCACTACCATGTTTGTTTCACAGTTGCAGAACCTGAGTTTCAGAGACTTATGAAAAAGTTACTTATGATGAGCTCATTAGTCACAGCTGTTGCTATCACAGCACTGAGGGAGGGCAGGCTTCAGTCAGTATGCCAGCATTCTTCCTAGCATCTGGGGAAGGGGAGAAGGAGACCTCACAGGGAGTCTCCCTTTCCACTCCACACCCAAGAGATTCTGTAGCTACCAGACAGAAGTAGCACTGAAACAACTCTTTCTTTCCATTTTGTGTGTGTGTATACACACACACACACACACACACACATACATATATCAGACCCCAGTTTAAGAACCACTGCTCTAAATCAACCTCTAAATGGAGGTGAAGTTGACATTTGCTCAAGGTCATATAGCTATCTAGTGGCAGACTGAAGACTAGAGCATCAGTTTCCAAATCCTGAACTTGTTCTACTTTATTATGTTGAGATTTTATCATTTTTAGAGGGTAAAAGAAAAAAGTTTTATGATTTCTGGAAGTTCCTTTCCATATTTCTAAATATTTCTGTCAGACTTTGACCTGATAAGTCTAACCTCTTTAATTAACTCACTATCCCACTCACCACAATGACTCCTCAAACTTTCTTCAACCTTCCCATGGCTTTCCCTCTCTCATCATCTTAGATGAGAACCTTACCTTATATTTTGCTGAAAAAAAATTGAAGCCATTGGTTGATATCTCCCTTTTCTCCTCTGCCCCTCCTCTCATATCACTCAGATACTTTCTACCATTATTTTCTCCTTTACCCCTATTTTAAATGAAGAGATTACCCCCTCCTTGCCCCAAGAGAAACCTTTTTAACCTGTTATCAAGTGATCCCATTCTATCTCATCTCCTATAACAGACTGACCCTTCTATCATCCATACTTTCTCACTTAAGTTTAATTCTTCCCTCTCTGCTCCCTGACTGCTTCCCTACTGCCTACAAACATGCCCATGTCTCCTTCATCCTCAAAAAGACCTTCACTTGATCTTTCCACCCTCCTGTCATCCTCGAGAAGGCTGTCTACAACAGATACCTCCACTTCCTCTCCTCTCTCTTAACTTGCTGAATCCTAATCTCACTGTTCAGCTGGGACTGCTCTCTCCAAAGTTATTAATGATCTCTTAATTGCCAAATCCTGAGGCCTTTTCTTAATCTTCAACCTTCTTGATCTTTATGCAGCCTTTATCATTGTCTATCACCCCTTCTCCTTGATGCTCTCTCTATTCTAGGTTTAAGAACTCTACTTTCCACTTACCTATCAAACTGCTCCTTCTCAGTCTCCTTTGATGGATCCTCATCCAGGTCATGCCCACTAGCCCTGGGTATCTTACTGGGTTCCATCCTGGACCCTCTTCTCTTTCCCTTTTATTCAATTTTACTTGGCAATTCTATAAGCTCCTATGTATGCAATTATCACCTCTATGCTGATGATTCTCAAAACAATTTATCCAACTCTAGCCTCTCTGCCAACCTCCAATCTCACATCTTCAGTTACCACTGACATCTTGAGCTATGTCCTCCAGATATCTTAGACTCCAAATCCGAAAGAGAACTCATTATCTTCCCTTCCACCACCCTTCACCCCAACTATTCCTCCTTCCAAACTTCCCTATTACTATCAAGAATACCATCATCTTCTCAGTTCCCAAGTTCAAAACCTAAGTGTCATCCTTGACTTCTCATTATCTGGAACCCCCTCCCTAATATCGAATCTTGTGCCAAGGCCTATTGACTTTACCTTTGCAGCATCTCTCATGCACACCCCTCTCACTCATCTGATAGTGCCACTACTCTAGGGTGGACTCTCATTACCTCATACCTGAAATAACTGCATTAGCCTGCTGGTGGATCTGCCTGCTTCAAGTCTCTTCCTACTCCGGTACATCCTCCTAATTCAATAACCAAAGTGATTTTCCTGAAGATCAATTCTGATCATGTCACCCCTGCCTCAACAAACTCCATTGGCTATTACATGTAGTATCAAATATAAAATCCTTTGTTTAGACTTGTAAATCATTGCTATCCTAGCATACTTCCTCACCCTGACTATACCTCTTTAGTTTTCCTACAGTTTTCACACATCCAACTCACATACATATATAATCTTCATTCTCATGATATTGGCCTCCTTGCTGTTCCTCAAAGAAGATATTTAATATCCAGGTTCTGAAATTTTCAGGGGCTGTCCTTCATGCCTGTAATTCTCTCCCTCTTAGCTTCCCTGACTTCTTTCAATTCCCAACCAAAATTCTGCTTTCTACTGGTCTTTCCCAATCCCTCCTTTTTTTAAAAAAAATTATTTTCTGTTCACGGAACAAAACAAACATTTCCATAACACAGTACAATAAAAAAGATGATTTGCTCATGGAACTGCAAATCTGCCATGAACAATTTGCTATTCCCTCCAAATATACAACAAAATTATATGTAAATTTCTTTTTTTCTTCCCTCCTAACCACCCCTCTAGAGATGGCTATCACTAGACACAATTATGTATGTGTATGTATATGTATGTAAAATTATCCTATACATCCTTCTATTTCTCATTCCTTTCTCTGGATGCAAACAGTGGCTTTCTTTACATGTCCTTTATTTTTTATTTGTGTATTTATAATAGTCAAAATGACTTAATCACTCAAGTAATTTTCTTAAAGCAACATTGTTATCACTGTATGCAATGTTTTCTTGGCTCTGCTTACTTCACTCTACATCATTTCCTGTAAGTCTTTCCATACCTTTGATCATTGAATTCATCATTTCTTATAGGACAGTAATATTTAATCACAACCATATACTACAACTTGTTCAACCATTCTCCAGTTGATGGGGAATCATGTAATTTCTAGTTCTTACTACTACTATAAACATCCCATTCACATTCAAAGTTTAATTACTATTGGTAAATTTTCTACCATCTTCATTTTACTATTTTCTTTCTCAGACTGTCTTCTTACTCTGTTACCCAATACCTCTTAATTCTGATTCCAACAGGTTTTTCACTTCATTAAGGGTTAACCAGGTGTAGACACAGATTTGTACATTATATTTACATCTGTGGTTTCATTCATTGTGGTAGTAGGATATTGTGTGATGAAGTCACGATGGGCAGGTGTTCTGACCAATGTCTCTATTTTACTAATAATTAACTGTTCATACATGGTATGAGTTGACTCAGAAAGTGATGACTTCTCAATCTTGAGGTCTTCAAGCAAAAACAATAAATAAATGGCCTGTTCAAAATCGCATGGTTAGTGAGTCCCAGATGTAGGCTTTCTCCAAGATCTTCTGGGCGTAGAAAAGCGTCCTCTTTTAAATGCACTACACCATCATGATTCATAGATAATTCCTCTTTAAGTATGAGTTGAATTATATATACAACTCTGGTCCTTTTCAGCTCTGAGATTCTATGATCTCTAACTTCCTCCTAAAAGCTCATCATTCCTAAATTCATTTTCATCTAATTTATTTCATATTTAAAACTGGCATAGCTTTCAAATATTTTCTGTCCATCATTTTGTTATTCATCCTAACAATACTTCAAGCTTCAGGTGATTCTCCATATATATAGTATCCCCATTGCAAGTCTAAGTCTTCCCCATCCCTCCAAAGAGACCTGCTACAGAGAGATCTGGGGAAAAGTCCATGTCTTTCCTATATATGCTCTTCATGCTTCTCTGCTCGGTCTCTTATGTATTTTCATCATAAAGAGCTCCAACTATCTTCAACTGTGCTGAAGTGGAAGCTATAGGTGGAAGTTACCGGGACAAGTGTGAGTATAGAATCTAATGGAATATCTTCCTAATAATTAGAGCTGTACAAAAGTGGAATAGACTGCTTGTAGATACAGTAGATACCCTCTCACTGGACATCTCCAAGAAGAGGCTGCATGATCCCTGATTGGAGTTGTTGTAGTGGAGACTGAATTTTGGTTAGATTGGGCACCAAATCCCTTCTAATTTAAAAACTCTGTAATACAAAAAATGAATATTGCCCCAGCCTCTTTTTCTCTCTCTTTCCCTAACTTTACCCTGCCCCCAATTCATACTTGGGGCTTTGGACTTTTTAAAGTGTTAGATTTCTTTTCTATAGGTACAGTAACCAGAGCTGCATTCAGCAAACTTCAGGCAAAAAGTTGTTCTCCACTTTGGGGCCAAAAATGAAACCAGTAATCCACTTGATCTTCAACAGAGGCCCTTTACTTTTGAATACTGGTATAGTGACTCAGCTAACAGGAGGGAAACTCATTCACCCTTTAACTTGAGGTATTTCTATTTATCTAATATTTGATCTTAACTTTTCTGGCCTTTTTATAGTGTTCAGAATTAAGAATTATGTTTATAGTTGGCTTATAATGTCAAGGTAATTTCTTACAGCTTGGAAAGTTTCTATAATTGTTCAAAATAGCATCCCCATGGGGCTGCTGACCCACAAGTATGGCTTTAAGTCTATCATATATTAGAAAAGTTATAGCACACATCTGCTTTTCACTATGCTTTTGTAATCATTGTTCAGAGGTAATAGGTATGTATGGAGCATAAGCCTCCCATAATCCTGAGTGTGCCAGCACATGCAGTCCATGCTCCATACATGCCTGATCTAAGCTGATTCTGGGGGATGACTACTTGTTAAGTGTGTTCTAGAGAAGCCTTAGACATGGGATAAAGGCTGGTCTGGATGACTTACAGGTCATATAGATGACCTATGACAGTCTTTGATTCTCTATCAAGGCTTATAGAAGAGATAGGATTTCATTCAGTGCCATAGAAAGGAGAATTTGTATAGCCAATCACCATAGCCTTGGGACTGATCAACAATCAGTTCATTGATTGATCTATAAAATTCATCTATAAAAAATTCTTTCCATCAGTTTAGAAGAAAATCTTCTTACCACCTGACTCTCATTCTCTGAGTTGTCAAAGGCCTATAAAAATCATAATGCCTTATATTCTTATACTCCTTTGGGGGGAAGTTTCTTCTTTTCTATATCAATAACATCACTCTGTGGTTGCTAGGGCAGGTATCATCCCCATCGAATAGTCAAAGAAACAAAAACATGGGGAATTTAGGTGATTTACCTAACAGTATACTTCCAGGTAGAGCAGAACAGAAACTAGAACTTGGGTTTCCCTACCCCCAGTGCTGTATATTCATTTAGACTATATCACATCTCCAACTGACAGAAAGTGAGAAATCAGAAGATAGAACTTTCTGTTTAGAATCAGAAGATAGAATGTTCCACTTTATCAGTAGGAGGATGAAACTCCAGGAAACATGGCTGCACTCTTCCCAACTCTGCCTCTCCTCTGAAAACCAAGGTCCTAAAGCACATGGACAAGAGGTGGGGAAGGGGAGAGAGACATTCTCCATTTTATGGCATAGTGTTCCTAATATCTTTTCTCTATCTAAGCACAGAGGAGATAATGGGGCTCTATCCCTACTGAGTAGCATCGGATTTCCCGTTCCTTAATTTTGCATCTTTGTTTGACATGCAGGAGAGGGCAATGTAAGATATGTGTGTAAGCTTTGCATGTAAGATTTGCAGAGTCTACTAACACATGCATAGTTATTCTTTATAAATAATAAAGCATAAATGAAGGGGAAATATTGTATATAGAGAGGAATCACTTGTAGTGTCAGACCTCATAACTTACAAATTTCTTGGTATTTTATTTATACATATAGCTATTCTCTGATGTGCCTATTCTACCTGCCTCTGTGTCTGACATAATTCCTTTAGGATGACCCCTGACATCAACATACAGCACAGCAGTGTTTTACTGTTGTGGCAAAAATCTGCAATGTATGCCTCAGTCTCTTCCCCACCATGAAATGTTCATGGCACATGTTTGACTTATAGAAGTTACTTTCCCCTTCCACTGGTAAAGGCATTAATGACTCCCCCTGTGGACCACTTCAAAGGTGAGATCAGAGGATTTCAGGGTTGGAAGGAACCTTATTGGTCTCCAAAACTATCTGAATAGTTTAAAGGTACCACCAGGACTAGCCCGAAGCAAACTGGGACCCTATGGATGTGGGTCTTTTGTGTCCTTCCACCTCTGTTGACTGACCCCTGCCATCTGTTTCTAATCTGAATAGTATCACCTGGTCACAGTTTTCAAGGTAGGTCCTTCTTCTCAAGAAACCAAGTGGCAAAGAGTACTGAGGAGACCTAGGTTGGAGTCTTAGCTCTGATGCTTACTAACTATGTAACTTTGGATAACTGTATGAGTCACTCAGTCCCCAAGAAAAATTTCTAAGAATATAAATTGTAGAATAATTGTGGATCTGCATTGATTGACATAAATTGCAGAATAATTGTAGATCAGCAAAAAGAAAACAAAACAAAAATAAAGATACTCATTTAAAAGAGTACTTTGGAATAAAGTGAAACCTCTGTCTTCCTCTCCCTCTTCTTCCAAAAAGAGACTCTAAAACAGCTAGAAAGACTGAACAAATGAAGATTTGGAAAGTCTCTTGTGAGAACATGCCAGCCCCTGGCCTAATTCATCCTTCAAACTATTTAGAACTAAAATCACAATCTTCTGAATTTAGACCTATTGGACACCACATTATAAATTAAATGTTGTTGTTTTGGGCCGTATTGTTCCTGTCTTGAAAACTTAAACAAGTCTGTGGGTTAGGGTCTAATGAAATATAGCATTATCTGTTCAACTAAAAAAATAATGGAGGAAAATACCGCATTCAGGACCTGCCTCATTTTAGCACCAATACAACATTCACATCACTTATAGAGAGTATGAACATACCAACGTAATTCTCAACTGCAAAATATAACAGACTCTCCATATAGAAAACAGAAGCAAAAACATATATTCAGATGCCATAAAGTCAAATCCCAACACCAGGAAACCGAATCCATTATAGCAACGAAGAAGTTAATACACCATAGCATAGCAGGGAACCACATCTTTAGCCTTCCCACAAACAAATACTCACAAGCCTACCTGTCTTCTTGGGTGCCTGCTCTCTTCCCTCCAGCTCTAACTCCTCTGACTTCAGCTTCCTGTAGGCTCTGCCCCATCCTTCGGCAAGCTCATCCCACCACAGGCTCCTTGTGATTACATTTAGCTTATTAGGGGACAGGGAAGATCTTCAAAGCAGGAAAGATCTTCAAATTCCCTTAGACTTATTAAGGGGCAGATAGCAAGAGGGAAAGTTCCAGCCCAAATCTGGAAAATAGATTATATTGGTTCTCTATCCCAAGATAAAGGATGCAAACTTATATGTACTTGTGTTGACACCTATTCAGGTGTACTAGTAGCTTGTCCTTATAGGAATGCAACTCAGAAAAACACCTGTAAGACTCTAGATATCATAAGTCTATATTATAGAACCCCAATGCAGATTCAAAGTGACAACAGGTCACATTCCAAAGGTAATGAAATGAAGAGATATTGTATATTAAACAAAATAGAATGGATATATCATATTCCACATTATCCACAAGCATCTGGGTTAATTGAAAGAATGAATGGATTATTGGAAGAACAATTAAAGAAGTTAAGTTCTAATAATTTGTATCAATATTGGAAAGATAATTTGTTCACTGCTTTACATAATTTGAACAACAGATCATTAGGAGGAAGTACACCTCTAGTCAGAATGTTGACCCCAAATCTGCAAATTAGAAAAAAGCAAACACATAAGATCCCAAATATTGAGAATTGAAATGTGAAGCCAGATGTCCCAGCACTGTAGCCAGGAACACCTGGTTCAGCAGGATATAATTTGCATTGCTTGGAGGACTTTTAGTTGGATAGAAAAGAAATAAGAAACATCTCCATGTATGAGAATCCCTAAAAATCATTTTGAGTAGATATCACCTAAATCAGGATTAGTAGCTTGAGGTATACAATACATGGAATAATAGATTCTAATTATCAAGGAGAAATTATTGTGACATTTCAAAATTTAGGCGAAGAATCTATACAGTTTTGTAAAAATGATAGAACAATTCAAGTGATTATTATTCCTTTTGAAACAATACCCCTTGTGAAAATTGACCCTTCTTCCAAGAAAACTATCAGAGGAACTGAAGGGTTTGGTTCCACTGATACAATAAAATTAGGAGTTAAATTATGGGTAAAGCAGAAGCCAGATGATGTTCCAAAGGTTGCAGAAATTAAAGCACTTGGGAAAGATAATATTGTAACTGTTGTTTATTCAGGAGAAGATGATTACCAAATTGCAACCTTAATTCATGTATTCTACCATGAATGAGGATATGATAATGGGTTCATGGACTCCAGAAGTGAGACTGACCCTATATTTATCCTGCTTCTGGTTATTGCCTCCTTGTTTCTTTTTGGCTTTTTGTCTGTTAAACTTGTTTGCTAGATTTGTTTCCTACAGGCTTAGTACCTTCTACCTGCAGATGCCTGATTGCTTAAGTTGGATGTCACCTCTTGTGCACATCTGTGATATGTTACCCCTGGACCTGGCATCAACCAAGTTCCGGATGCCAGCTAAAGAACTGACCCCTTGAATGGAACTTCTTTGGGCAGGGACAGATCTACATACAATCAGCAGGAAGTAGGCTATTGCCATCACAGGACTGGGAGGGGCTTAAATATCAGCCAGACAAGTTAAACTAATGATGAAAATAGGACAATTACCTGAGAAAGAATACACCATGGTAATTGTCCCCATTCCTGAACACATTATTGGAATAGATATATTGAGAGGTATGACTCTAAATTTAACTGAGGGGCAATACCAATTCGCAGTAAGGAAGATAGAAAGTAATACAGTTTTAGTGGGGAAAATGAAAATGGACCCAATCACTTTACCTGAACCTTCTGAAGTAATTACTTTAAAGCACAAATCTGACCATATCACCTCCCCACCCCTTGACCATATTCAATCAACTTCATTGACCCCCTATTGCTTCCAAGATTAAATCTAAAATCTTCTATTTGGTTTTTGCAGTTGCCTATAACCTGACTCATTCATACCTTTCTAATTTTCTAACACCTTACACCTCCCCATCTTTTTTGCAATCAAGTAACATCAGCTTCCTTGCTGTTCCTGACACTAGACACTTAATTTACCCCCTCTTTGCCCTTTTCATTTACTGTCCCTCATTCCTGGAACACGCTCCCTCATTATCTCTGCCTTCTTGCTTCCTATGGCTTCCTCCAAGTCTCAACTGAAGTTTTACCTCCTACAAAAAAACCTTTCTTGATCCCTCTTAATGCTAGTGCTTTCTCTCTGTTGATTATCTCCAAATTATCCTATATTAGTCTTATTTGCACACAGCTGCTTCCAAGGTGTCTTCCCCATTAAAATGTGAGCTCTGTGACAGCAGAAATTTTTTAAAAAATATATCACATGGCACAAAGTAAGGACTTAATACATGCTTGTTAACTAACTGTTGACTGACTTCAAGCTAGAATGATCTTAGTACTCATTTCATTAGACTGAACTTATTTTACAAATGAAGAAGATGGGTTCAAAGAGAAGTGACTTACCATTTTATAGGAGGTACCAGTTATGTGAATAAAGTACCCTTGATATCTTTCTGGGACATTTCAGAGAATATACAGTGGATTGGAGAGAAACTAACAGAGTTATATTTGAAGGGAGGGCCCCTACCTACCAAGAGTCATTAAATGAGAGCAAGGAATTTAAAATTATTATAGTAACAATAATTTAAAAATATTTTTATTATTTTCCCTAATAACTAATTTTATTATATTTTTAGCTTTATCATTTTCATTTTTAGTTAAAATTTTTTTCTCTTGTTTTTGCATTAATCATTTCTCTTCCCCACCCCACTTCTACCCCTTAATAATTGTCCTCACTCCTTTATACTTGATGTTCATTAAGAGAAAAAAAACCAGGATCTGATCATAAATGGAACTGAGATGCACTTTAAAAGAAAGATTTGAATTTTGGTTGCTGAATAAGATATGCTCAAATAATTATGCAAGTTGTATCTTTTGTCCTGCCACCTTGCTTTTATTAATTCAAACCCAATCCCTGATAACAGCTTGCAACCTTAGGCTGGCTAAGAAGCAGTTGGCAGCCCTGAAAGGGCTAGGTCATAATGGTTTGATTATATACATAGTTAGAATTTATTGACTTTCTGAAAGTTCTATTTCTCTTAGGCAGGGAGGGTTGTGGGGAGAGGAGAAAATCAAGCTGATGACAGAATTTGGAATGGGCATTCATATCTAATGTTCATCTTTAGAAGTGTCTCCAAATTCCATTGTATTCATGGCATTACCTGTAGTGTTTATATATCTTTTTACTGATAGAAACTTGGTGAGGGTCCACCTCAGTGGTGTCTGCAACTATGGGCTAAAAAGAAGTGTTTTCAGAAAAAGTCTAAGTTCTTCAGGGAATAGCTGTGGAGTAGATCAGAACATTTTGAAAAGTGATTACCCTGGATAAAGGAAGCACAGACCAACAGAAACATACTGAAAACCATTAATTATACTCTTTAAAAATGAGCATCCAAAAATGGAACTTGTAATAGTTATTTCTTATAAAAGTAGGTATATAAAAGATTTTGCCCATCTAAAAAAGCAGTTCAGAATGTAATGCATATCCTCCTTTCCAGGTATTAAGGACCGCCTCCAGAAAAATCAATAGGAAAGGTATCAAAATCAAAAGTAAACAGAGAATAAAGCAAATTGGCATTCTCCTTCCTCAATCCTCTTCTAAGCAGATAATCTGCTCTTAGAGAGTCCCTACATATGGGCAAATGCCTAAGGACCAGAAAAAAAAAACCAAGGTAAGTATACTAGGTAAAACCTAAAAGAAATAAAGGCCACTATACCAGGAAAAGCAGAGTCCTAGAAATAGCCTTGGGATTTGTAATCATATACACTGTGGGTTTCCCTAGTCCATTAACTTCTCCATTTAATTGTTGCTCACGTTTTAGCCCTTCCCTTCTTCCTAGTAAACTGAAGAAAGGAAAATGTAGAGGAGGCAGAACTCAAATCAGCCAAGAGTTACAGAAGCACAGACTATCAGGGTTAGAAAAGACATCAGAGATGCTTTCAACAAGATATGCAACAAGTAGTTATTCAGTTTTTGCTTTAAGGCTTTCAGTGATAAGGTATTCACTGTGCCACAAATCAGATCATTCCACTTTTGGACAGTTCTAATCACTAGAAAATATAATATCAAGCCTGTATCTTAATTTTAAGCCATAATTAAGTCTCTTGGCTGCTAGCTCCCAAGTTCTCAGTTCTAAAGAACGGTTAATTAAGGTTAATCCATCTTTGCCATGAGAGTTCTAATATTCCTTCCCCTTACCAAGCATGTCCTCTCTTTAGGTCAGGATTCGTCATTGATTCACTTGAGCCTTGATGTGAGGCAGTGTTTAGAGTCTGCTTTTTATTCTAGTCATCTTCCTCCAAAGATATTGAAATTGGCCAATGTCCTTCCAAAAACAAAGTGCCTAGGACAAGGGCCCAGATGTGGAAAATGCCTCAGATATGATTTTACTAGCAAGCCCCATTAGAACTATCATCTCTCTTGTTTGAGACACTGCTCCCTTCTTAATGAATTCTAGGATGACATTAATTTTTGCAGCAGTTATGTCATATAGTTGACACAGAATTTACAACCCATTAAAGTTCATCAGTGTTTTAATAGTTAGATGTCCAGCTATGCCTTCTCTGTCTTACAGTTATGACACTGATTATTTGAACCAATCATAAGATTTTACATTTATCTCTGAGTGTCATTTTCTTTGGCTTGACCCATTATTTTGTCTTGTCAAGATAGTTTTGGATCCCAACTCTGTCATATAATATATTAGTTATCTCATGAAATTATATGTTATCTGAAAACCTAATAAGCATGTCATCTGTGCCTTCATCAGTCATTGATAAAATGTTTAACAGCACAAATCCAAGCAAAAACTTTCTCGCTGACATTTTCTATTAATGCCTATTCATTGGGTCTAGTCATTCAAGCTTTTTCAAATTTACCTAATTATGTTTTCATATAGGCTACATCTTTCCATCTTGCTCCCCAAAATAGAATAAGACTCTGTTAATTAATTTAACAAATTCCACTGCATTTACATTCCCCTGATCTAGTTACCTTGTCAAAAATTTTTTTCTATTATGATCTTTTCTTAATGAACTGCCACTGGTATTAGTGATAGTTGTTTTCTCATCAAAAATGCTCACAAGTCATCCTTTTAAGAGGTGCTCTAAAATTTTACTTGCAGTTGAATTCAAACTCAGTGACCTGGTGTGTAGATTTAGCATCCTTCCTTCAGAAAAATCTGTGAACCACCAAGTTGGGGAGAGGTTTGTGGAGACAGTAAAGGACATTTAAATTGAAAGAAAAAGTTTGGGAATTAATTTGTTATCTATTAAGGGCACAACATGGTATAATAGATAGAGGGATAGCCTAAGCCCTAGGAGATAGGAAGACCTGGATTCATGTCTTTCCTCTAACAATTACTGAATAAATATAGACAAGTCACTTATGCTTATGTACCCTACTATTTCTTTTTTTAGGCAGCTATGTAGCATGGATAAGATAAACACTGAGCCAGAGTCAGAAAGATTGGAGTTCAAATTCTACCTCAGACACTTATTAGTTGTGTGATTCTCAGCAAGTAAGTCACTTAATCACTGTTTGCTTCAAATGCCTCAACTGTAAAATGGGGATAATAATAGTACCTATATCCCAGGGCTGTTATGAGGATCAAATGATATAATATTTATAAATCACTTTGCACATAGTAGGTCCTATATAAATGCTAGCTTTTTTTGTTGTCAGAGCCTTTGCTAACTCTAAATCGCAACTCTTGTCTTGATGGCTTTTGCATACTGGAAATTCCTCACACTAAGGAACTCACAGCTCTGGATCATGAACAAAAGCAAGTCTAGCCATGGATAAAATTTCAAGTAAATAAATTTCATTTCCCTTCTTACCTCTCTTCCTTGACCTCTCTGTCTCCTCCCAGCTCCTTAATGCCTTCATTTGACTTGGAATGTTCAACAGTATTCTCTGTCCATTCCCTTATTTGTTACCTGCCTTTCCCCTACAATTCTAAAACCTGATTAGAACAAATATTTAAAAGTAACTCAACGTATGAGTTTAAGAAGCTGGAATAGCAGCTCTGTCCTCTCCTCTAGCCCTGGTTCCCTGCACTCACCCAACACTAACAATGCAAGAGGAAGAAAAATGCATAATTCCATATATACCTTATATATGCATGCATATAACTTAGGGATGACTGTAACTATGTATAAGAAAAAGTGGAAGCTTTCAACAGTTCTTAAAATCATGAATGTATGTGCAGGTAGGATGCCTTCTCCAATGTCTCAGGGGTTCAACTATACTTTTTTTTGACCCTGTGATCCTAGCACTATTAGGGAGCTCCTACTCTGGAATCTGTTGCTGCTGTCCTGTTGCCAGTCAAACCCCAACGCTGGATTACTACTATCATCCTTTCCTCCTATTCACATGCTACCAATTGGAACGGAAGGAAAACATGAAATTGTGCTGATTAAATCACCTACAATTTTATGTTATCTAACATCAACTGGGCTCTCACTGAAGCAAAGCAATTTTTCTACTCCTCCTTAATCCATTCTGTATCCCACTCTTCACAGTGGCTATTCCAAACCTTCTCAACCCTTCTCATGCCTCTCATTTTAAACCTCCCCCGATATTTTCAGCTGAGGACCCTGCTCTATAATTCACTAAAAATGAAGATCATTCACAGAGAACTCCCTCTTCTCCTTCCTCATCTTATGTCATTCATACATTTTATTCCACTATTACCTCCTTTTTAAAAGTTTTAGATGAAGAGAGGACCCTTTTTGTTAAGTCCAGCCCCTCAGCATCCACCTTTGATCCATAACTTGGCTCCTTCTTCTCTTGCAAGTCTTATTACCCTTACTCAATTCACTCTGTGATACAGGTATGATGGTCCACTTGAGTATG
Organism: Pseudocheirus occidentalis; assembly: GCA_028646575.1. NCBI lineage: Eukaryota > Metazoa > Chordata > Mammalia > Diprotodontia > Pseudocheiridae > Pseudocheirus > Pseudocheirus occidentalis. Next base: position 145,092,747 of record CM053594.1, on the reverse strand, counting down.
GTACTCCATTTCATATCTCTACACTTCCTTCAAGACTTGGTTAAAATATCACCTTTTCAGCAGATCATTTCTGGTCTCTCGAGGTTCTAGAACCTTTCCTTCTGAGATCACCTTCCATATATTCTATGTATCCTCTGTGTCTATAGTTGTTTGCATCTTTTCTCCCCTCTGTTTCCTTGAACGTGTTTTGCTTTTGCCTTCTTTGAACTGCCAAACCCTAGCATGGTAACTGGTACATTGTAAATGTGTAATAAATGCTCATTGACCAGCTGACTAGTACAAGTTTTCTGGCAACCAATGATAAAATTTCAGAAATCTAACCATGAAAACAATAAGAAGAGTGGCAGGGCTCAGTCACCATGATAACCTTCCAAGTTCTTCTCATTTTAAATATTTGCATTGCAGAAGCCCTGCAAGTCCATCAACCCAATAACATTTTCTCTAACTACCTCATACCTCTTCCTTGAGTTCCATCTGAGGAGTATGTGTTTGCACTCATGCCAAACAACAAAGTCAGGAAAATAGATGTGAGGCATTAGCAACAAGAAGATCTTGGTACTAAGACAAGCTTTTTTGCTCCATGCTCATATGTGTCTTTTGAGCAAGTCACTTTACCCTATTTGCCTCAGTTTCTTTATCTGTAAAATGAGCTGGAGAAGGAAATGGCAAACCACTTGAGTATCTTTGCCAAATGAAGTCACAAAAAGTCGGACACAAATGAAAATGACTGAACAACAAGGGGCAAAAATAATTCTGTCATGGTATCCAGATTATGGATTTTAATTCAGTAAAGCTAGATTCAAATACCAATTTTACCATTAGTTATGTAACAAAATGCAAGATTTCGGGTCCCCATGGCATGAGTTCCAAAAATGGGTGAATTAATTTCCTTAGGAACTGTAGGGATAGATTATGGTAGTCCTCTGTAGAGGGTACTACTGGTTCAGGTAAGGAGAAGCATGACAACATGGGTAGAAAGATGGTCAGATGGCCAATGCTGAATAACACTTTGCATTACATCCCCATAACTAGTTCATGATCTTCAAGGACTGATTGTCTAGCTTGTAGGTTATGCTCTTGGTTCTCTGGCTCCCTATCTTTCAGGTGGTTCACCTTTCAAAACTATAGCTATGTGAACAGCAGGTAACTACTTGGAGCATTTGTGGAATCATATTTATTGTTGTGTGTTCTCTAAATGCCTTAGAACAGTTGGGCCTCCATAGCTCTTCCCCACATCTCCATTATTTCTACACCAGTTAATGGTTCTTTTACATTCCTATCACCATTTCTATCACTAACTCTGATCAGCTCACACAAACATTGTTGCAGTTCCACCCTCACTGCAATCCATCTTGTTCTTTGATGTCAGATTAATCTTTAGTCATTTTTGTCATATCATTTCCCCACTCAAAAAAATTGTTAGTAACACCATTAAGTCAGTTGATAAAATTAAAACTTCTCATTCTCATATCCAGCTCCCTCTCTACATCACAGGCTCCCAGTCTAACGTATTCTTGTCAAGGGGGAGAGAATGGGTAATATTTAGTCAGTAACCATATTATTCTATCAAAACTTAATTCATGTCTTTGTGTCCTTTATTCATGTGAATGGTAAACTCTAGAATTTGTTTCCATTCATGTTGAATAGCAAGTTTTAAATTAAATAGAAATAAAAATTTAAAGAAAAAAATAGGTTTGCTAAAAGTCAAGGCAAATGGGAACTGAACAGGGTTGGGACTTGTACTCTCTGTTCTGATCCTCACCTGATTTTCTAACCTTATCCTCTAGGACTTCTTATTGAAACCCTTCCCTCCAATAAGTCCCATCTATTCAAAATTCCCTGACCATGTAATGTGCATTCCCAACCTTACTCATGCCATTTGCTACTTCCCATACCACAAACTCCACATTTTCCTTCTGCACAAATCATACTCATTCAGTCAGACTTATCTGTGACCTCATCCATGAATCCATCTTCGACTGCTCTAGTCCTTAGTCCTATGACTCTTAGGGCTTCTTGTTTGTGCTATTCATTTGACATCTTAAACCATAATGATACAGGATCATAGATTTAGAACTGAAGGACCTTTAAGAGTCATCACTCTAATCCCTTTATTTTACAGAATAGGAAACTGAAGTAGGTAGATGAAGTAATTTGCCCAAAGTCATACAGATAGTGAAAATGTCAGATCGGGTATTATTGTTTTGTATTAATACATTTTTATGTTCATCATTGTGCATAACAGAGAGAGAATCAGGAGAGAACCAGGATCAGATCCCATCTCTGACATCTACTAGTTATATGACCACGGGCAAGTCATTAACTACTCCAAGCCTGTTTCTTCTCTTATAAAATGGGGGAAGCAATACCTGTATAGCACCTAACACAGGAACTGTTGTGAATACCAACTTTCAAATATATATGTATATATATATATATATGATATATATAACACATATGTGTGCTTGTGTTTGTATGTATACATGTATGTCCGTGTGTATATATGTAAGCATAGATATATAGTTGTTCTTCGTGTGTAGATGCAGATATAACTGTTGTTCCTATTCATTTGTTTCAGGCGTGTCTGACTCTTCACGACCTCATTTGGGTTTTTTTTGGCAAAGATACAGGAGTGCTTTGCTGTTTCTTTCTCCAGCTCATTTTACAGAGGAAGAAACAGAAGCAAACAGTGTTAAGTGACTTGCTCAGCATCACACAGCTAGTAAGGGTCTGAGGCCAAATTTGAACTCAGGAAGATGAGTCTTCCTGACTCAGGCCTACTACCTATTGCACCATCTAGCTGCCATACTCACTCACTCTGTCTCTGTCTCTGTCTGTCTGTCTTTCTCTCTTTCTCTGTCTCTCTCTCCACACACACAGACACACACACAAAGACAAATACAGAAACCATACATATACGTATATCCATAATATATGCATATATATTGCTTGTAAACCTTAAAACAATTTGTATGAGCCAGCTATAGGTTTTAAGTATTTTGAAGGCAGAGACTACATGTAACACAAATACCTGTAGTCTTTTCCATTAAAACATAAACTTCCTCAAAGCTGGAACTTTCTTGCTTTGGTCTTTATGTCTTTTGTACCTAGCACAGTGTCTGGCACTTAATAAATGCCTATCAATTAATTGATCTACCCCATAGTAATTAGCTGGGTTTTGCATTTACTTGCGTAATAACCACTTGTTGAAAATATTAATGGGTAAATGAAAATGTTTGCACAACCAGAAGATTTTTAAGCAGTGGCCAATGGCTAAATCACAACAAACAATACTGAAAAAAGATCTAGTAACTCATATTTTCTACTATTTCTTAAAGTTTGCTTTAATGGGATCTGGCATCTATTTATAATGGGATATGAAGAACAGAACCCTCACAAATTACAATACATAATCTGCCAAATAACTGAGGACCTAAATGAGAATATAGAAATAAATAGGGAGTCTGTTAAGTTATTGGCCCTTCCTCCTGCCATATAAGAGCATCTTCAGCATAATTAGCACCCTTATTGTGTGCCTTCAATTAGTCAGTGTTTGCAGGCAGAAGTAATTATGATTGAATTTTAAAACACATTATTTGGAATGTTTGATTCTCTGGATCACTGATGGCTACATTTTAGTTGGAAAATGGTTTTCTTTTCAATGTTTAAACTCCTTTTGCTATTAAAATGTTCATAAAGTTAAAAAGAAACTTCCCAATAGACTACCAGCTGTGAAATAATACAAACTAATGGGGTAAAAATAACAGGAAATTCAGAATAAAATAAAATGCAGCACAATATTACATGTTATTAGAAACTTTTGGTCCCTTAATTTACTTTCTGCATAAATGAGCTCCCAAGTTACAATGTCCAAAGATAGTACAAATTTAAGTCTGGATAAATTAGATTTTGAAGGATATGAATATAGGAAAGACCAGAAAATCTGAGGCAATTTTACAGGCCTCTTCCTTGAATGGAAAACAAGCCATACTGAAAAGATAGTCTTCTGCTTGTGTTGTTGCACTAGGATTTCTGTATCTGTGTAATTCTGAAGTAGGGTGACTAAATTAGATTTTGCAATAGGCAGGAGCTAGATAAACCCAATTGCAATGAGTCTGTAAAATTTCAATAATCACAAGTCTAGAAATTGCAGGCATGTTGATGTGCCCCTCTCTAAGGAGTTCAGTTTATTTTAAAGGCTTAGTAGGATCTAAATCAACCTTGTAAATTGTTGGATGAAATGAATAGTCTCATCTCAGTTTTAGTTGGTGAACAATCTTTGCATATGCACATTACAACCCTTGTCCATAATTACATACTAATACACATTGCAGATCATCAGCACCAATTGAAGGTCATTACCAGATCAATACCAACTAAGGATAGCAGGTACAGAAGGTAGAGAAGAGGCCAGAAGTAGTTGAGCAAAACAAATCATCTGCTTACTTACACCACAGAATCCATTCTGGATGGTCCTACTGAATGACCGCATTTCCTAGACCTTTTCTTAGTTAACTGGTATGTGTTCCTGGTCTAATTCTTTCTTAATTCTTTGAATCTTTATTCATCTCAAACTATAATAGTCTAATTGTCCAATGAAAGACAATTGCTTGGAAGTGGTAAATACTCTTGATCTCTACCATCCTCAGTGTGTCTTACCTAAATCTTCCTCCCCAGTTATCTTAGATGAACTGCGAAAAAGATAGACTCAAAATTCTTGGTACACGTCCCTCTTTACCATGCATGAGAAGCAGTTTGATCAGACTGAAATTTAACAAGGAAAAGCTCTCCATTTACTCACGTGGAAACATTTCTCACTTTTACAAAGAATTCCCCATATGGACATTACTTGAAAGTCAGATAGGATTAGTGAACTTAAAACTACTATTAGTCTCAGTGTGTCTCCTGATAAATGTGGGAAGCTTTTGAGACTAAGTTGAAGCACCTCTCTATGCTGTCTCCTGATTGTCTGGTACAGTCAAACTGCTTTTTTGAAACCTCACTTGACTTTAGATGTTTGGGTTTGCAAATTCACCACTTAAGTTACTTATTCCTTCTAGGCATATGGCTCCAATTTAAACATCAAACCCAACTCAACCCAATTCAATCTCATCCAAATTTATTAAGTGACCCAGGGACTGTGCTAGGTGCTAAAGATAAAAAGACAAAACAATACACAGCCCCTGCCCTTAGAAGATATACAAGAAGAGAAAATATACAATACGTATAGATGAATCTCTACATAACAAATTGTGGAGAGGAGAAAGAATATTAACAACTAAATGGATCAGGAACAGATTTTCTTAGTAGGCAGCATATGAACTGATTCTTAAAGGAAGCTGTATATTCTATGAGGCAGATGTGAGAAGGGAATACCTTCCAGGCATAGAATGCAGTCTATTTAAAGGTACAGAGGTAGGTAATAGAATGCCAAGTTTTATGGAAAAGCAAATATTTCAATGTTTGTCTATAACATATAGGGCAGGAAGGGTGGTGATATGATAGAATACTTGGAAAATAAGTTGGAGCCAGATTGTGATGAGTTTTAAATACTGAACTGAGGAATTATTTTATCTTGGAAAAAAGGAAGCCACTATAGATTCCTAAGCATGGGAGCAATGTGGTCAGATTTTTGCATTAGAAAAATTATTTTGTCAGTTGAGTTGAGATGACATGATGAGAGGAGAGACTGGAAACCTGGAAGGCTCTTAAAATACTCCAGGTGAAAGCTGATGAAGACTTATCTAGAATGATGGCTATGTGAATGGAGAAAAGGAGACAGATGGAAGAGATGTTGTAGGATTGACATGACTTGGAGAATGATTGGATTTGGGGAATGAAGAATAAGGAAGAGTGAAGAGTGAATAAAAGAATGATGGTACCCTCAACAGAAACAGGGAAGTTTGGAAGAAGGGTGTTTCAGGAATGATAATAAATCCCATTGTGGACATATTGAGTTTGAAATCAAGTTGAAGAAATTCAACATACAGTTGGTGATGTGAAACCAGGAAAAGACAACACGAATATGAGATGTATGGATATGGAATCGTCTTCATTGACTTGGGATCTTGTATGAGACTTGAGGAGACTAAAAGTGAAAAGAGAAAAGAAGAGTGCCTAGGAAAGCATTATTTGTGGAGCAGGACCTGAATGACAATTTTAGCATATACTGAGGAGTGGCCAGACAGAAAGAGAAATAAGAGAAAACAGGGTCACAAAAACCTAGAGGAAAGGATATTTTTAAAAAGTTGTAAATGGTATCAAATGCTATTGCTGTTCAGTCATTTTTCAGTCTTGTCTGACTCTTCATGACCCCATTTGGGGTTTTCTTGGCAAATATAGTGGAGTGGTTTGTCATTTTCTTCTCCAACTCATTTTATAGATATAGAAACTGAGGCAAACAGGGCTAATTGACTTCCCCGAGGTCATGCAGCTAGTGTCTAAATCAAATTTTGTTTACATATTAAGATACGGAAAAAGATCACTGGATTTATCAATTAAAATATTGTTGACAGTCTTAAGAATAGTTTCAGTTGAGTGATGAAGGGAGAAGTCAGAGCAGAAGGTGTTGAAAAGTGAGTGGTAGAAGAAGTATTAAAAAGAGCATTAGGTTGTGAAAGGGAGGGAATCTATAGAATACTAGTTTGAAGATACTACCTAAGGATGTGGGGATGCTACCATGAGCACTGAGTTATGGCTATGTGTTTCATATTCACCTAGGTGCTTACTAAAAATTTGTTGTTGAAGTTGCTTATCTCATGATCTGTAAATAGCAAATCTCATAGACATAGTTAATTCAGTAATACTCCTTTATTGGTCACCATAGGGGAAATGGACATAACACATTCCTGCCCTTTATCTTTTGATCTATTTCAAATGTCTTCTACTTCAATAATTCAATTGTATCCCTTCCAAATTGCAACCCATTAATTGTCTATCATTTTGTGCTTAGTCTAGATGCAGAGGTATCAGGCCCATAAAACTCCTGAGTGTAATGCAGCTCAAACCAAATTAAAATACAATTGGGAAAGGTATAATGAATTTTTAAAAAGTGCAATGCAACCTAGATAATGTTAATTCATGGTCATCTAAGTCATGAATCCCACAAAGATTCATTTCTGTCTGAGTTTGACGTAACTGTTCTAGTCCAAGTTGTCCCATAAAACCTATACAGAGGGTCACCATACCTGACAAGGACATTAATATTATAAGGATAACTGCTGCATTTAGATAGGTCATCTGTTGTTACTTATTCTTGAAATGTAAGTAACCCACATTCCCCTCTGATCATGTATCTCCTCAATAAAATCCATCATTAGCAATATGCTACAATTTCTTAATTCTACGACTAATATGGCTCTCTAATGCCTCCTGTATTACCTGCAATCTCAATTCCTCTATGAATTTTAGATGTAAAAAAATCACTGGAAGAATGCTGATGTCAAAAAAGGGCTTTTGTTTCAGAGAGAAATTTGGTGTTTCTGAAAGTGGTATATAGTTTCATAAATGTGATCCATCTCATTGCTCTTTCCATTCATCCCTGGAACCAGATAATTTTCCATCTGTAGTGTCTGTCCAAGATTAGTGTACTATTAGATAAGTTCTATACATTATCAATAAACTGAAAAATCATAGCATGAATAATAGACATTCTTGATCCACTTGGTTTTTCTTGTGTGAATTGTTTAAGGGAAATTATTTTGAGTATCTGTGTAACTCACTTAGGAGGTTCTTCAATGTTCCAAGGCTTTATACATAGTGTATGAGCAAGTGGATCTAGAAGTCCTCACCATGAATCAAGACCTCTTCCTTTTCTTGGATTCTTCCCCAGAAATCTTCCATCATAGTGGCAAACACCTATGGGAAGCATAAATCTCCCTTTTTATTGTTCTACTTGATATTAATTAAACAAAATTTTCTTTGCTGTATTTTTCAAGGTATTGTGTATGATCTTATAATATTTATAAGAGATATCTTGCTTCAGGAGAGTCCTTACAACTGTACTTTGCTATGTAAAATCAAATGTTTTTATAATCAATTAACAAAGACAGTATTTTTCTGTATTCTCTCTAGCCAATTAATTATAATACTCCAAAGATGTATTCTGCAATAGAATATTGTTTGTAAAAGCCTGTATTAATTTCTCTCATATTTTCATCAAGGGTGCCCTATATCTGTACATAGATTATGTTCATAAACACTTTGTTGAGAGAAGAATGTACGCATCTAGATTGTGAGTTATTGATGCCCTCTTGATCACTTTTTCAGTAGTGGTAATGTCTATGATTTTTTCCAAATGCCTTTCTGAAAATTGCATTACTTCTGCCATGGAGTTACTGTATCTATTCCAGATACTCTTTAAGTCTTTGATTGCTTCAGTGCTATTTTTACTTCCTCCTGCAGTAAATTGAGAAGTGTTATAAGAATCTAAAGGTATCGTCTCCGTTGTGCCTAATGCAGAAGACAATTTGTTATAGAAATGCTAAAATCATCTTTTTTATTTTTTGTCACTTTATTGACTTTCTTCCAGTTTTAATCTTAAATGTTCTTGGCATGATTTGGCTTATCTTCATCTCACGCCAACCTTTTTTGCAAACTTGTTTTTTCCCTCCTTGTAGCCACTTTAATAGATAGTGTTTCTCTTACTTCAATAACCTCCTCTGTAAGATTTTACAAATGTGTTTATATTCTTAATTAATGTTGATTTTGTCTATCATATTCTTCTGTTTGGCAAAGAAATTGGTTATTTGCTGACTCAGGTGGTTTATAGGATTTTTCAATTGTCTTTTAATGGTAATTATATCAGCTATTAATTTTATTATTATATTGATTAATATATTATTAATTAATTAAAACTGATTATTAATTTTAAAAGAAAATGATAATAGTTCATGTCTATATCTGTTCCTTAATCAACTTTATTTTTTCCTTTGTCTTAGATAAGAAATAAATAGGCAAGACTGGGGCTATTTTAATTGCATATCCTATCTTCTTATTCAATTAAATTTGGAAAAAAATAAAAGAACGAGGCGTCAAGCCACTGTACCTAGTAAAGACAAGGACAAACTGAAAGCAGTCATTAATCTCAACTAGTTCATGCCTTAATAGGAGAAAACATTATCTAAAACCAAAGGATAAAAGAAGATCTGACAAATAGAATTGTATTAAAGTACTGTATTTGAATCAGAAGATCTGGGTTCAAATTCTACCTCAGTTACTGTATATGGGTCAATCACTTATAATCTCAAAGCTTCAGTTACTCTATCTGTAAAATGAGAATAATAATAGTTATACTACCTACCTCACAGGGCTATTAAATTTCACCTTAAAATGCCATACAAATATAATTATTCTTCACCCTGCCAACTTTAGCTGACTCAGTTGCTTTACAATATCTGTTTTTAATTGTATCAGTGTTCTTTTATGTTTTGCTTGCTTTTTGTTTTATTAGTTATTATTTTCTTTTATGATACATTTAAGCCATTTCTTTTTGGTGTTTCTATTTGTTTTTTTTTCTATATTGACTGATGAAGTCAGGTGTGAAGAGCCTGCCTGCCTTTGACCCACTCCCTCCAGTGTGTTGGTCATTCCATGAGCTACTTCATTACCAAATATGGATAATTGCTTTTGACTCACAACCTCTTCCATTACCTTTGACTTCTGGGGAATTATCTGTCAGAAGGTATCAGATCACATGGAAAAGTTAAAATATTTTATTAAGATATTCCTAGAATTGATTAGATTACATTTTGAATTAGATCTGAAACAATCCTATGCACAGAAAAGTTATTAGAACAGTTAACAAATTTCCTTTTGAGCTAGCATTTTCATTAAGATAATCAGTGTGGTGGGGGGAGCATGGATAAATGGAGCCAAGAAGGGAGAATGAAAGAAAGTCTAACTCCTTCCCAACACCTCCTCAACAAAATCTAGACAGTGCACCAGATTGAATTTTGAAAAGGGAAGGAAAGGAAAAGTAACAGTGAGGTTTTTTAAGGGTTTTTTTTTTCCTACAGCTCAAGGCAATTTATAAAGGGGTCCGGCCATGACCACTGGTAGCATTAGGAAGATATACAATATCCAGTGACTGAGAGAGGGCTGAGACAGGGCACCAGGACAAAAACCACTAGGAACAAAAGAGATCTCAAGGCATACCTGTACAAGCACTGGGTATAAGAACAAGTGTCATTTAGCAACTCTATCACCTACTACCCAGTTCTATGTCATGGATCCAAGGTATAGAGGAGCAGTTTTAAACATAGACCTTATCTGTATATTGAACATGAAACAAATTCTTGGTAGCAAATAGAAGCTGTGTGGCTTCTGTTTCCCCCGAACAGAACACAGTATCCAAGACTAAAGAGGGGTTTGAAATTCAGTGCTCCTAAAGCTGTAGAGCTTCCAAGTAGGCTGGTATTAATTGATTTAAGCAACTGTCTGCTGATACTCCCAATCAGAAACAAGCCAATAGACCCAAACCTAGATCGGGAATTTTCTGAACTCACAAAAGGAGGGAAACAAACGGATCTCCTCTTAGAGCATACCAGTTTGGGGACACAGAAAGAATTGATGTCAAACTGTGAAAGCAGCAGAAAGTTTTAAGAAAATAGTGGCTCAGGCCATGTATCCTAGTACTACATGAAGTCCAAAGTCAAGAATTAGGCTAAGAGAATGAGGAAACAAACAAACAAAAAAGAAACCAATAATAAAGGGATATTATGAAGACAAGGAATCTCAGTATATAAACATAGAAGAGAATGACTCAAAAATCTACAAACAAAGCCTTAAAGAATAATGTAGTTCGGATACAAGTTCAACAAGAATTCCTAGAATAGTTAAAGCAAGAACTATAAAGGGAGCTAAAACTGATTTTTAAATAGGCAGTAGAGGAGAGTAATAGGAAAAGAGGGAAGAAAGATATGAAAAAATAAGTAGCTTGGAGAAAGTGGCACAGAAACAATACTGAAGATAATAATACCTTGAAAAATAGAATTGGACAGAATGGCTCAATGATACATCAAGAAATAATAAAACAAAGTAAGGATACAGAACAAATAGGAAAAAAAATGTAAAAACACCTTATAGGAAAAACAGTTGATTTCAAATAATGTATTGGGAGACAGAATTTAAAAATCACTGGACTACCTGAAAGCCAGGAACCAAAAATATTGCCAAGACATCATATTTCAAGAAATAATAAAGCTATCCCAGTATCTTAGAACCAGAGATCAAAGTAGAATTGCAAAGAAGCCACCAATAATCTCCTGAAGGGAAAAAAGTCAAATTCTAGAGCTGTCAGGTCAAGAGAAAATACTATAAGCAGTCAGAAAGAGATACTTCAAATACTGAAGAGCCATAATATAGATCACACAAGACTTAGCAGCCACTATTTTTATAGTGGAATATAGCGCTTAGATTATGATATTACAGAATCCAAAGGTCTATTTACAACAAAGAATAACTTATCCACCAAAAAATACAGAGGGAAAATAGATATTTAATTAAATAGAGGACTTCCAAGCATTCTTGATGAAAAAAAACTGAGTAGAAAATTACATATGCAAACAGAGGAGTCAGAAGATGCATAAAAAGGTGAATGTAACTGCAAAGAAATGAGACTAAATTGCATTAAATCATTTACATATTCACAGTTGTGATTATTATCGTGTTTTTCTTCATCCTATACCTTCCTTTGCTGTTTATGCTTTTCTTTCTTTCTTTCTTTCTTTCTTTCTTTCTTTCTTTCTTTCTTTCTTTCCTCACTAGAGTTTTGTTTAATACTATCACCTCTTTCAATCTGCCCTCCCTTCCATCATTCCTTTTTCCTTTTCTTTCCCTTTTCCCCTAATACTTCTTCCCTTTCTTTCATTCCTCCTTCCCTTTTCTTTCCCCTGTCCCCTCTAACTGCCTATAGGGCAAGTTAGATTTTTATGCCTAACTGAATGCTATTCCATCCTTGAGTCAGATCCAATGAGAATAAAATTCAAACAATGCTTATCTTCCTCTCTTCTGTCCCTCCACTGTAATATGTCTTTGTGCCTCTTAGTGTTATGTAATTTGCCCTTGTCTGCTTCTTCCTTTTCTCTTATACCATTACAATCTTTTTTCACCTCTTAATTAGGTTTTTTGTCATCACATCAAAATCAACTTAAACCTCTCCCCTCTGTCTATGCATTTCCCTTCTAGATGATGTAAACAGTGTGTACTTATTGAACACCATGTTTTGTTTTGTTTTACTTTTCTGTTTACCTTTTTTGTGCTTTTGTTGAGTCTTGTATTTTAATATCAAATTTTCCATTGAACTCTGGTCTTTTCATCAGGAAAGTCTGGAAGTCCCCTATGTCATCGAATGTCTATCTCCTCCCTTGAAAGATTATACTCAGTTTTGTTGGGTAGTTGATCCTTGGTTTTAATCCAAGCTCCTTTGTATTACAAAGTATCATATTCCAAGCCTTCCAGTCTTTTAATGTAGAAGCTACAAGGTCCTGTGTAATCCTGCCTGTGGTTCCATGCAGCATTTTCTCCTTGATCTGATAATTCTGGAATTTGACTCAAATATACTTTGGCATTTTCAATTTGGGTTCTCTTTCAGGAGGTGATCAGTGGATTCTTTTGATGAATATTTTACTCTCTGGTTCTAGGACCTCAGAGAAGTTTTCTTTGATGATTTCTTGAAAAATATTGTGTAGGCAATTTTTTTCATCAGGGTTCTCAGGTAGACCAATAATTCTTAAATTATCTCTCCTGGATCTATTTTAAGGTCAGTTGCTTTTCCAATTGACATATTTTACATTTTCTTCTATTTTTTCATTCTTTTGATTTTGTTTGACTGATTCTTGATGTCTCATAGAGTCATTAGCTTCAACTTGCCCAATTCTAATTTTTAACAAATTGTTTTCTTCAGTTAGCTTTTGTACCTGCTTTTCAATTTGGCCAATTCTACTTTTTGAGGAGTTGTTTTCTTCAGGGCACTCTCCTCCTACTTTGTCAATTGTATTTTTAAAGGAATTGTTCAATTTTTCTTCCATCTCTCCTATTTGACCTTTAAAATTCTTCTTGAGGTTTTCCAAAAAGGCTTTTTAGGTTTGAGATGAATTTATATTCCCCTATGAGGTTTTGGATGTGGGAACATTAAATTTAATCTCTATTTCTGGGGCCCAGAAGCCACTGTCCCAGACCTCTTGTACTGGGGATTATGGGCCCGCTTACTGGTTTTGTGTACTGGGGGCCCCAGTGTTGTCAGCTACATGTTTTAGTAGTCTGGTAGTTTAACTGGTGCTGAGCTGGAGCTGATTGTGGTAGTTAGTGTGTGTGCTTGGTGTTGATGCTTGGTTGCTCCTCCACCATGGAGCTCAGGATCTCCTGTTGATTTGCCGAGATTGATTCCTCCTACCCTGTACTAGTCTCCTTCAGTTACAGAAAGAGGGAACTTTTCCTGGTTAATCTTCCTAGTCTCCCAAGCTAAAAGACTGCTGTACCCATCTTTCTACCAGCTCTACTATTCCAGGATTTTTCCTGGGACAAAATTATCTGGGTTTTTCAAAGTCAACAAGGGAGGATGAGAGTGACTTACTGCTTACTCTGCCATTTTGGCTATCTAAAACAGGTTTTCTTTTAAAAAAAAAAAGGTAGGGAAAAAGGAGGATAATTAAAAGGGAATAGGATGGGGGGAAATATATAATGAGAAACGGTATCTGTGAATGTAAATTGGATCAACTCACCTATAAAATGTAAGAGGAGAGAAAGCTGTATTAGAAACCAGAATCCAACAATATGTTGTATATTAGAAACACACTTGAAACAGAAGGATACACAGAATTAAAATAAGGGTCTGGAAAAGAATCTGTTACACTTCAACTGAAGTAAAAAAAAATGACAGTTGTAGCAAATATCAGCTTAGATAAACCAAAAGTGAAAAAAGTCTGTTTGAAAGAGATGAACAGATAAGCTTTATTTTTGCTAAAACGTGCCACAGAAAAATAATTAATACGAATAATAAAAATATGTCTAATGACATAGCATCTAAACCCTTAAAGGAAAAGTTAAAGGAGTTGCAGGAAGAAATAGACAGTAAAACTATAATCATGGGGAACTTCAAGTTATCCCCTCTCAGACCTAGAGAAATTAAAATAAAAATAAATAACAAAGACTTAGCTTCTAGAAAAAGTAGATATGACAAACTTCTTGAAAACATTGAATGAGAATATAAAGAAATCAATTTATTAGCTGTACATGACACATTCACAAAAAATAGACCATGTATTAAGGAATAAAACCTCAAAAACACATGCAGAAAAGCAAAAAATATTATATGCATCTTTTACTAATCATAATGCAGTAATAACCAAATTCAATGAAAGGCTTTTGAATCAAAGATTAAAAAATAATTGGACACTAAATAGTTTAATGCTAAAGAATGGGTAAGTTAAACAACAAATTCTAGAAATAATAATTTCACTGAAGATGGCAACAATCTACCAAAATGTGTGGGATGTAGGCAAATTGATAACTAAGGGAAAATTCATATTATTGAAGTCTTAAAATAATAAAAGAGAAAAAGATCAGATCAACAAATTGTACATGCACAAAAATTCTAGAAAAAACAGATTTAATATGCCTAATTAAGCACCAAAATACACATCCTAAACATTAACAAATTAACAAAAAATTAACAAATTAATTTAACAAAAATTTAACAAAATTGGAAGAAAAGAATAACTATTGAGTTAACAAATGACTGTTTATTCAGTTAATAGTTAACAAATAACTATTTATTTATAGGGGAGCTGTTTAAAAACAATAAAATAAATATTTTATTAGGTTGTTTATTTTTACAAAAAGAAAGTGAAATTGGTGATACCAAAATTAAAAAGGGTAAAGTCACAACTGATGAAGAAAAAAATTAAAGTAACTATTAGGAACTATTTCATCTAACTATATTCCAATAAAACTTAAAATCTGAGTGATATGATTATTTGCAAAAATATAAATTGTCCAGATTAACATAACAAGAAATATAGTGCTTAAATAACTATTTCAGAAAAAGTATTGAACAAGCCATAAATGAACTGATAAAGACAAAAATGTTCAGGACCAGATGGAATTATAAGTGAATTCTACCAAACATTTGAAGAACAGTTAATTTGAATACTACATAAACTGTTGGAAAAAAATAGGTAAAAAGGGAATCCTACCCAATTCCCTATATGACAAATATGTATGTTTATGACACCTAGACCAAAGAAAGCTAAAACAGAGAAAAAAACTATAAAACAATTTTTACTAATGAAAATTAATACATAAATTTTAAATAAAATATTAACAAGAATACTACAGCAATCTATCACAATGATTATGCAATATCTTTAGACTGAATTTTTACTAGTAATGTGGTGTTGGATAAAAATTCAGAAAATTACAAACATAATTGTCCATATTAATAATAAAGGCAACAGAAATTATATGATTATTTTAATAGATGATGAAAAAGCTTCTGACAAAATACAATACACATTCGTTTTTCAATACTAAAAAGCATAGGAATAAATGGAGAATTTGGAACTGAAAATGAAAGAAAATAGAATTTAAAATTATCAGCCTTTTATTCATATGTGTTTATACATATATACCTTTGTTTCAAGGAGAAATTGGTACTTACAATTGATTAAGAATAACAATAACAGTATAAATAGCATTCGTATGGTGTTTGAAGGTTATGAAGCATTTTCCGTATATTATTTAATTTGATCCTTACCACAACCCTGGTGGTAGTTATTACATATATTATGAGGCACAAAGAAACAAACTGACTTGTCTATGCTTACACAACTAGTTTGTTCTAAAGGCACAATGCAAACTCAAGTCACTTATTATAATTATAAAGAATACAGTTTCACCAACATCAAAAGTCTGGCAGATTGGTTCTTCTTAGAATTTGGAGAGTAGTCTCATTAACATTTCAGGTAAAGAACACAGAGAACTTTGGGTGAACATATTATTTATCATAATAGCTTCCTAATCTGGAGCAGCGACAGAAGGGATGGCTATTATGCAGAGATGTTAAGGTTGCAACAAAAGATCCCAGATGGGTATACCAATGATTAAGAAAGCATGGGCTGGAAAAGTTACTGAACAGATTTGACCCAGCTTCAGTACTCTTTCAGTGGTGTGTAAAAACTGTAGGGTTTCCTAATGGAGGCTCTTCACTTGAGAACAGGTCACACATACTTCCCAAGCCATGTAAAATCAAGAAAGTAAGCCAAAAGTGTCAAGTAATAAGCCCTTCCACTTTGGGCTAAAGACATAGGTTCATCATTAAAAAAAATTGTTAGCATTTCAAGGTAATCCCTCACATTTATAGAGAATTTTAACATTTATGGAGTGTTTTACAGCACAACTTTTTGACTAGCATAATAATTCTGTGAAGTGAATATTATTATCCCCATTTTACAGATGATGAAATGGAAGCTGAGAAAGATTATGTGACTTGTCTAAGCTAACACAGATAGTAAATGTCTGAGGCAGCTTTCAAATACAGGTCTTCTTGTATCTAAGTCTATTCTTCAAACCATTACATCAACTAGCTGCCTGCTTTGTCTCTATGATTTCATCTGGGTGGGCATCCATCTCACTGACACAGCTGGCAACACCTTGAACACCTTAGATAGTTTCTTGAGGTCTGTGATCAAAACTATCCATCATCTGGCATCTCCGTCTCTGACAAAGAATATCTCCAAACTCACTGAGGCTGCTCCTACCTGATGTGTTATCAAGACCAGAGTCAACACCTTCCAATCTTAGTAGGAGCTGTCAGAGTTTGTATTCTGTCACATAACCTTTTAGAAGCCTGGGTAACCTTTGTTCTACATTGAAACATCAGTGGAGGATTTTGATGGGACAGCTGAGGAGGAGGGTTCTTTTTTTTTAATGTGGGTGACGGATTATGTCAAACAGTGCACAGTTTCTTGGCCCTGAAGGCACAAAAGGGAATATGGTTGGCAGGGATCAGTGTGCAATCTGTGGTCTCTGATGAAGATGTTTCTCTACACCTTCCTGGCAGCTCCAAGACAATCTGCCCACATACATCTGCTGTATTGCTGTGAAGTGTCACCCCCACATTCTTCATAACACCTGTTGCTGTATTCACTGATAAGCAGATAAATAGTTGTAACTTGATCTTAAGCACAGAACTCTTAAACATCACAGCTGGAGTCACAATAGTGATCTAGTTGTCCAACCTCCTCATTTTACAGGAGTACCAAGGCCAAGGGAGATAGGTTGCCCAAGGTCACGTGCCAAGCTAATGGCAGGACCTGGACTGGAGTCCAAATGTCCACATATCCAGTCCTGGGTTTGAGGATGTCTGGAAGCAGAGATATGGACAAAAGAACAGGGAGAGAAAGAGGACTGAAGAAAAGAAACACAAGAAAAGAAGGTAGGAGTGACAGGTTCATGAAGGGGAATTCATGCTGTAAAAAGTGAATAAAATGGTACAAGTCAAGTGATCAGTAGACTTTTTTATGGATGTGGTCCTTTAACTATTTCAAATAGGCTCCAGTTCTCATTGCTTCTCTTCCAGATATCTGTTCGGGAAAACAATGATTCCTCAGGCACATTTTTGGCAGCAACCTCAGCCCAGCTATGGCTACATGCCTCTTTACTCCTGTTATAATTGCTGGATTTGTCTCCAAAAGTGAAAGCATGTGTTCTTTTAGGAAAGGGGGTTCATAAACCTTACTGCAGTGCCCTTCCAGGTCCTTTGGCTCCCCTGTTTGAGATGGGCAGTCCTAATTTCACACCTGTAGAGATCCTTCTCTTTTCTTCCTCTTTCTTCCTTGTTACCCCCAAGAGTGGACACTGACTTCAAAACAGGAGAAAAACAGTTTCTTGAATGAGTAAATTTTCTTGAAAACCTATTATATTTGTGACCTAGCCACTGAGAGAGCCAGACTTCCTCTGAAACCTCATCCTGGCACACAAGTGACTCTGGGCTCTGGATTCCTAAAGTCTATGGTGATGAGTGCAAACCCTAGCAGATCCTAAGCAATGAAAAGGTTATGGGACAGGATAGTAGAAGGACTTAATGATTGTCTAATGATTAAGCACCAAACCAGTTAAATTTAGAGAGATGCCCACCATAGCTGGGCATCAGAGATTAAATTATTTTGAGTACAACAACTCATAAAACTCCCCCAAAGCAGAGGAGCTGGGACATGTGATAGGGGAAGGAATAGCAAACCACATACATCCATGGATCCATAAAGTGTTAACAGATTAGTCATTTAGAGCAAATCTGTTTGCTGTCCACAGCAGATATTTACTGCCTTAGAACTCCTTTGTACATGGTTGTTTGCATAATGTTTCCCCCATTAGAGTGGAAGCTTCTAGAAAGGAGGGACTGTCTTTTTCCTTTCTTTGTGTGTTTAGTGTTAAAGACTGTGCATAATAAATGTTTATTGGCTAAATGAATAACGGACTGGAGAGTTACATTGAACAAATGAAGAACTAAGTATGCTTGTGTGTTTACCAGGGGCACAGTAGCCTGGGAACTGCTTGGCAAACTTTTTAAGATGAGGAAGCATTGTTTAAAGATGTAACATTTGAGTGGTGTGCCATATGCATCATTTGGTACCAAATGTGAGAAATTAGTCCTGCTAGATGAAAGAAGTTGGGCTTCTAGAGGTGATGGCCTGTGGGTGGGAGGAGAAGCAGGTAAAAACAGTTTGAGTAGGTTGGTGTTAACTGTGATCCAATGGAATTAAGTAAAGATATCTGCTTCATTAAACCTGGGCTGGCTGAATTTGTCCTGTCTGACTTTAACCACTGGGATGTAGTTGAAAGTAGGCGTTTTCTAGACGGTATCTGACAGAGCCTTGCTCCTGGCTGCATTTATCACTTTTTTTCTTTTTGCCTAGGGATCAGTAAAAGAAAAATCATTGCCTGTGACTAATTTTCTTTCTGCTTGTAGTTTGAATTCTTGCCCTGTATGTTTTATTTGCCTAAATTAGATTGTAAACTTTTTTGCTCAGATATGAACTTTTTAAATATGTTCTGAAAGACAATCATGTACATTTATAGTGTCTAAAAGTCATAGTCACCACCACCACCATGGCAAATAATGGCAAGGAGTAGAAGAATCAAAAGAAGGGGTTAAATTAAAAGTATAGCATACCAAATAGATAAGAGTATAAGCAGCAGAGGAACCAGATGATCATTTAGATCTGGTACACATACATACATGCATACACACATGTGCATACACACATACACACACACCTGCCTTCCACCCCTCACTGACTTTGCTAAAAAAATCTTCAATGGTTCCCAATCACCAGTCAAGTACAAATATTTTTTTTTTGCCATTCAAGACTTTTGAAATCTGGTACCACTCTACCTTTGCAACTTTATCTTCTATTTTCCCTCTCCATGTACTCCATACTCCAACCAAATCATATGATGATGCTCAGGTCACTGAATATACTTCATGCTTTATGGCCTCTGGGTCTTTGTGTTGCACACATTCTTATCCAGTATTTAAAGCCTAAATCAAACATAGACTCCTTCTGAGTCCCCCAGTTGGTAATGGCTTTTCCAGCTTGAGGTTCTTTGCACTGAATTTCTCCAACACACTGTTAATCAATTAATCAGTCACTTAGTCAGTCAAGAAGCATTTTAATTGCATAATACAAGCCAGACACTGGGTTATATCCTCAGGATCCAAAGACAAAATTGAAGCATATATAATATTATATATTAAGTATTGCAATATCCAGAAATTTACAGAAATAATTGGATATATTGGGTCTACCATCTATGTAGGACTTCTAGGAAGACAAGGGCAAGAGTGCACAGGATGAGAAGACATAGATGAGTTGTGCTCTACATCTCTGAAGGGAGGACCCAGATGGATGAGATTATAGATCTCTAGAAGAAATATATTAAAATAAACTAAAGTACTACTCTGATGATTTAGCATAGCAAAGAGGGGAACCTGGGTTCTTGAGATCTATGCTTTGATTTCATTTCCTTTATTTTTTTTATTTTTGGAGGGGGTAATTCAGGGTAATTGCTGTTAAGTGACTTGTCCAATGTCATAAAACTAGCTAAGTGTCTGAGGTCAAATTTGAACTCATGTCCTCCTGACTCCAGGGCCAGTGCTCTGTTCACTGTGCCACCCACTCTCCCAATTTCCTTTTCTTAAAATGGATCTTGTTTGGAATCATAACCACCAAATTTCATTCAGTTAAAACATTATCTATTTTTGAGGCAGCTAGTGGTATAACAGATAGAGTTCTGGGCCTAGAGTCAGGGCGTACTGAATTCAAATATGGCTTCAGTCACTTATTAGCAGTGTGATCTGGGGCAAGAGACTTAATCTTTGCTTGCCTAAATTTCCTCAATTGTAAAATAGAAATAATAATATCATCTACCTCCCATGTTTTTTGTGAAGCTTAAATATGATAATATTTTTATTATAGAAAGTATATATGTACATGCATGTACATATACATACATATACATGTATATGTGTATATATGTATATGTATATATATATATATATGCTTATTCTCTTCCTCTTTTTACTTAACTGCTAGATACCAAGACAGATCAAACTTATCCCTCTCAACATACTCTGATTAGGCTTCTTTGATGAAATCAATTTAAGGATTCTGTGTTCTGTGTGAAGATTGTACCGCCTCTTGAAGATACCGTATACTTGGTGCTTTATGACTCACATCAAAAGATACCGTTGGTAAGTGCACTGAAGCAGTTATTTAATGGACCAAAGTAGTAATTTATGAAATGACACCCTAGTGGTTTGAAAGAGTATTTCTACTTGCACTCTTTTTTAAAAGTGCTCATCTTTTTGTAGAGAATAATTTGTATATTGGAGAATCTGAGTTTAAAATCTTTTTCTTATTTTTCTTCTGGTAATGAGGATGAGGATGAAGGCCCTGGCTAAAGCAAATAACAAGTTAATCTTCAAAGCACTGAAGGCTGTTGTTTCATAATACAGCACAAAATGCCGTAGTACCCTGGATGCTTTGCAGTTCATTGGATTCTCTTGATAAACGCTTTAAGTTTAACTCTCTCCTTTCACTTCAGGTACAAAAGAGCTCTATCGCCCTATCTCCAGTTATAGAAAGGGAAGGGAAAAAAGTATTTTTCTGCCTCAGTTCTGTATAACTATTGTATCAACCACCATCTGACTTCATGCTGGACAAGAGTTTAAATGGGTACCATTACATCCTTTTTCCCATCTAGTGCTATGAACACATCACTCATTATATCCTAGTTATGCTAAATACTTTTTAAGGTAAGTGAAATATCCTGACTAACTCAGTCCTAATTTCTTTGTCCTTAAGTATGCTATTCTGATATTCGCAAAGTCTCCCTTTGTGGACTGGCATCAATCTCTCTTCATGAATACTCTGTCACCTGGTAATTGGTCTATCTCATTTTCTACCTAATCCTTAAATAGGGTAAGGAAAAAAAAATCCTGCATTTAGCCAAATGTTCCATTAGTCTCTTTCTACTTTTACCCTCTCTTTCAAATCAGAGCTAGATTTGGAGGCTGTTCTCAATAGTTGAGATAATTATGGCAATAGCTTGGCATAATTCTTTAGAACATCTACCAGCTAAATTTAAAACAAAAAGATGAAATAGAACAATCGCATGAAAAATCAAATTCAAACAACTTAGAGTTTCTACCTCATACTTATCAGACCAATAAAAATGAAAAAAGATGAAGATAACAGAAGTTGGAGGGGCTATGGTACTTACAGTTTTAGTGGGACTATAAATAAGACCAGCCATTCTGGAAAGCAATTGGAACTCTGCCCAGAAAGTTACTAAACTATGTATAATCTTTGATCCAACTGAGGCATAAAGATGTAAGAACAGCCAGCCTGGGCCCTTCCACAAAACTAAGGTTCTGAGAAACACTTACCAATGAGGGAAAGGGGCCACAGGGATGGAAGAAAGAGGCAGCTGAGGCAGTTTTGAAGTCTGAAGAAAGAAGGATGATGATTCTAATGGAAAGTGGGCTCAACCTAAAAGAACAAACATGACAAAGGAGGTCATTCACAGCTCCTGGGGGCTTGAAGTTCTTTGCTCACCTTTATAGGGTATTCAAGAACTGACTTAGCCACAGTGTAGCTTCTTTGCTGGCCTGTTTGTAGAGCTATGAATTTATGTCCAGTCGTGTGAAGGCTCCCAAAGCAGACATTATTTCCGCTTCTACTGTCATGATAGAGACTGTGTAAGGACACCTATGGGGGATATGACAAAGGCCTGGAAAAGGACATGGGTAACCCAGTGTGTGACTTGGGTCATGTATCTAAGAGGAGAACTGAGATATATAAATGCAAATATTCAAGCAAATAGGGCTTATAACCCATAAATGCTTTTAAGAACAAAGACAGATCACAGTTTTTTAGTCACCATCTTTGGAACATGACTTATAAAAATAGTATCTGCTCAATTAAGTTCTCACCTCCATGATGCTGCAGATATTAGAGTATATCTCCATTTCCTTTTTTCTTTTATAATACTGCCATATAGAATTCTTATTTTCTGCCCTCCTGGTCTGGAGGTTGCTGGGAATTTGAATTCACATTCCTTGGTTCCAAGTCTTCTGTTTATTCCATTACACCAAATCAACTCCCTTGATTTCATTCAATGACCAAAAAAAGCAGAATTCCATTTGGCAACAGTGACAAATCCCTTTCTTCCTTTTCCTCCTCTTTCTCCTCCTCCTCCTCTTCATCCTCAAATGGCATTTATTAAGTTCTCCCCTACATGTAGTTCCTATGGTCAGCACTCTATAAAGCAAAATGACCTGCCTTAGGTGACATCTAACCTCAATGCTAACTCTAAATTCTGTGCTATAATGATTAAGGAAACATTCCTCTGACTGGTGCTCAAGGATGTGTACGTGAAGTAGCAATAACCCTTCAAGGTGAAAGAGATTATTGAGAAAGACCTGGAAGGAAAATTCTATTATGAACTGTTTCTGTTTAGCACATGGAATAATATTAGGCTGCCAGAACTAGAATGAGTCCCAAAGGGCTTGGTTACATTTTCTTTCCAAAGACAGCTTTCTACCATGGAAGAGCTAGGTGGTGTGGATTTTAGTCCCAGTTCCGACATTGATTAGATGAACAATCACTTCACTTCATTATAGCTCTGTCCTTTCATCTGTAAAATGATTGAGTCAGACTGGGTGATCTATAAGGTCCCTCATAGAGGGATGCTGCTCTGACATTCTTATGAATATGACAATCTTGTGACTTACCGAAGATGGCATTGGGAAAGTGTTTTACATTTTGCTTTTCCACTGCAAAGTTTGTAGGCAGTACCTTTTTTTAAACCTGAGATTATAAAACTTTATAGTTCCCTCTTTTATATTCTTGGCTTA
This sequence comes from Pseudocheirus occidentalis, assembly GCA_028646575.1. Lineage (NCBI taxonomy): Eukaryota > Metazoa > Chordata > Mammalia > Diprotodontia > Pseudocheiridae > Pseudocheirus > Pseudocheirus occidentalis. Next base: position 145,069,328 of record CM053594.1, on the reverse strand, counting down.
GTATTCATTGGCATAACCATGGTTTTTTGTGATTTTTGCCAAATGGCCTGGCAAAAGTGCTCTCTTCCCTTATTTAGTAGTTCCCAGAGCTCTTTATTCCTTTAGAATTTATCATCAAGAAGAGCTATCATCATAGAAAAAATAACTTTCAGTGTGGGTGATGAATGTCCCTTTGACAGCTAGGGCAGCCATAGAACCTCATAGTTGGAAGGAATCTTCTAGTCCAAATCATGGCTGAATATTAGAAATTTCTTCTGCAGTATAACTGATAAAGGCTCCTCTAGCTTTTGCTGAAAGACCTCCAACAAGGTAGCTAATTCCACATTTGGATAGCTCTAACTATTAAAAAGCTTTCCATTAAATCAAAACAAAATTGTTTCTTTGCAGCTTCGACTTATTGCTCTTAGTTCTTTCCCATGAAGCAAAGGAGAACAAGCCTAATAAGTCTTCCAGGTAACATCAAGGTAATCAGTCCTTCATATAATAATCCTTCAGCTATTTTAAGAGAATTTATCATGTCTTGGCTAAATATTCTCTTCTCCACATGAGCATCCCCTGTTCCTCATGTAAGACAATGCCTAGGTCCTTCACCATCCTAATCACTGTTCTCTGAACTTGTTCCAATTTATCATTCTTCTTAAAATATGATACCCAGTACCGTAATTCCAAATATCTTTTCAGAACTGTTGGAATAATTCCTCACCAACAATGTGACTGTCTTTTAACAACTATTTCAACATTAATTACTCTTTTATTTTGCTATTGCTGTTTATTTTCCACCACTTCATCATTTTATAGATTAGAAAACTGAGGGCCAAAGAGGTAGAATGACTCATTCAAGGTCATACAACTAGTTAGTGGTAGAGTCAGGACTAGAATTTTGACATGTATGAGCTTAAAGTCCTTGAGCAAGAAACTATTCTGCATTAGCAAGACCTAGGTTCAAGTGCCATGTTTTAAAGAAACAAGCATACCTAAGCTCTCAGTGTCCTGGACAATTTTGTAAGAATGTAAGTTATAGATACAATACTAATATGCACAGTAGAACAATAGAAATTTCCACACTAAAAAATCATGAGGTCACAGGTCCAGACACTTCCACCTCTCCTCGGAAAAAGAGAAAGGCCTTGAAGATTCAAAATAGATTTCGAGCTATTGCTGTTGCTGCCAAAAGTAAGGATCCAAAGGGGTCCTGCTTGAGGAGTAAACGTGATTGCAGATGGAATAAAATGCAAGCTTACTCACGAGGTCCTTCCAAAACAGTTGACTTACCCCCAATTTTTCTGTTAATTTTAAGTGTCGAATCTTTCTACAAAGCAAAACACTCAGGGAGAACTTCAGGAAGAGACAATAGTTAACTAACATGTTCTGGTCTGGAGATGGTGAAATGCTATGTGTGGGTGGTTAGCTCCTGACCCCAAACTCATTTTTTTCTTTCAAAATTTTCACTTCTCTCCACCCCAAACCTAACACTTTGGCCAAACTGGAGACTCTCTGTGAACCACAAATTTACTAAACTTTCCTACCCTTCTTCCTTGACTCCTACCTTTTTCATGTATAAAATGATGCTCCCTTCTCGGCCCATTTTGCTTTTTTCTTAATCTCTCTTTGAATATAAACTCTACCTTCTCCATGAAGCTTACTTCTCCTTACAAAGTACTTATGGTACTCTCTTATGGCACATTTTTCAAAATGACAGAATCACATAAATTGAGTGTCAGACAATTAACAGTTATTATGTGTCTACTATGTTCCAGGCATTGTGCTAAGTATTGATGATACAAGGAGGGTGAGAGAAGAAGCCCTTCTCTCAAGGAGCTCATGATGTAATGGTGAAAACCACATGCAAACAACTATGTACAAACAGGCTATAAATAGACGAAATTGTAGATAATTAACAAAAAGAAGGCACTAGGATTAAGGGAGATCTGGGAAAACTTGCTTGGGAAGGCAAGATTTTAAGCTGGGACCTGAAGGAAGCCAGGAATAGAAATGAGGAAGGAGGGAATTACAGGCATGGGAGAGAACCAGTGAAGATCCCCAGAGTTAAGGGATCGAGTATATTGTACAAAAAATAGCAAGGAGACCCCAGCAGCTATTTAGTCAAACTCATTACTGTTCTCTTTTGTATTGTCGGATTTGCATATCCTATATCCCCTTACTAGAAAGAAAAGTCTATGAAGATAGCTAACATATCTTATTCAATCTTCACATTATCCTATACTTAGCACAGAGCTCTTTTCATTGTAATAGATTTTTGTTGTATTGAATTATATGAGGTGTTTAAGCAAAAGCTAGGTGACTAATTTCCCTGGGTGTTGGAAAGATTTTTGTTGTCGTTGTGGTTTATATATAGGTTAAATTGGTCAGTTAGGTAGTGGAGTAGATAGAATGCTGGGCCTGGAGTCAGGAAGACTCATATTCCTGAGTTCAAATATTGCCTTAGATACTTACTAGCTCTGTGACCTTGGGCAAGTTACTTAACTCTATTTGCCTTAGTTTCTACATCTGTAAAGTGAGCTGGAAAAGGAAGTGGCAAACTATTCTGGAATCTTTACCAGGAAAACCCTAAATGGGGTCATAAAGCTGGATATGATTGAAATTACTGAACAATGGGTTAAATGTGATTGCCAAGGAGGGCCTTCCCAACTGTGAGATTATTAGGTCACTACACTTCTTTCAAAAATTAGATAAAATGATAATAATTCATTTTATTCTTAAGAAAGAACTTCTTATAATCTAATTTGATATTTAGATGCTTAGATAATTCCATACAAGTTCTCTTGAAAATAGGACAATGAACCAAAGGACCTCACCAAGCCCCTTCCAATGTTCCAGTCATTTAACTTCAATCACTTAGGTTGAGCGATTTGAAATAAATAGAACTATTGAATTTTGAGGATGTCTGTAGTACGTGGGATGGCATGATAGGACAATAAAATAAATTATTTCTTGGGAATGGAAGGATGTGTGATGAGGAGTATCTGACATGTACTGTATTAAGTTGTCAAGTAACATCAATTACTCCTGGCTGTTGCTCTTTCTTCATACTAAAGGGAAAACAAAATGATTTATTTACTTATGATCCTCTGAATACCCCAGTGTACCCATAATCATTGTAGTCAATTAGCAAGTAACAGTATAGTCAATTTCTCAGCAAACTAAAAATGTTTGGAAATAATTCTACTACCAGCTAACTCTTTAGTCCAGGGACTACCGGGTTTCTAGCAGAGGGTGTGACATCACTGAGTTAGGCAATAAGTTCACATTTCAAGTTGTCTAGAACTATTCAGTCCCTTTGCTAGTTCCCATGGAGTTATCATATATGGAGATGAGAATCTGGCCTCATGGTCATCTGGAAAAGAAATCAGATAAAAGATTACTAAATGAGATTAAGTTTTCTTGAATTGTGAGTCCTTTAGGATTTTCCCTTTGGTCTTCAACATCCTGAGGTTAATGTTTATTTTGGAAAAACGTATATTATTTCCTGTTCCTTGGAGTTTCAAAGTTCTGAAGCAAATGATAATTTCTCAGAAGAAGTAATGTAGGGATATTTGACAACAGTCCATGGCCCCATTGACCTTTTATGAGGCCTGCAGCTGTGAGATAATATAGACAAAAGCAACTCAGAGTAAATTCAGAAGATTGGAACTGAAAATGGGTTCAATATTTGAGCCTACACATATTAAAAAAATAAAAAGAATGTCAACAGCTAAGAATGGTTTTGTTTGCAAAAGTGGATGCTTCTCAGAGTAGAATGATAAATTAAAGACTTCAGAAATCCATCAGCACACATTTTCCCACAGATCCAATAAGCAGAATTAGTCTACTCAATTCCATTAATAATCATTTTGATTCAAACTTTTACAGCCACTGGAAGTTATCTGTCATCTTCTTTTATGCCAGTGAGGCAGGAAAATGGGCCCTATGAATAGAATTTCTATCATTTGGTTAGTTGTCATTACTGGAAGGTTTTGTGTGAATAATGGATGCCAAACTTGGCTTGACTCCTCATTTCCCGTCCTTTTTACTTCTTTTGTATCATGTTGCTAATAACTAGCCTCTGCTTTTGTGAAGAGGGGGGGAAAGAATGGCTTTTTTTGTTTGCCCACAGAACTGTATTACTCAGCGCTGAGCAATGAGTTATCACAAGACGATAATCCACTTCTCCAGAAACAAGTCTATGAATCCACAGGCACTTTCACAAATAACAGACTGCAGGCTTTTGAGCAGACACTTTTATACTCCTTTTGAAAGCTGTTTATTAAATCTGGAGAGAAATGGGCCTACTGAAAGAGAAAACTTATACCAACCAGGACAATTGCATTGACGAGAGATACATTTTCTCATCCCTCAGGGAAAAATATCCATAAGACACTTGAGAAACAAAAAGAATTTTAGATAGTTTATGTAGATGTGTTAATTCTTGAGTTGTGTTTGATCACAGGAAGAATTTTACTGAGTAGCTTTGAAAGACCTGTATTATTTTTTTAAAGAGGAATGACTAACAACATTTCTAAAGTTCAGCTTCAACAGCTCAAAATTAAATCTTTTTTTTAAAAAGAAAAATTATACATACCAAACAGCTCATTTTTATTCCTATTCCGAATTGGTCATCCTGACTTGTATGGGAATGGGTTGGTCTAGGTGGTTGCTGAAATTCCTTTGAATTCTCAAATTCCATGATCCTGTGACTTATCCTGGGAACATAGATTTAGAATTGAATGTTGCCTTAAAAATCATGTAATCCAACTCTGTTATTTAACTAATGAAGAAACTGAGGAATGGAGAAGTTGTAACTTGTTCTGGTGTCTAAGGCAGGATTTGAATCCTGACTCTAAGTCCAGTGCCCTGTCTACAATGTCATGCTATCTCCATTCCAGCTTGTATTCCTTGGTTTAGAAAGAAAAAAAAATATTTCCCCCCCCCTCACATGCTTCACCTGTTTCTATACTCAAGCTCTTTTCCCTACCTACATCTTTTCTTTAAAAAAAAAGTTTCTCTCCGCCTTCAAAATTCTTCTCAAGATTTATTTTTTCCATTAAACCTTTCATGATGAGCCCTACTGGTCTCTAATCACTAGGGTAACTCACCTGTTCTCCTACCTGTTCCACCTCCCTGATTACTTATGGAGAGAAGCAACTTCAGATGCACATTGATCTAACTTCTGAATGGAAACAGATGTCTGCTCAGTTTTGCACGTCAACAGAGAACAGACGGGCCTGTGGTTCTTAGGATTTGGTCCAAAATTTCTAGCTAATTAATTTTAGCCGAAATAACCAAGACAATGTGAAACATCCTTTAAGGAGCTCATATTGAGACATTTATATGGGTGCTTTTATTATTTCTCACCGTCATATTTTCAGTTTTCTCTGTTCACAGCAAAAGCAAAATCCAAAAAAGGCATAACCTCATATATGTACCTGTTTATGCATATAAATAACATATGTGCATATGTCTATTTTTCTATATACACACATGCCCTGGGAAAAGAATATATAAAGTGACTATTGGTGGCAGAATGACAAAGTAAGTATAAGTCACTTACTGGGAATTGATCATTATAGCTACTTTCCCCTTTCCCCCCCATGAAAGGCAATTATAAACATGATAATTTTTAAAAAGTTTTCCATGGCCTCTCATATTAAAAGTTAGGGTCTCTAATTTCAGATTTTCCAAAAAAATCTATTCAGGTATACCTTAAAATATGCAGGATATGTATTTATGGAAAGTTATCTGTAAATAATGTATTGTTTTAATACATATATACACATGTGTGTATTGGTATATATATACACACATATATATGCATGCATATGTACATATATCTTTTTATCTATATATGGAGAGACAGAAACAGAGGGAACGACAGAAAGCTAGGCTATGAAAGAAACACTAATAAAGCTTGTTTTGCGGAGTGGAGAATCTTTTCATAAATAAATAATAATTAAGTTAATTTTTTTTTCATTACAAATTGCTACGTGCAAGGCATTGTGGTAGCGAGATACAAAGATAAACACAAAAGCATTCCCTATCCTCAATGAGCTTACATGCTATAGGGAAGGTATTACATGTATATTGAGTCTATAAATACAAACAGTAAGCAATTTGAATGAAGAGGAAGTACAAATAATTGGGGAAATCAGAACAGGTCTGGAGTAAAGTGGAAGCATCTCTGATGTGTTTTGATGGCAGAAAAGCCTGCCACTTATTTTTCTCCCTTGGATTTTTGTCAGTCTGTCGTGGAACATTTATCAACACTTTCTATGTGCTGGACAATGTGCAAAAAGGCAGGGAACACAAAGAAAGACATGTATCCCAGCTCTCCATACCTATGCCAGATTAATCCCCAGGGAGGAGGAGATAATTATGAAGATGCAGAATATCACCCATTGTAGCTCGCATTCTCTCTCTGTCTACTGGGTCCTTCCATACTGTCTGTAGACATGCCTATGTCTCCCCCATTCTAAAAAAAAAACTTGATTCTTCTATCTCCATTATCAATCTATATCTCTTCCACCCTTTGTAGATAAACTCCTTGAAAGATCATCTACTTTCTCTTTTTCTCCCCTCTCATTCTCTTTTGAACCCCCTACAATCTGGCTTACTACTTTATCAATACATGGAAACTGTTCTCTCTAAAGTTATTAATGATCTCTTAGATGCCAAGTTCAATGGCTTTTTCTCAATTTTTCATTCTCCCCAAACTCTCTGCAGCCTTTGGCACTGTTGATCACTCCTCCTTGATATTTTTTCTAGGTTTTCAGGACACCATTCTCTCTTGGTTTTCCTCCTACCTATTTGAATACTCCTTCTCTGTCTCCTTTGCTGAATCCTCCTTCGGATCACATTCTCTCCCCAAGGTGTCCCTCATAGTTCTGTCTTTGTCCCTCTTCTCTTCTCCCTCTATATTACTTCATTTGGTGATCTCATAAACTCCCATGGGTTTGGCTACCATTTCTATTCTAATGATTCTCAAATTGACCTATCCTGCCTCAAACTCTGCTGAACTCTAATCTCACATCTCCCACTGCCTTTCAGACGTCTCAAACTGGGTTCCCAGCAGTCATCTTAAACACAATATTTCCAAAGCAGAATTCATTCTTCCCTCCTACCTTTCCTATTACTTTAGAGGGCCACACCACCCTCCTAATCCCTCGGGTTTGCAATTTAGGAATCATCCTCATCTCCTCACTATTTACGCCCCCCCCCCAATCTAATCTGCTTCCAAGGTCTGTCAATTTAACCTTTGAAATATCATTCATATATGGCCCCTTCTCTTCTCTGATACTACTACCACTCTGTTACAGGCCTCCTTATTGCACTACCCTGCTGGCAGGTCTGCCTACCTCACTCAAGTCTTTTCTCTCTCCAACCCATCCTTCATTCCTAAAGTACACATCCTATCACATCAACCATACCCCCACACACACTCAAAAAACTCCAGTAGCTTCCTATTGCCTCTGGGGTCAAACCTAAAAAATGCTTTATTTGGTATTCAACACCTTTCCTAACCTAGCCTTCTCCAACCTGTCTTCTTACACTTTACTCTTTGACACGTGTTCTTGAGTTTACTAACACTGGCCTCTTGTCTGTTCCACCAATAAGACAGTATCTTTTGACTGTAGGCATTTTTTCTCACTGCCCTCCGTGTTTGGAATACTTTCTCTTCTCCATTCCAACTAGTGACCTTCCTGGCTTCCTTTAAGTTCCAACTAAAATGCCACCATCTACAGGAAGTTTGTATTTCTCTAACTCCTCTTAATTCCAATGGCTTCCTTCTGTTATCTATTTATTCTGCATATAGCTTTTTTTGCATATATTTTTTTGTATTTACTCTTTCTCTCTCATTAGAATGTAAGCTCCTTTATGTCAGGGACTGTCTTTTGCCTCTTTTTGTATTCCCAGTACTTAACATGGTGCCTAGCATACAGTAGGAACTTAATAAATGTTGGTAAATTGATTGATTGATTGACTGATTGATAACAAATGAATGCAGCTCCTTTCCCTTGACTCTCACAGCATTTTGTGCCTTGCTATTCTACTTCATACAAATGGAATTAGTATTGTAGTGATTTTTGTACATGGCATTTCATCTTGGCTAGAGCACAAGTGTCATGAAATCAAGGATTGTGCCTCAGATAGGATCCTCTTGTTCTTCTCCACCTTGGGTCCTAAGACAGGACTGTGTCTATGTCAAGCAGGCCTATTACCCATTCAGAACACTGTTGCGCTTACAAAATGACTATTCCTCCCTTCTCTAAGGTTCTTTTGAGGGGTTGGGGGGTTGAGATGGGAAGAAAGAGAGGACCAGGAGGAACATGCCCTAGTACACCTCCCCCACATGGCATAGTTTTATGGCTGGTTTAAGAGTTTAAACCTTCTCCTCTGAAATAGTGGGCTCAGACACACACACACACACACACATACACACACACACATCTTCAGTTGTGTGTATATCCTTTGCTGGTTGCTGCCTAGGCTACTGGCAGGGGAGGAGAAGTGGAGGCTCTTTTGTTTCTGTTGCTAGAGCCCTCCTGGTGTCAAAGAGGGGAGTCGGGGAAGAAATCATACACATCTAGTCATTGCAGATGTTGTTTCCATGGATTCATCACATTTTCCATATTGGTGTGGGAAAATGGGAGGTGGGGGGGGGTGAGAAGAAGTTAGGAAAGATAGAAAAGCTAAAGCCTTTTTTTTTAAAGCACAACTATCCACCAAAAAAATCAGAATATTTTAAAATGAAATCTGAGTCAGAGAAAATTACCATTAAAATAACTGTAGGGAAGCTGGCAATATAACTGGGACTTGGAATACAGCAGATCAGGCACTTAATATGAGACAAAGAGAAGTCTAGAGGGAGAGGGAGTCAAGTGGAGATATGAGGCCATTATAGTATATGGATAATTGGTGGGGGGATCTTACTCTTCCATTGAACAAAACTCAATGCTTTAAATATGAATTATCCTTATTATTGGTCTGCAAAACCCTTCTAATCACATACCTTTTAAATTCTCTACTTTATTCTGTCTTACTCCACAAGACTTCCATTCTACTCTTTCCATAAAATGGGGCAGTCTCTTTGTTTTTAATAAAAGATATATAAATATAACATCTCTCTCTCTGAAAGTTTGCCTTCAAAAGAATCTCAAAGTGTTTTGCAAAGTATATAATGTGATATATCCCTTAGAATAAAAAAAATTAAAAAGTCAAGGTTCAGAGTCAAAGATTAAAAAGTCCAAATTTTAAAAGACATTAGCACACATTACATAGAGATGATACTAATTAGCAATTATCCTCTCCATTGCCACTAAACGAAGATGGGCATTTTCACCACTGGTATTGGTTTCAAATGGAAAATTTTGGATAGTAGAGATCTACATGTGCTTAATTTCTCTGTGTACCTATAATAGAAGTACTCGTTGGAGATAAGCCTCACCCCTGCAAAAGAGCGTTTGAGATCTGATAACATGCAGCGTATGATTCTTAGTATCCTTTTGTCATTGTTGAATCATTCCAGTCATGTCCAATTCTTCATGACCCTATTTGGAGTTTTCCTGGCAAAGATATTAGAATGGTTTGACATTTGCTTCTCCAGTTCATTTTACAAAAGAAGAAACTGAGATAAATGGGGTCTAATGACTTAGCCAGAGTCTCATAATATGTTTCTAAGACCAGATTTGAACTTAGGATGTCTTCCTAACTCCAAGCCTGTTGCTCTGTCCACCAGGCCACCTAGCTACCATTTAGTATAATTTTAACTTAGTATAAAAAGCTAACTTTATTAGAAATAAAGCTCATGATGAAGAAAAGAAAGAAGGGTTCCCTTCACAATGATCTGCATTATTAGCATATAAATGCATTGCAGAGTTTTATTTTTGTTAGATTTATTAGATTCTAATCTTTCCTCTCCCCTGTGTATTCCAATTAATCTCTTTGCTTAGGTCCATATTCCCAAAATTCTGTTCAATTAAACAATGATTTTTAAAGTATCTAATAAGCCTACTAATGCCAGTGCAAGTCTACTTTGCTTCTAATGGCATACAGAACAGCCAATTGGCCTTAAACCCAGGAAGACCCATATTCAAATCCTGTCTCAGACACGTATTAGTGGTATGACCGTTGGCAAGACACCATCAGGTTGCCCAAGAAGCTCCCTAAGATTATGTTGTTGAAAAGTTGCTCATCTTTGTAAGTAGTGAGAGTTAGTTTCCACACTGGGAGTCCCTTATATTTAACAAATCACAGGTTCCTTTTGCTTCCCCCTTCAAAAAGAAGAGCTCACATGACACTGGCATATGATAGGAATACAAAGATAAAAGATACTTGCTTCCAAGTGGGTAGGGTTTATATACCCATCAATCATTTCATAATTCACAGGCAGCTAGGTGGTGCCATGGTTAAAATGTCAGGCCCAGAGTTAGGAGGACCTGAGTTCAAATCTAGCCTCAGACATTTACTAAATGTGTGACTCTGGGGCAAGTTTCTAAACCCTCAGTTTTCTGATCTGTAAAAATGAACTGGAGAAGGAAATAGTAAACCACTCTGATATCTTTACCAAGAAAAAACCCCAAACAGGGTCAGGAAGAGTTGGATACAACTGAAAGAACTGAACAACTAAACACTTGTTTATATTTTACTACCTGCTAGGTACTGTGCTAAGTTCTGAGGGTACAAAGGAAAGTTAAATCACAACAACAGTCCCTGCCCCCATACAAACAGAGGAGATAACATTTAAATAAACAGGCACATGTGAGACACTAGTTCATTTCAGAGCAACAATATGCCTGTGAGTGTGGGGATTATGGACTAGCAGCCACAGAGTTGAGCGATAAAGCAGGAAACCAGGGCAGAAAGAGTCAAGAAGACAGTAGAGTTGTGGGTGAGGAATGGGGGGGGGGGCAGGGGACAGGGCAGACCAACGAGTCAGAAACTAGTCAGACAAGTAAAAATCAAGACATGCTTGGACACTGAAGTTCAGGACAAACAGTCCACCAGGAACAAGAACAGCCATTCAAAGGTTGGAATATTCATGAGTACTAAAGGTCAGGGCAGAGTGTGGCAGGAAATAGGGAGGTTGGCAGGTAGGCAGACAAGGGTCAGGAAGCTATTGAAAGACTAGTTGGAGCAGGTGTTGCCACAGGGTTTAATATTGCCCCGCTACTTAAGATGATGAGGTACAGCTACTCCTCTGGTTTGTTATAGTCAGGAATGTCAAGCTTAACCTGAAAGAGAAAGGCAACGAGTAGGATCAGATTCTGGCACGGTTTGATCTGCAGCTGCCATTACGGACCGGCTTGGGCTAACCCCAAAATGCTGAATTCAAAGAAGTATGACTTTCTCTTTCTAGCCACTCTTCCCACAGGATCAGGTCTTAGAGCTGAAAGAGATGTCAGAAATCATCTAGTTTAGCTAACAAGTACAACAAACAGTTGTTGAATATCACTTTCAACAATAGAAGACATATTACATAGACACATATGTATAAATGTGCATATGTGTCTGTGTCTCTATCTATCTATCTATCTAAGACAAATAGAAAGAAAGACAGATGTATAGATGGACAGACAGACCAGAAGTCAGACCGACAGACAGGTGAGTCGTGGATAGATAGGTAGATGATAGATAGACAGAGAAAAATAGATACAAATAGATAGACAGACAGACATAGATAGATAGAAAAACAGACACAGATAGATACACAGAAAAACAGACACAGATAGAGACAGATAGATAGAAAAAGACACAGACAGACAGAAAAACAGACAGATAGAGACAGACAGATAGACAGATAGATAGATAGATGACAGGTAGGTAGATAGATAGATGGGAAGGAGGAAATAATTTATATAGCACCTACTATGTGCCAGACACTGTGCTAAAGAGTTTTTTAATAAATATTATCTATATGCCTATCTACATACGTATTACTCCATTTTTTTTCTGTAAAATGAGTGCTATGACAACAGACCAAGAAATGTTGCCACCAAGGTGCTTCTTAAATTACAACAAGACCAGGCTAAAAACATGGGGTGAGCCTGAGCTGCCTGATCTCAGCTGGGAAGAAGTGCCATTATCCTACTTTGAGTTTTCTCTCACACTAGGAAGCCATTATGGTTCTGGCATTTTTCCTGACATTTTTATGACATTATTTATTTTAATGTACAGTATGTTATTCGTTTTGGAACAGGCCTCAAAAATATTCCCATAAATGCCACTTCAGTTCAGTTAATGCTACATTTTATCTTTCCCTTTGTTGCCACTGGCACTTGTCACAGCTTTACTGAACTTTTCGTATTCAGTAAGAATATAGAGATCCATTGATACAGAACACAAAAGGTTAATGATGCTACTCTGGAAAATGGAATTAATTTTTCTCCTTTTTGGATCACTTAGTGATTCCCATAACTATTGATTAACTCCAGAAGTGAGAGTTTCCATATTGCTATGTCTCTTCCTTTCTCAGAGAGAGAGGTGAGAAGACATATGCCAGTTTTCTAAAATTTGGGGACAAATAAAAGCTAAATCCAAATAAGTAATAATGACCATTGGCAGAATTAGATCATTAAAAAGCACTGAGAATCATTTCTTTCTCTGTAAGAACCTCTTTCTTTATTTCCTCCTTTCCTCCTTTCCTTCTTTCCTCCTTTCTTTCCCTCCTTCCTTCTTCCCTCCCTCCCTCCTTCCCTCCTTCCTTCCTTTCTTTCTTCCTTCCTTCCTTCCTTCCTTCCTTCCTTTCTTTCTTTCTTTCTTTCTTTCTTTCTTTCTTTCTTTCTTTCTTTCTTTCTTTCTTTCTTTCTTTCTTTCTTTCTTTCTTTCTTTCTTTCTTTCTTCTTTCCTTCCTTTCTTTCTTGCATTCTTTCTTCCCATGCACTTCTGTGTGGTTTGAGTCACATGTCTGATTGACTTGGCTCCCAAGCTGATGTTTACACTGTTGTATTCATCTTGCTCAGATGAATGTGACATACAACCCGAATGCAGTGAAGCTGACAGGGGATGTGAGGGGAACCAGACAGATGACAACTTCTCCGTTTTTCAGAGCTGATGCAGGATGATCTGTCACCCGATGATAGGCCACAGCCTGTCATTTATTTACTTACAGCTTTAATGTGGGTAAAATGAGCAGGAAAGGGAAGGGAAAAAAATGACAAGAGGCAAAAAGAAAAAAATGAGTGGTTATAGGAGAGAGAAATCTGACAGACCCTTCTCAGCATTCAGAATGCAGGAGATATTTCACGTAACTCCTTGGGAAGGCTACCCCCAGGAGCCAGAGGATATCAGCAATCTGTGTGATAGATGAGATTAAAAACAGAAGAGCTGTGGTCATTTAGTCTGTGGAAGTGGGATGGGCAAACCAGTCTGATGCTTGATACCTTAAATTATTCCTTAGATATTTGATCTTGAACAATACACAGCATTTTTTTTTCTTTTTTTCCCAAGCACTTTCCCATTTTGTTTTAAAATCTGTGCATGACGAAAAATTAACTCCCGGGTGACTAATTTGCACTTAACTCATCATGATGCTGCCTTTTTAGAACATGCCCTGTCAGAAAACCTTAATGCTGTTCTCATGGGGCTTTTAAGGGCCAAGGGCTTACTTGTTTGCTTGACTCTTGGCAAATATAAATCACTCCCGGACGCTCTATTTTTCACTAGGTGGGAAATAGAAAATCTCCAAGTTTTCACATGACAAAAGCTATATTCTCAATTTTTATTTTGGTTTCAGTGCACCTCCAAATCAATCAAACATTCGAATGACTGAAAATGCACGTGTGCAGGTTTGAACAAATGCAGAAAAAGCTTCAAGAAGGTTAAGTATAGGATTGAAACCCCCCTCCCCCTTTTTCAATATACTGAGCTTTTTTAAAACCTAGCAGGAATATGGAGCCAGGAGTTCCTCACACATAGCAAGTGATTTTTTTCTCCAGGGCATAAGGCACTGGAGGAAGCCTTTAATAGGTATAAAGTCCTTGAAGAGTCCCATGGATTTGATGAAGCTTGACTGTTGGCTCCCAAACTTTGTTAAGGTCATTAAAAAGAAGAAAAGGTTAATGTATGCACAAGATTGTCCCTGAATAATTAAACCCCCAACCACTAAGACAAATAGTACCTTGTCTATGTTTCTCTTATGCCTTTGGGTAAGGATTTAATTTTCTTGGAACAATCTTATAATATATATGAAGCCTTTTCCCTGAGTATGATTAACCAGTGTCTCTTTATTTCCAGATTTGTTTTCAGCACCCCGCACATTAAAGTGTGATAATTATTCCCACTTTTAGGTACTCAGATACTCAGCACCTATGAAAATACTCAGCAGGCAAATGAGATGTACAGTAGGGTTTCCTTCAGCCACGGTGAAGAACTCCCTAAGGAGGAACTACACACTCACGTGACTCCAGAAAAATGAGTGTGTGACATGTCTGTAAGGAATATTGCATTTTAATAGTTTGCACCTGCTTTGGGAGACACACACCAGTCCTAGTTGGTATTGATAAGGTTGTTAGAGCAGACCAGCAATAATTCATTCTGTGGCTATTTTCACACTCTCTTTTTCTATTAGATCTCCTAATGTCATTGTTTGGACTGCAAGAAAGGTCTTGCCATTGGATCACTTTGTTGAAAGCAGCAGAGGTCATCTCTAGTAGTTCTAATCCATATTTTGCCACTGGACACAGATGGCTCCGGAGGAGAAAAGTGACCTTGCAAGGCCCTCCCTCACTTAAATCCAATTCCCTTGCAAGTCATGGCATCAACTTCCTGGTGGCATGGTCCTCTTCAAGTACAAAAGACAAACAACAACAACAATGAAGTTAGCAGTCTGAATCATACCCAATTTCCTCTAGTCCTACTGTGAGAAAGAAGATGGATGATACTGGGGATGGCCTCACTGGAGTTCTAGCATTCATCTTTGTCTTTAATTCCTGGCTCTTACCACTCAATGGTTGGCCCTTTCTTATGTCTGAACCAGTCAAAGAATGTCAGTTCAATCGTCCCGCTATCTGGCAGACCAATAAATATTTCTGGCTTGAAGAATTCCTATGGAGGCTGAATTTTCACATTGGCTAAGAGTCCCACTGTAGTCATTTACAATCGTGAAAAAAGAAATTGTCTTCCTCTCCAGTGAGTATTTGTTCTTAAGAGCACCAAATTGACTCAACTTGTTTGCCTTTGCCCTGACTGGGAAACATGATGAGCTCCCATTGCCTTTCTCACAACCAGCCTGGATATTGTTTTGGTCGGATTTATATGGACACAGGTGGTGCCCTGAGGTTCCGTGTCTTTATGAAGAACACCTGCTCCAATTTCTTTTGCTCTCATTATAGCTGGGTAAGACATAAGGGGGGTGGGGTGCTGGATTATATTAGCAGGATCAGCTAGGTGAAGAGTGTTAAACATTATGATTTTATTACAGTTAAGCTTTATTGCTCCTCTCACTGGCCCCTGGTGGTTATTTAGCTATTTTATATCTCCGGTTAAGATGTCACTAATAGTAGTGACATGGGAGAAAATAAAGCAAAGTGTGAGGAAGAGTCAGAATATTCTTGAGGTTGACCCCCTACAAAATGAGTTTTTTGCTGCTTCTTTCCCTCCAGGTGTCCTGCGAAAATTAGCCCTTTAGAAAACTGTCTCCAGACAACTTTTGGCATAATAGATACTTTTTTATTTAGATGAGAAGTTTGATAAGTACATGCATAACCTTATGGTTCATACCCTCTAAATTGCAACAGCTGCATTCTGTGTCCCTTTAATATGGAAAAATAATGCTTTTATACATATGTCCTCTATCCTTTAGCAAAATGAGGCAGCTCATTTCCCTGTTTTTGTTGTTGCTATTTCAGCCCTGTCTGAATCTCCATGACCATATGTGGAGTTTTCTTGGCAAAGACACTGGAGGGGTTTAATTTCCTTCTCCACTTCATTTTATAGACGAGAAATTGAGGCAAACAGAGTTAAGTGACTTAAGTGCCCAGGGTCACACAATTAGTAAGTGTCTGAAGTGAGATTTGAATTCAGAAAGATCAGTCTTCCTGCCTTCAGGTCCTGCACTCTGTCCACCTTGCCACCTAACAATCCTATATTCACCCATCCTCTCCCTTATTTATACATACTATTTGTAGCACAAGTGCAAAATGTGTTCAGATACTAGGTCTTCCACTTGCTAGCTGAATAATCTTGAATTATTTCATCCTTCTGAACCTCAGTTTTTCTCATCTGTAAAAGAGGGATAATAACATATACCTTCCTTACATCACAGGGTTGCTGTCAGGAAAGCACTTTTTAAGCCTTAAAGGCTATAGAGTGTGTCCTTGTTATTCTCCCCAACTAGATACAATATTTTAAAAGGTTGTAACTCACAGCCTGATTACCTGCTTTTCGATTGTGTACGACATTGATGAGGAAATTCACATGTTAACCTGTGGGTATTGGCCTGTAAAAGGAAGATCACAAATGGATATGGTATATATGTGTGTGTGCCTGCATGTGGATAAAAGTGAAAAAGGAAGAAAGAACAAAGAACAGAGAGATCAAGGCCTCAGGTCCTCACATAGACTTGGTTCCCTAGAGAGAGACTAGATGTCTAGATGTGTCTATTACCCTCTCTCACCCTCTCCCTCTCCAAGGAACCTTGTGAATGAAAGAGTCAACAGTCAAGGACACACATACTAGCATCTGGGTGGGGGAGGTCTATAGACTGAGGCACGCAGAAGGAGAAAAAGAACTATTGCCAGATGGAGACATGAAGGAAGATAGAACAGAACTTGACCCATGATGGGGAGAATCAAATCAGACCTATCTTTCACTGTATCCAATACTTTGGGAAGACAGGGCTCTTCTAAGGTAAGGCTTGTTTGACTCCTTGAATGGAGCCTGGGTGGCCTATATGTTTGAAGACTTATATATGCATACATATACATATGTATATAATGTGTGTTTATATTCTCAATATCTATTTATCTATCTGTCTCCCTATAGGAGGAAAGGACTTCCATAGGAGGAAAGTTGTCTTAGCTGTTTGTGGATTTTGGGGCAAATCATTTGTATTTATCATGGGGCTAAAAAAAAAAAAGCTGGGGTGCGGGGAAGGGAAATGCAGCTAGGTGGCACAGAGAACAGAACACCAGCCCTGGAGTCAGGAGGACCTAAATTCAAATCCAACCACACTTACTAGCTGTGTGACCTTGGGCAAGTCACTTAACCCCAATTGCCCTACTTTCCTCCCTCCCCCCCAAAGCTATTCTATACTTGATTCCTTGTGAGCCAAGATACTTGAGGAGGGGTAGGGTTGAGGTCCCTTATATTTTGAAAATGAGCCAAATTCCAAAGTTTCTGCGGAGAAACCTTGGATGGAGGTAAAATGAGAAGACTTTTGTTATTCCTAAGAGAATTCCTGAGTTAGGGCATGAGCCCTCAAAGAGAGTTCTAGGAAGCATTGAAGATTGAATTTTATCTGTGTGAGTGCAGAGAAGCTTTCTTGTAGCACTTGGATCATGAGTTATGTAAGTTTCTTCTGCTGCTGCTTGTGTTTCTTCTGCTCCTGGGGCTGCTGCATTTGTATTTTAAATACAAATTCATTGCTGACTGATTCATGGCACCTATTTCCTGATTTTCACCAACACAGAAGTAGGAACAACATTGTATTGGGAACCAGTGGACTTGAGTCCTAGTTCTAGCATTAATGATAGGGATATTGGTCAAATACCTTAACCACTCTGGCCCCTGCTTTTCTCATTTGTAAAATGAGATTAGACTAGATAATCCAATATTTCTATTGGCCTTGTAAATCTGTTATTCTATCCCCAGAACTTACTTCCTTATAGGCTAACACATATTTACACTTCATGTCATGGAAATTTAACCTTTTAAAAACAATATAAAAAGGAGAAAGTCTTTGCCTGCACATAGCATGACCAAGTTTTGCTTCAACCTATTAGAAAAATAATCTTATATGAAGCAGATCTTTGGTATCTTCAATACTGGGGAGATGTCCCTTTAATAAGTAAATTCCATTATTTCCTCTTCCCCCAAAAGAAAATTGTTTAATGTTCATAATCATCAGAGTACTTTGGAGACACCATAGAAGTTTGAAAAAGTGACTGTAATATTTCCAAATAGTTATGTTTAACCAAAATAATATAGATCAGAGATGAAATAAAAATAACTCTAGGATTAGTTGGTAAAAACTATATATCTTGAATTCGGGGAGGATATATATTGGCAAAACCAAGATTAGAGTTGGTTGTTGTTAGGTAATTTATTTTATTTTATTTTGTTTTGTTTTGTTTTATTTTATTTTATTGCTAGTGGCAATTGACAATCCAAAAGCTCTTCCCTCTTTCATAAGAGTCTGTCTCTCCATTAAGTCCCCCAAGGAGACTTGCAAGCCAAAGGCAGATGGAGACAATAGACGTTCCTTGTTCAAATGAACAAGCTGAGTTCATTTGTCAGAAATTGCAGAAACATTTCCATGAAGGCTGATTTGCAAACAAAGTCTGTACAGGGCAGACCCGCCTGGTGCTAGTCTTTTATGTAGATATCCTACATGGATTTAATATGCCATTTACACAAAAATTAATACTTAAAGCAACATTTACAGGAACTTGTTCCAAGTCCCAGTCCCAAGGCAATCTCCATCTCTTCTTCCTTTTTTTTTTCTGAGTGCCTGTTTTCATTTCTAGATCTTCTCTTGACTTCAAAACCCCTCCCTGCTCTCTTTTTTGTTTGATTTTTTTTAATTTAAAAAATACTATAAAGTGATCTTTCTTCCTTAGATATAACTAGAGTAGGGTAATCGGGAATTTATCCAAGGGTGCTAAAACTTAAAAGTTTTTAACAGCACTTCCTATCTTCTGAAACCTACAAACAATTGAACATACCACTGTTAGAATGAATAATTAGTTAAACTAGGAAATGGCCAAATGGCTCATACTTCCTTCCCCTTGCAGATACGCTCCAGAGGTGGTCCTCTCTGTCCCAACCTTCTAAACCCCTAGCAACATTTGGGTGCATTTTGCATCACTTGTCTGTGAAAAAAAAACCCAGCTATTTTTATGACTGTTTCACCCATCCCAGAATATATGCCTTCTCTACAAATATAACAGCTCCCTTCCAGTGAAAAGGACACAACCTCTCTTTCTCCCCACCCTTGTCATTATATTTGGTCTTTAGAAAGTCAAGAAAAATGTAGAGGAAGCCCTTAGCATCTTACTATTTCTAGCTTAAGAATACTGGAAAGCAAGGAGCTAATGTGGTTTAATAATTTTTAAAAACTAAAATAATTTGCATTTTGAGAGCTGGAATTAAAATGAATGTTCAGTATTGGAGCCAAGGGACTGAGGTTATAGCCTTGGTTCTATAACTAATTATCTGTAACATTGGGCACATCATTTAACTCCTCTGGACTTCAATTTCCTGATATATAAAATGAAAGGGTTGGACTAAATTGTTTCTAATATCCTTTCCAGCTTTAAATTATTTGATTTTATGATCCCAATTCTTCCCTAAGTAGGCTCTGTGAAGATTTCTTCTTTGATTTCATTGCTAACAAAAAATTCTTTGCATAATATCTGTTCATCTATCAAGGAAAAGACAATGAACATTATCTCAGATACAAGCAATTTCATCAAATTTTCACAGTGCTGAGTCATGAAGCAAATCATGTTGAGAAGGAAGGCTTCATTAGGGGAATGGGACAAGAAAGACAATGACCATACCTCTTTATGTATTCTTGATTCCTTCCCCTCCTGTCTTTTCCAAATATTTCCCCCTCTACAATTCTCATTCTCCTAAATCTTCAATCTCTCCCTATCTACTGGATTCTTCCGTGAAACACACTTTTCTCTCTTATTTTTAAAACAACTCTCATTTGAGATGACTTACTAATTGTTATCATATATCTCTCCCCCCCTTTCTCAGTTAAACTTGAGAAAGCACTCTACAATCAGTGCTTTAACTTTCACTCCTCTCACTCTACTATAAACCCTCTTCAATCTGGCTTTTGATCTCATCAATCACCTGAAACTTCCCTGTTCACAGTCACCAATGATCTCTTTTAAAAACAATATTTTATTTTTACCCAATTACATGCAAAACCAATTTTTAACATTTGTCATTTTAAAGGTTTGAATTCCAAATTCTATCCCTCCTTCCTTCCCCTCCCCACTCTCTGACAAGGCAAGCAGTCTGCTATAAGTTATACATATATAATCATGCAAAATGTTTCCATATCACTTTGTTTAAGAAGAGTTGGAAAGAAAGGAAAAAAGAGAGAGGAAGGAAGGAAGGAAAGAAGAAAGGAAGGAAGGAAGGAAGGAAGGAAGGAAGGAAGGAAGGAAGGAAGGAAGGAAGGAAGGAAGGAAGGAAGGAAGGAAGGAAGGAAGGAAGGAAGGAAGGAAGGAAAATTAAGATAGTATACTGCAGTGTGTATTCAGACATCAGTTCTTTCTCTGGAGGTGGTTAGCATTTTTTATCATGAGCCTTTTGGAACTGACCAATGATCTTTTAATTGCCAAATGAAATGCTTCCCCCCCCCCAAAACTTCATCTTTATCAGTTTCTCTATAGAATTTGTCACTAATGATCACACTCTTCCTCAGGATACTCTCTCTTCTCTAGGCCTTCATTATACTGCTCTTTCCTTGTTCTCCTCCTACCTATCTGAGTGTACCTTCCCAGTTTCCTTTACTGATTCTTCATCAAGATCATTCCCATAAACCTTGTGTGTTCCCTCAAACCTCTGCTCTGGGATCTCTTCTCTTTTTCCTCTATATTAGCTCACTTGATAATCTCATTAACATTCATGAATTCACTTATCTGTGTAGATGGTTCTTAGATCTTCTATACAAACTTAACCTCTCTCCTGACCTCAAGTCTCCCATCAATAACTGTCTCTTGGACATCACCTAGATATGGTGGGAACATTTCAAACTTAACATGTTCAAAACAGAATTTATTATCGTTTCTCTAAACCCCTCCTAAAATGACCATGTTACTCTACTGTTCAGTGAGTTCCAACGTGTCTCCCTGTTACTTCTAGAATTAAGTATAAAATCTGTTTGTAGGCACATTCCTACCTTGTCAGTATCCTTATACTTTACTCTCTTCCATGTACTTCAAGATGAAATAACAACTGTCTTCATGTTGTCCCTCTCACACGTGACACTCCATTATCCAACTCTATGGCTTTAATGACTATCCCTCATGCCTAGAATGCTTTCCTTTCTTATCTACAGTTCCTAGATCCAAATAAGATTAGATTCAAATTCTATTTCTTGAAGCTTTCCCTGCTACCCACCAGAACCTTCTTTTTGAGATTAAACTTCCATCTTCTCTCTCTATATATATCTTATTTATACATAGTTATTTGCATGTTTTTTCCCTCATTAGTAGGTGAATTTTCTGAGGGCAGGGACAATATTTTGACTTTTCTCTATGACCCCAGTGCTTACCTACTAAGTCCTTTATAAAAAAGCATATTGACTAGCTTCTTAAACTTTTTCCACTCCCAACCCTTTTGCCTGAGAAATTTTTGTGCAACCCTGGTAATTAAGTGTATAAAATAGATATACAAATAAAACATTTGCTGATAATAAATCATAGGTAAATTTATCTTAAAACAATTCTTTGGTATACACATAGTTTTACCATTTTTTAAAGATAAAAACAAATTTGCATACTAATGAGAGATGGGCTTGTTTACTTTTACACAAAGAATTAAATCTTGGTGGAATATTTGTTTCTGTAGGACATAGAGCATTTTCATCATTTTTTCCAAGTTGATAGATATTTTGATTTTATAATCATCAAAGCCATGTTCACAACTAAGACTGCAGTGAAGTTTAGTTATGCAACACAGGCAAGAATTGCCAGAAACACCTCGGATTCATTATGCATTTGATTTTGAATTAATTTTTGGTCGTTGCACATTGTTCAGGAAACTTTTACTGTTGCCAAATTTTTCACAACCCTCCCCCACTTCAGTTATGCTGTTCTGCTTCTGGTTGTGACCTGCAGTTTTAAGAAGCATTGGACTAACTTACTGATTATCTCCATCATATAGAATTTAAATTTACTTTGGGGGAAAATTATAGTCATTTCACGATATTTCTGGAGTGAATCCTTTGGGGATTTGAAGGCTAACACTTCTATTTTGCTTTACTATTTTACTATTTATTTCTTTACTATTTTGCTGCCTCTATTCCATTGTGTTCTATTTTTGGTATTTGAGAGGCAAGAGGGCATAATAGGTAGAGAGTTAGCTTGAAAACTAGGAAGATCTGAGTTAGAGTTCAAGGAGGGATGAGTCACTTGGCCACTAAGTGCTCTAGACAACTCTCTAAGGCAAAAGAAGTGCCAACCCTGACCAATAAAAAGGCTGGATGCTCCCTACCCCATGAAATCACAATTTCAAATCCTATTCATTCTCATGTCTCTCCAGGCTACAGTCCAGATTTCCTCTATTATACCCCAGCACTTTATCCTGAAGATTCACAATAATCCTTGAATTCATACCTTAGAAGTACCTAACACCCTGTAGCCTCTCCCTCTGATTGGATGTTGTCTCCTTCTAGAATTTCCATTTAAGGAGGATACCTAGGCTAACCATGTCTTCATTCCTCTCCAGACTTCACTCAGGACTTTCTCTACTATTTCACCACATGCCCTTGTTTCTGTTGCCCATATCTTTTCATCTTCCTTTTATGTGCTGTTTTTTCCTATTAGAATATAAATTCCCTGAGAGTAGGAACTGCATTTCTTTCTACTTCTATTTGTATTCCTTGCATAGTACCTCACAAATATTAAGTGCTTAATGAATGCTAGTTGACTGGCTGCCTGACTGGCTATCCCATATATGTATTGGAAGTTACAGTTTAGTGGCTACAGAGTTGGCCTTGAATTCAGGAAAACCTAGTTGGAATCTGATCTCTTACAAATGAGTTATGTAACTCTGAGTTAAGTCACTTAATCTCTTGGTGTCCTAGAATGTGCTTTAAGACTATAAGTTACAGAGCAAGTCCCCATTTGCACTGAAAACTTCCTCAGCAGCAGCTCCCAACAGTAAATACATCACTAGTCCATTCAAACACGTGTGCATAGATCTAACAAATAAGTTCATAGAAACAGAGACTAATTATTTAAGATAGGTTGCAAAATTCTAAATTTGTTCACCATAAGGCATGTTTAATCTCCCTAGTTTAAAGACACCAAGCGAAAGGGATTCGTCAGCATTACTCCCATTTGTCAGCATTCCAATTGTAATTTTCACGAGGGTCATACTAATACTTCCTTTGTTCTATTTTCTGTCATGGTTTATCATGTACATCTCATTGTCTAAGTTTCTCAAGGGCAGATAAATGTGGTATAGTAGAAAATGTACTATACTTATAATGAAAAGATCAGAGTTTTCATTTCATCTTGGCTTAAACCATTTCCAGCTATCTGACTCTGGCTGGGAAGGTCACTTAACCTCCATTTTCCTCAGTTTTCGCAACTGTAAAATGAAATTAATGATAGCACCTACCTTGGCACAGTCTTGTGAAGATCCAATGGGATCATATCTATAAAGTGCTTAGCATAGTGCGTAGAACAGGTTTCCTGTTTTCCATGATTATAAAATTCATCCAGAAGGTTCTATAATGTTCCATGACTTGATGTAAGTAGAACAATGTGATCTATAAATAGGCGTATCTAGGGGAGGGGAGGAGACCTTAAGACTTTGGTAGGACAGTTGTGGTTCTCTATGATAGTGGTGAATATCTTTACATCTCTCTATCTTGTGCTTAGCTTGATAAGAATAGTCAGAAGGTTGTTGAACAAATTATCTCTAATAATATGTCTCAAGGAATCATATAATTTTGATGTAGACATGGGAGATACTTTGCTGGAGAAGAGCCTCTAAGGTGGAATTTTGCTCTACAAAATCACATGCTATTTCATAGTAATCAAACAGTAAGCATAGTGAGCTATAGTCTTTCAGTCAGCTTTGTGATGGTAAAGTGGGATCTATTAACTCTTCTGCTATCCTTATGAAATGTGTTATCTTTACCTCTTATCCTCATAAAATGTTGGTATAAATGAAAAGGTCATATAAGTGAGTGTTATTAATTGATATTCTACCTTTTCCCTCCATAGTCTGTCTCTGTTTCACTTGCCTCCCTCTCTCTGTTTCACTGTCTCTGTTTTGTTGTAATTCAGTCACTCAGTTGTGTCCAATTCTTCATGACCACATGGACCATAACATACCAGACCCTTCTATCCTCAACCTTCTCTTGAAGACTGTCCAAGTTCATATTTGTTGTTTCCATGGCTCAATCTCCCCATCTTACATCCTCTGACAACCCCTTTCCCTTTTTCCCTCAATTTATTCCACCAGGTTATTTTCCAATGAGTCCTGTCTCCTCTTTGCGTGGCTAGAAGTATCTAAGCTTCAGTGTCAGTATTTGACCTTCCAGGGAATTACCTGAATTAATTACTTTAAGTATTGACTGATTTGATGTCTTTGCTGTCCAAAGAAATTACAAAAGTTTTCTCCAGCACCACAATTCAAAAGTATTTATTCCGATTTATTCCATGGCTCTCAGCTTTCCAATTATACTGTCTCTGTACCTGTCTCCATTTGTCTCTATATGTCTGCCTTTGTCCTCTCTTCTCATTCCTCTTTTCCTTCCCCTTGCCAATAGTATTTCTACACCTTTGTAATTTTCCCATGTTATAGCTAATTTGATCACTGATCCCACAATGACCTCAGAGTTGGGTTGCTTGTAGTATAGACTGTGTTTGGTATTTCACTGACCTAATCCAGATTCTTTTTCCATCTTTGTTTCCTTTGAGGTCATTTTCACTCCTTCCTGAAGTTAAGTTAGGGCAGTTAGGATGTTCCAGTGGATAGAGCCTAAGACTTGGAATCAATAATCCTTAAGTTTAAATCCTGTCTCCGATATTTACTTGCTGTGTGACCCCTGGCCTCTTAGAGTCTCAATGAAGATCAAAGTAAACTTATTTAAAGTGATTTTCAATCCTTAAAATGCTATGTGAATTTCTGTTATTATTATGCTAAAGAACTGTCAGGACTTTGATTCAGGGATCTAAATATGGTGTCTCCACTGTCCTTCAGGAGAAATAGAGTTTTTCATATAACTCATGGACAGTCTTCTGTGTGTTTGCTTTCCTTCCAGTTTTGTTTTTTACTGGTCTTAGGAGGATTGTATTTAGTTGGTCTCTCACCATACTTTTCTTGAACCTGACTATTCTTTCCACTTGTTTTATGGAGTGATATTGTTCATAATTTTCTACCATACTTCTCCATAATATTTTACAAATCACATTACATAACTAAACTGGTACTGTCTTTAGCTTCCATATCTTTCTACTTGGCAAGGAGATCAAATGTTTGCTGCCTAAGGTGGTTTTAAAGTTTTTTTTGCTCTTCTTGCTATGGCAATTGAAGTACATCGGTTAAACTGTGAAAAAAATCATTATAATTCTCATTAATTTACTTTCCTGAATACAATTTCCATTTTTTGGTATCAATAATTTGTTTAAATGGATTTGTATTGAAGTTGTTAAATATATGATGGGTCTTGTTCTCATTTTTATTCATTCTTTTAATTTTTATCTGTACTGAAACTGGTCTAACCGCACAGAAAACTGATTCAGGAATGACTCCCACATCAGTAATGAGTTGTTTCCTATATACCAAAATATAATCAATTTCATTTCTGTATGTTGTTGTTCGTTCTTCTACATGTCTGGAGCCTTCCAATTCTTTTCTCAAAGAAAGTATTCTATTTGTGATGCATAGCTATAAGATTTCTGTGTGGTCTCCAAAGCTTCTCTTATTCTACTCCTGACTCATATTTTCCAACATATTTTTGTTATCTTTTCATATGCTTGCCTTTACATTGAAGTCACTGAGTTTCAAAATATCTGTTGATTTAATTTAGAGGAGCTTAAGGAGACCTTGTAGAAGTTTTCTATCTTCACAACATCTGCAACAGATGTAGACACGAGTTGTTATTTTCATGGTGATCTTTTTGTGAATAACTAGATGAATACTGCAAGACAAGATGAGTAAATGCCCCATGATATGGTATTTCTTTTTGCTACTGGATGCAAGAAAAAAATTTCTCCACCTTGGTCATTCCGTTCTTCTAAAGAGAAAACATGAATCATCCTTCTTTTTAGCTACTGCTTATTTTTTTCTCCTTCTTTCATTTTTAACAAGAATTCAAGATGGAGATGATTCTGTTCCTCCACGAAGATATCTACTTGTTGGTGATAGTTTAAGGTTCTCCTATTTAAAGAAGTAAAAATTGAGTTCATGTTTAGAGATGCTCTAAGAACTGTGTAATCTGAAACTATTTCAGGAAGGAGCCAACATGGCAGATTAGAGACAACCCAGGAGACCTCTCTCAACATGCCCCTCCAAAAGAACTGTAAAATAAAGCATTAAATCAAAATTTGGAGCAACAGAGCCAACAAAAGATCAAAGTGAGATATTTTCTTGCATAAGAAAACTTGGATCAGCAGGAAAAGTTCATGACATTAGGGTGGAAGCCCATCTGGAGCTCAGACACATAGTGGCAGCAACAGCAGCCATGACAGCAATAGCAGCTTCAGGACCTTTCAGCCCAGAGACAGTAAAGTGAGCAGACAACTGGTCAGAAAGAGATTACAAGGGACTCTTTGCTTGTGCTGGCATAGCTAGCATTGATTGTTGCCTATACACATTTTAGGTCACAGCTCCTGAATGGAGAGGAGTGCTTAGAGTTGGTCACAAAGAAATAGGGCACTGGCCAGAGTTCCAAGGCAAAGAGAGCATTAGTACTTGTCACTTCAGGGGACCAGGGGCCCTTTCTGGGTAAATGTGAGAGTACAGACCAGGAGAGCAGTGACTCTACCTCTCCAACGATCACACCACACTGGAAGCATCAAAAACTTGCAGATTTCCAGCACTAACTCCGAAAACAGCAGAACAAAAAAGCCTGAAGTTTGGGAACATACCTCTCCACTCTGAGGTAAACAGAGCCTAACTTTAACATAAAGTTCAAAATCAAGAAATACGATGGAAAAAGCGAGCAAAGAACAACAAAGACCTTAACCACAAAAACTACTTCTCACCACAAACTACTGTGGTGACAAGAAAACCAAGTAAAAATTCAGAAGAAAACTATAATATGAAAACAACTACAAACAACACCTCAAAAATGCTAATTAAGCCCAAACCCAATAAAAATTCCTGGAAGAGTTTTACAAAAAGAGATGAATGGTAGAGGAAAAATGGAAGAAAAAGTGAGTGATGCAAGGAAATTATGAAAAGGAAATTAACAGCATGGTAAAAGAGGCAAAAAAATTCCTGAAAAAAATAACTTAAAAAAAAGAATTGGCCTAATGGTAAAGAAGATACACAAATGAGATGAAGAAAAGAACGTTTTTAAAAGCAGAATTGGCTAAATGGAAAAAGAGGTACAAAAGCTCACTAAAGAAAATATTGGCCTAAAAGTTAAAACTGGACAAGTGGAAGTTAATGACTCCATGAGACACTGAAAAACAATAAAACAAAGTCAAAAGAATTAAAAAAATAGAAGAAAATGTGAAATATATCATTGGAAAAACAAGTGACCTGAAAAATAGATTGAGAGATAATTTAAGAATTATTGAACTACTTGTAATCCATGATCAAAGAAAGAGTCTAGACATGATTCAAAAAGTTATCAAAAAACCCTAACTTAATATCTTAGATCTGGAGAGTCAAATAGAAATGGAAAGAATTTACCTCCTGAAAGAGATTACAAAAGGAAAAAAAAAATCCAAGGAATATTACAAGCAAATTCCAGAACTCCCAAGTTAAAGAGAAAATACTTCAAGCAGTCAGAAAGAACCAATTCAACTATTACAGAGATACAGTCAGAATCACACTAAATTTGGGCGGAGCCAAGATGGCGGCGTAGAAGCAGCAAGGTCCCGCAGCTCCCACACCGCCACCCTAAACACCCAGAAAATACGAGCCCAGACAAAGTCTAGGAAAGTCTAGGACTCTCAGACTCACACAAATCCAGAGAACACAGCTCT
>CM053594.1:145001893-145040761 GCA_028646575.1 Pseudocheirus occidentalis | reverse complement strand
AAATGTGTAATTCAAAAAATGTAATGAAAATGAATAATGTAAACAAGAAAACAAATAAAAACTAAATTAAAAAAAAAAAGAATCACACTAAATTTAATGGCTTCCATGTTGAAGGAGTAGAAGGCTTGGAATATGATATTCCAGAAGCCAAAGAAGCTAGGATTACAACCAAGAATGGGCTACCCAGTAAAATTGAGCATAATCCTTCAAGGGGAAAAATGAATATTTAATGAAATAGAGGACTTTAAATCATTCCTGACAAAAAGACCAAAACTTAACAGAAAATTTGACAAACACAATACTCAATAGAAAATTAAAGGTAAGCACAAAAGACTAATCATAATGTTCTCAGTAAAGTTAAACTATTTACTTTCCTATATAGGAAAATGATGTATGTAGCTCTTAAAATCTTTATCAATTTGAGGGTAGTTAAAAGGAGTTTACATAAACAGAAGGCATGGATGTGAGTAGATTATGTTAGAATGTTCTCAAAAAATGGAGTGAGAAAGAGTGATACACTGGGGTAAGAGGGAAGGGAAAAGATAGAATTATCTCACATAAAAGAGGCATGCAAAGACGAAGGAGAAAATGGGGTTGTGTGACAGGCAACGTTTGAACCTCACTCTCATTGAAATTGGTTCAATGACGGAAGAATGTATATACACATTAAGTTGTGCATAGAAGTGTAACTTACCCAAGAGGGAAATAATAGGGGAAGGGGATAAGAGAAATGGGGAAAACAGATAAAAGTAGGCAGTAGTTGATTATAAGCAAAATAGACTCTTGAGTAGGGACAAGATAAAAAGAGTTTCTATATATGTTTCTAATAAAGAAACAAAAAGAATAGGATGGAGAGAAATACGTAGTGATTACTATGATGTTTTTGAATGGGATGAACTCATAACATAAAAATGGATAGTGGAATGGATTAGAAACCAGAATCCAACAACACGTTGTTTACAAAAGACACATTGGAAACAAAGATACATAGAGTTATAATAAAGGACTGAGGCAGACATTTCAAGCAGAAGCTTGAACTGAACTAAAAATAAAAGGCAGGGGTAGCAGTCTAATCTCAGACAAAGCAAAAGCAAAAATAGACCTAATTAAAAGGGATAATCCTGGAAACTACATTTTGCTAAAATGTACTACAGACAATGAAATAACATCATTTAAAAATATATTATGCATACTTCATTGGGCACACTTCAAATTTCTCTGATGAAGACCTCATTTCTTAAATACACACTGAGAAAATAACTGAGTTAAATTTATCAAAATAAGAGCCATTCCCCAATGGTCAAATGATATAGACAGTTTTCAGAAGAAATCAAAGCTAACTGTAGTCATATGAAAAAAAATCACTATTGATTAGAGAAAGGCAAATTAAAACAAATCCAAGGTTCTGCTTCACAACTAACAAATGAAAAATGTTGCAGGAGTTGAGGGAAAAATAGGTACACAAATGAATTGTTGGTAAAGTAGCGAATAGGTACAACTGTTCTGGAAAAAAATTTGGAAGGTGGTTTAAAGAGCTGCAAAACCCTTTGACCCAGCAATACCACCACTAGGTATGTGTCACACAGAGAAGAAAGAAAAAGGAAAAAGGACTACGTACAAACATATTTGTAGCAGTTCTTTTTTGTCGTGGCAGAGAATTGGAAATCAAGGGAATGTTCATCAACCAGAGAATCACTGAACAAGTTGTGGCATAGGATTGTGATAGAGTACTGCGGGGAGGGAGTGGTTTCAGAAAAACTCCACAAGGGGTTGCTAGGTGGTGCAGTGAACAGAGTACTAGTGTTCAAATCCAGTCTCAGATACTTAATACTTACTAGCTGTGTGACTTGGGCAAGTCATTTACCCCCAATTGCCCCACCTTCCCCACTCCAAAAAGAAAAGATAAAGAAACAGAAAAACTTGACAAGACCTATATGAATTGGGGCAAAGTTAAGTGAGAAGAACTGGGAGATCACTCTGCATAGGAATAGCGATGTTGAAATGATGAACTACTATGAGACTTAGTTTTTCTGATCCATACAATGATCCAATACAATTCCAAAGGACTCATGATGAAGGAATACTGTCCACCTACAGAGAGACAACTGACAAATTCTTAGAGAAAACTGAAATGCAATTTTCTCACTTCATTTTTCTTATTTTTCTAAAATATGGCGAATAAGGAAATATATTTGCATGATTTCACTTGTATAACTGATATCATATTTGTTTGCCTTCTCGGTGGATACAGGAAGGAGAAAGAAAAGCTGGGATTCAAAATTTTAAAAGAAAAAAATGTTAAAATAATTAAATATATTTTAAAGAAAATTTACAGCTGTGTAATCCTTTCAACTCTGTGGCCCATTCTTGGCTATAATTTCACCATATCACTACAGAAGTGGAAGAAAGTCAGAAATGACTGAGCATTACTTTGTATTTTTCTTAGTTTCCTGGCTTGCCATGGCCAAATAATTCATCACCAACTGGTCAGACTACTGGCATTATAATTCTATGTACATAGCTAGGTTGCATCTTAAAAGAGATTAATGGCATGTTCCAGGGTCTTTACATATTGCCATTTCAGTGAGGCATAACTTGTCAGAGCTTGTACTTTTCTGGCAAACCCTTTGAGAAGGAGAATCCCCTCTACAACATGATGAGGCATTAAATGGGACTGTTTGAACTGAGTGCTTAATAAATATTTATTTACTCCAATAAAACATGGTCATATTTTGAAAATAGCTTATTAAATGATGACTGATTATGGATTCCCTAGTATCTTGAGCTTTCTATAGTCCCAACTCCATAAGAAACCAAGGAATAAAGTACAGTTTATAACACAATGAACTAATTTTTAAAGTTAATTTATTTATTTTTAGTTTTCAACATACACTTCCATAAGTTTTAAATTTTCAACCCTTCTTTCTCCTCCCTCTTCCCCAAGATGGCATGCAATCTGATATAGGCTCTATATATACGTTCCTATTAAATATATTTTCACATTAGTCACGTTGTACAGAAAAAATAGAATGAATGTGAGGAGCCATGAGAAAGAAAAATAAAATAAACAAAAAAGAAAACACTCTGCTCAGCATTCAAACTCCATAGTCTTTCTCTGGATGTGGATGGCATTTTCCATCATAAGTCCTTTGGAATTGTTTTAGGACCTTATGTTGCTGAGAATGGCTAATCCTATCAAAGTCATTCATCACACACCGTGGCTGTTACTGTGTACAATGTTCTCCTGGTTCTGCTCACTTCACTCAGAATCAGTTCATATAAGTCTTTCCAGGTTTTTCTGAAGTCTGCCTGTTCATCATTTCTTATAGTATTCCAATACATTTATATAATGTAACTTGTTCAGTCATTCGCCAATTGATGGGCATCCCCTCAATTTCTAATTCTTGGCCACCACAAAAAGAGCTGCTATAAATATTTTTTGTACATGTGGGTCCTTTCCCCATTTTCATAATCTCTTTGGGATACAGCTCTAGAAGGGTTATTACTGGGTCAAAGGGTATGCAAAATTTTTTATAACTCTTTGGTTATAGTTCCTAATTGCTCTCCAAACTGATTGGATTAGCTTGCAACTCTACCAACAATGAATTAGTTTTCCAACCTTCCCACACCTTCTCCAGCATTCATCATTTTCCTGTTTTGTGATGTTAGCCAATCTAACAATGAACCAAATTTTAAACATAGGTTCTTTTGATACCTTTTGTATTTATGTCACAGACATTGCTCATCCCCACCTACTACACCTCTCCTCACACTGAACTTTCCCATGTGACAAAGAAAGTTGAAGATGAATTTAATCAGGGTTCTAAAAAGCATTGACATCCAGTTCTTTTTATTTGATTTGAGAGATGTGATCAATGGTTTCTCTTTACCAGATCTGCAGACTGAATGGAAGAGAAAACTCCATCAAAATCTATCTCTTAAGCACTCTCACAGAGACATAAGCAGAATTAGACTATTGCTGAAGGCACATGAAGATTGCCTATGTACTTTTTGGAACAATCTCTTGATTTTTGGTAAGGAAGGAAGGACAGCTGAGATCTGCCATCAGTGCAAATTCTTCCTAGTGGCCACATGTTAAAGACTTGTGAAGCCAGTAACTTCTGTTGTGTATGCTATCCAACACTGGTTGCAATAAAGTTTTATATTTTGAGTGAAACTGCAGCAAAATTTTGCCTAGTTTCAACAAGCCCCACATTTCCCTCTGGGAAAGAAGCAGTTACAGTCTCTTGCTCCTAGCTGGCATTCGGTTTGTAGAGTTCAGTGAACTGCCTCTGAAGCAATGAAAATCTGCTAAGAGACAACACAGAGTATCTATACAACAGATTAAAGTACATTCTTATTCTATTTGTTCTGAGAATAAATATTTCCCTTGGATTTAAGTCTGTTTAGCTGGATGTGCAGGGATGGCATATGAGGCATGGTGCCATGTCTTTTTGTACCTATCACATAGTTCCACCCCATAGGAAAAAATGGACAGTGCTATTGTGGCTACAAAGTTATCACTGTGCTTTCTGACTCTTTATGTATTCCACTGTTTTGCTAGTTCCTACAGGTTTCATTATTTAGTTGGTTTTCATGAATCATTATTTTTGACCAGCAACTATATCACAGACACAGACACACACACAGACACAGACACACACACACACACATGTGTAAGCCACACTAGTATACAATTATGCATAGGTCACGCTCCCTGACCTCAAGAAACATAATATAGGAAGCAATTTATCTGAACTTTGTATTTACAACAACAATCAAGACAGTGCTCTATACACAGTATGCACTTTAATAAATAGAATAGAAACTCCTCTGCCATTTAAAGTCCTTCACAATATGGCTCCAGCCTATCTTTACTTGCTGATTGAACTTTATTCTGCTCTGCATCCTTGCCAAATTAAGCTTCCTAACTTTCCTCTTACATGGCACTCAATCTCCTGTCTCCTTTGCCTAGAATGTAATCTTTTCTCACTACCATCTCTCAGAAGTCCTAATATCCTTCAAGGTTCAACTCAAGAGCTACAAAATAGATACAATGTGCTTTTGAGGACAATGCACTAGGAGACAGGACTTTTAGATAAATGCTTTTCTAATACCCAGTCTCCTAATGCCTTCTCCTCAAAATCACCTTGTATCTATTTCGCATCTCTCTGTATATGTATAGGCAGTCTCCTCTCTGGCCAAACTGCAGACTCCTTAAGAGTAGGATCAGCTTTTTTGTTTGTTTGTTTTTAGGAGGGGGAAGAGCAGGGTATTTGGGGTTAAGTGACTTGCCCAAGGTCACATGGCTGGTAAGTGTTAAGTGTCTGAGGCCAAATTTGAACTCAGGTCCTTCTGAATCCAGGGCTGGTGCTCTATTCACCGTGCCACCTAGTTACCCCTATCTGCTTTTGGTTTTTGCATGCCCAAGGCCTAGCATTGTACCTAGAGTACCTAGTGTATAGTGGCTTCTTGATGGATGTTCATTAATCCTATTGATTAAATTTCCTCTTCTATTGCATCATAAAAACAAAAAGATACATGTATAAGTAGTACTGATGCAAGTCTGTATCTTATA
Source organism: Pseudocheirus occidentalis (assembly GCA_028646575.1). NCBI lineage: Eukaryota > Metazoa > Chordata > Mammalia > Diprotodontia > Pseudocheiridae > Pseudocheirus > Pseudocheirus occidentalis. The sequence continues at coordinate 145,035,183 of CM053594.1, read as the reverse complement.
AGTTTATGCTTATATAGCACCTTAAGGTTTGTAAAGCATTTTAGAGGGATTTTCTCTTTTGAACCTCATAGAAGACATATGAGATAGGAGTTTTAATTATTTTACTAATGAAGAAATAAAGACTCACCTGAATTAAGTGGATTGCTCAGGGTTATACGGCTAGGAAATAAATTTGGCAGGATTCAAACCAAGGTCTTCCTCACCCCAACTATAGCACTTTACTCACTATGCAATACAATACAACATATTTTCTCTCCTTATGTTCTACAAGAGTGAGGATGATGTCAATGACCCAAATAAAATCTCTTCCATGAACTCACTTATCAAAAAAAGTGCTTTGTTAGGTAATAACTTTGTTCAAACTCTAAGGGATATACAAAGATAAATAAAACATGACCCTGCCCCTAAAAAGCTTGGTGTTAAATAGAAGAGATAATCTATGCATGCAAATGACCAAAACACAATATAATACACTATGAATGCACCAGAAGCAGCACACATTTCATGAGAGCCAGACTAGAGTATTAAAGATTCAATCCCAAATCTATTTGAAAAATAAATAAAAGTCTAATGTAAAGCCATTTCTCAACTTATTTCAGTGCTTCTTAAACTGGGGTCCATTTTTAAAAAAATTAATTAATTTACTTTTAATTTACAACATTCAGCTCCACAAGCTTTTCAGTTCCAATTTTTCTCTCCTCTCTCTCCTCCCTTTCCCCTGCCATGGCGTTATGCAATCTGATATAGGTTCTACAAATACCTTTACATTAAACATTAGTCAAGTTGTAAAGAAGGATTATAACCAATGGAATGAGTAATGAGGAAGAAGAAACAAAATATATGAAACAAAACAAAAAAAAAAGAGAGAGCAAGAAGTTTGCTTCAATCTGCATTCAGATTCCATAATTCTTTCTCTGGATGTGGATAGCCCTTTCCATCATGAGTCCTTTGGAGTTCTCTCAAAGCTTTGCATTACTGAGACGAACCCAGCCTATCAAAGTCAATCATCACAGATATGATGTGCCTGTAATTGTGTGCAATGTTCTCCTGGTTCTGTTCCTCTCACTCAGCATCAGTTTATATAAGTCTCTCCAGGTTACTATTAAGTTCGTCTGCTCCTCATTTCTTATAGCACAATAGCATTCCATTACATTCATACACCACAACTTGTTTAACCTTTCCCCAACTGATGAGCATTCCCTTGATTTCCAATTCTTTGCTACCACAAAAAGAGCTACTATAAATATTTTTGTACATACAGGTTCTTTCCCCATTTGTATGATCTTTGGGATACAGCCCCAAAAGTGGTATTGCCAGCTCAAAGGGTATGCACATTTGTATAGAGCTTTGGGCATAGATCCAAATTGGTCTCCAGAATGGTTGAATCAGTTCACAGATCCACCAACAATGCATTAGTGTTAAAATTTTTCCCACATCTTCTCCAACATTTATCATCCTGTTTTGTCATGTTAGCCAATGTGACCAGTGAGATGTGATACCTCAAAGTTGTTTTGATTTGCATTTCCCTAATCAGCAGTGATTTGGAGCATTTTTTCATATGCTTCTAGATATTTTTCATTTCTTCCTCTGAAAAGTACATGTTCATATTCTTTGATCATTTATCAATTGGGGAATGACTTGTATTCTTATATATTTGACTCAGTTCTCTGTATATTTCAGAAATGAGGTCTTTATTAGAGACATTGATTGTAAAAATGCTTTCTGAATTTTCTGCTTCCCTCCTAATCTTGGTTACTTTGGCTTGCCCATGCATTTAAAAAAAATTACGATAACTATGTTTCAATATGATTTATTTCTTTTGCACCATCTGTATTTTATTTTCTCCAATAAACATTACTTTAATAAGGGGTCTATAGGCTTCATTAGGGGTCCACAACATGCAAAAATGTTAAGCATCCCTTTTTATGAAACAGGCACATTTTTGTAATGTTGGTTTTAAAGTGATTATAAAGAAATTTCATTTGGTTATAGACTTCTAGCATTTCTCTCTCTCTTTCTCACACACACACACACACACACACAATTACTCTGGTACTTCACTGATGTGTGGAGGTGACCACATTATAGACAACCTATTCTTAGGTTGTTAGAAATGAATACAAGTTATATTAGCTTCACTAAAGCATTGAGAAACTTGGGCATTCAAAGAAAACCAGTATAGCAATCTATACAGGAAAAACCAAATGGTAGAAAGGTTGTATTACTTAAATTGCAAAAAAGGAATTGGATATTTGGTGAATGAAGTAATAAATTAGCACATAAACTTCAGATAGGCACCATTGGTAAAGTGTTCTGAATTTAGAATTGAAGAAGAGAGTAAACTGAACCACAATGCAGAAATCATACTTTTTAAAGATTAACTTTTATTATTTTAGTTGACATCATTCATTTCCACAAGATTTTGAGTTACAAATTTTCTCCCCATCTTTCCCCTACCCAGTGTCCTAAAACAGCAATCCCACTGTATAACTCCTCCCCCACTCTACTCTCTCCTATATCCTCCCCCATTGCCTCTTTGACTTTCTGGGAGGGCAAGATGGATCTCCATACTTCATTGCCTGTATATCGTATTTCTCAGTTGCATGTTAATAATAATAATAAAAATAATAATTTCATTTTACATTTCATTTTACAACTTTGAATCCCAGATTCTTTCTGTACCTCCCTTGTAACCCACAATTACTGGGAAGATAAGCAATTCAATATAAGTTGTACATATGTAGTCATGCAAAACATTTCCATCGTAGATGTATTGTGAAAGACTGACTATATTTCCCTTCATCCTATCCTGTGCTCCACTTGTCCCATTCTTTACTTTGTCCCTGGCTCTTTACAAAAGTGTGTGCTTCTAACTACCCTTCCCCCTCCAACCTACTCTACTCTCCATCACCCCCCCATCTCATCCCCTTCTCTCCTACTCTCCTGTAGTATAAGATACCTGATTTAGTGTGTATGCCATTCTTTCCATAAGGTAAATTCAATGATAGTAAGGTTGACATATTTCCCTTTTGCCTTCCTGTTCTTCCCCTCCATTGTAACAGTTATCCCTTGCCTTTTCTATATGAGATAATTTAGCCCATTCTGGCTTTCCCCATCTCCTCTCATTATATTCCTCTCTCACCTCTCAATTTCACCTTTTCAATATCATCCTTTCCTATTGAATTGATCCTGTGCCCTCTGTCTATGCATACCTGTACACATATGTACACATACTCACATATGTTTTCATATGCATATATACCTGCCTATATATCCATATATGTGTATGTGTGTGTGTATATATGTATGTACATACATATATATGTGTGTGTGTGTACATACACACACACATTTATATTCCCTTTAACTGCCCTCATACTGAGAAAAGTTTCATAAGTTCCAATTATCATTTTTCTGTGTAGGCATGTAAACAGTTCAACTTTGATAAGTTCCTTATGATTTCTTTTCCCTATTTGCCTTCTTACGCTTCTCTTGCTTCTTGTATTTGAATGTCAAATTATTTATTCAGCTCTGGTTTTTTCATCAAGGATGCTTAAAAGTCCTCAACTTCATTGAATGACCATATTTTCCCCTGAAGCATTATATTCAGTTTTGCTGGGTAGATGATTATTGGTTTTAATTCTAGTTCCTTTGATCTCTGAAATACCATATTCCAAGCCCTTTGATGACTTAATGTAGAAGCTGCTAGATCCTGGGTTATCCTGATTGTGTTTCCACAGTATTCAAATTGTTTCTTCTTGGTTGCTTGTATTATTTTCTCCTTGATCTGGAAATTCTGGAACCTAGCTATAACATTCCTAGGAGTTTTCTTTTGGGGATCTTTTTCAAGAAGTGATTGGTGAATTCTTTCCATTTCTATTTTGCCCTCTGGTTCTAAAATATCAGGGCAATTTTCCTCGAGAATTTCTTGAAGGATGATTTCTAGGTTCTTTTTCTGATCATGGGTTTCAGGTAGTCCAATAATTTTTAAATTATCTCTCCTGGATCTATTTTCCAGGTCAGTGTTTTTTCCAATGACATATTTCACATTGTCTTCTATTTTTTCATTTGTTTGGATCTGCTTAATTGTATCTTGATTTCTCATAAAGTCATTAGCTTCCATTTGCTCCAATCTAATTCTGAAGTAATTATTCTCTTCAGTGAGCTTTTGAAATTCTTTTTCTATCTGGCAGATTCAACTTTTTAAGGCATTCTTCTCCTCATTGGTTGTTTGGGCCTCTTTTGCCATTTGAGTTAGCCTATTTTTAAGGTGTTATTTTCTTTAGTCAGGTTGTTGACTCTCTTTTCATCTTACATATTGATTAAAATTTCATAAAGGAAAAACTTGAAACTCTGATCATTTCAGTAACTAATCATAACTCCAGAAGACTGATGATGAAATATTCTTGCTGATTCTTGGCAGATAGGTGGTAGAATAGACACGTAGAAAGAGCTATATATTTTCAGACATTGCCAATGGATGGATGTATTTTACTTTACTGTGCCTATTTGTTACACAGGACAGTTTCTTTTCCATGTAGTGGAAAGGGAAAAATGAATTAGAGATACTAAATAAGACAGATCATCAAAATTGTTTATAATGCACAAAAGAGGGGCAGCTAGGGGACACAGTGAATAGAGCACTGGCCCTGGAGTCAGGAGGACCTGAGTTCAAATTTGGCCTCAGACATTTAACACTCACTAGCCATGTGACCTTGGGCAATTCACTTAACCCCAATTGCCCTGCCTTCCCCCCTCCAAAAAGACAAAAATAATATAAAATAAAATTCAAAAAAGAAAAACGAAGTTTAGAAGAAGTAAAACAAACTGAGCAATGTTTTTCTACCTTGTTAAATTTAATATGTGCTTTAAATATTGCCTTTAACAAATTTCACAGTTTCATATATAATCTTCATCTTGTTCTTTGTATTTTGAATTTTTTATTATTAAGCTCAGGATAAAAAGAAAAAAATTTAAGTTTTATAAAAGAATCATGATTATACATATCTCTAAGGACAGTGGAGAAATGTTTGATAAATATGGATAAGCCTATCTATTTGTGTGTAGTCCAAGAGTGCTGTTCAAGCATCCATAACCTGAGCAAAGATCCAGAGGAATGCCTCAATCACATTGGGTAGATCCCCTATGAAGAATCATAAGAGGACATTTATAAGAATCACAGAGGAAGAGAAGTCATCAGTGGATTATGATCTTCACCAGTGAAGGGAAAACAGGAAGCAATGATATCATAGATCCATCAAAGCATCAACATTTATTTCCATTATAAAATTAAATATGTGTTTCCTTGAGGGTAAAGAGGCTAATTTTTTTCTCCAATTGACCCAGAGACATGCCCTAGTATTATCTACACAATCTTGTCTAAGCTGATGCAGTTAATTATATTTGCCTTGGTTTCTACCTTTGTCCTAACTGTTGTATGGTATATTGTCTTTTGGATTATGCCCAATGCCAGCCACCCACAGCACATGTAATATCACTCAGGTCAGTTTTCATTATCATTAACATGCTGAAAGAAAAGGAGTCAGAACTTTGGCACACTGTTTGTAAAACCTAATACTTCATATTGTCATATTTTCCCGGCATAAAACTGTAGCCATTTCTCTAAAACCCCATTACATCGCTGGCATCCTTACTGATCACTCTATCTTGGGAAGCATCTAGATGGTGTAGAGAATAAAGCTCTGGATCTGGAGTCAGGAAGAGCTAAGGTCAAATCTGGCCTCAGACTAGTTGTCTGACCCTGTTTGTCTCAACTGTGAGACAAACTGAGTATCGGAAGGGTCAAATGAGATGACATTTGTCAAAAGTGCTTATCACAGCTCCTGGCACATAGTAGGTACTTTATAAATGCTGATTTCTTTCCCCCTTGTGATCTTAATTCAATTCACTGGTGGCAGGTGGTATAAGACCACTTTCTCCACTTTCCACAGATACACAGAGCAAGAGAGCTCAGTGACAAAGCAAAGAACAACCCTGATATTATATTATCTTTTGTGCTTTCCCTTTATGGGTCATAGCAGTTAAGCTGCGAATCCATGGGTTACCAGAGCCCTCCAAAGCTTTTGTCATGAGTCACTCAGTGCAGATCCAAGAAAAAGTCAGCAGTTCACCAATGTATCCTCTGGGGGAAATCTAATGGGTTATGAGAATGATAACTGTTTATAGATTCCCTTGAATCCTTTGCATTTTGTAAATTTTCTGTGGTTGGTGAAATAAAAATGGTCTCATACCCAATATCCTTATTGTACATTGAACACATGAACAATTGAGTATCCTGTTACCTATATTTATGGGAACCTAGACACAAGCTATACCTGGGGAGGACAAGACACCCAGAATTCACCTAATCAGTATGAGTCCAGAGTTCCTCAGACCTGGGCAACATGAGGGAGGCTACAGATGGGAATAGATTTACTGAATAACATATAGAAATGCCTGTTGGACTTGGGAGTCAGGATAGCCTTGTTGAATTTCCATTTCAAAAACTTATTAACAAGGCAGTTATGGGAAAATGACTTAACCTACACTTTTTACTCCATTCCCTCTTCTGTAAATGGAGATTGGAACATTATATACACATACTACCACTTAGAAAGGTGTTTTGAGCCAAGTGCTTTGGAAATCTTAAAATGCTTTATAAATATAACTTACAGTATAAATATAAACAAACTTACACTTATAAATATAACTTAATAGTAATTTAAAATAGTATATAATAGAGAATAAGTGGCTTGTAGAAGTGTGGTCACTTCTTAAAGCCCCACTGTCAGAAAGCTACATCTAGTTCCCTGTCCCAAATCAAGGGAACCAAAGGTAGGTGTCACCCACCATCGACTGCCATTGCTGTTATTCTCTGTTTATTGTTAAGCTAGGAACTTATTTGCAGTATTTGACATGAAATAGTTGGACTTGAAATTTTTCAGGTTTTTTGTTTTTTTTTTGTTTACAGAGTGCTGATTCATACAGAAGTGGTAACTCTAGCTTAACGTGTGAATTATGCTTGCCTGTGCGGCTTTTCTTCCCCATTGAAACAGAAATGATCCCAGTGAGTGAAAAGCAAAGATAAGCCGAGAATAGAGTTGCAATCTTAGTTTGTGCAGGTGCTGTTTCGTTAATGTCTTGGTGCATGTGCATTGTATTTTTGCACACACAGAAATAGTCATTTTTTTTTAGAATGCACATTACAATATTCAGCTCATTACAAGTCATGACAAAACCCTGTTGGAACTACAGAGAGGACTCATGCTCTCCCTATATTGAAATGCGGCTCCCATTGTATCTCAAAGAAGTCTAGATCAGGAAATATCAACTGGCAATTTGCTTTGTAGGTTGTTTATAGACCAGATACTTCTGCCTTACATTTGTTATGCGGAGTGTTGAAACAGCCGTACCCATCTCAACATGGCAGCTTTGAGGCCCATCCTCTCCAATGTGCTCTCAGATGATAAAATTCGCACTAGGCCCAACTGAATCTTTAAGTCATGAAATACCCTCCCTTCCCCTATTCAGAGTTGAAATAAACCACTTCATAAAAACCTCATAAATTTTTCCCTATGTGCACTTGAGTTAAAAGACCCTCTTGCGCTGTGTGTTCAGCTCTGTGGGGACTCAGTGTAACAATCGGCTTGTTGTGAGATCAAAGCAGGGCATCCTCCAGATCTCAGAATTCCTAATGTGGCCATGTAATGCATCTATCAGGCCTTCTGAGTGCATTTGCTTTCAAAAAAGTGAGGGGGGAAAGGGCATTTCATCACAATACATAATAAATTCAAAATTCGATACAGTTTGTAGAATCAAAAATAATTATCCCCTCAATAGATGGAATGACTTTGTGACTTCTCCCAGTTCTTTCTATTTACATTTTAGAAACCTTCCATTATTTCTAAGAAATGAATCATATATTCTCCTTTCTTTCAGTCAGAAAATTGCTACCTTGACTTGTAATTTGTAAGTCACAGCTTTAATTGTTCTTTAAAGTACTGTGTGGTATGTTTTGTATGTGTGTGTGTTGTCTCAAACCATTTGCTATATTTTCTAGTATGGTAATTCTGCAAATTTTCTCTTTTTAGAAATCATGAATTAATATTGAACATTATATATGCAGTTGCATCCTGGTTTTCCTGGTACACATCCCTCCTCAGAGTCTGGTTCTGCCCTTGACTAATTTCTGGCTTGGATGTTCCCTCCCTGATTTCTGGTTAACCTTGCTGTCTCTATCCTTAGTTCTGTTTTCTAGTTTACTCTCTGCTTAAATTACAGGTTATAAAATCATTGGTACTGGTGTTAAAAAGGCACTCAAGAGATCACCAGGTCTAGGCAAGTGAGGTATTATAATCCTAATTTTGTTGATAAGTAAGATCCCCAGAGCTTAGATGATTTGCTCAAGGGTACACAGGTAGTGATTTGTAAAAGAAGGGCTAGAATTCAAAGCCCTAATTCCTGATGCTGTGTTTACAGCATCTCTTCCCATTAACTATTCTCAGTTGCATTTGGATCCCAGCTGTCTCACCTCTTGTCTTATTTCTTCGCATCATAGATTTAGAGCTGAGTCAAAAAAGAACCTCGAATGCCATCAGATTCAGTCTTCTCATTTTACAGGTGTGGGAACTGAAGGATAGGAAGGTTAGTTAAGTGATTTGCCCAGGGTCACATAGCTAGGGATAATTGAACTAGACTTTCTAACTCCATGTCCAGTGCCCTACACACTATAACACATTGATTCATTTCTACTCATATGCAATATTCATTTGATAAACTTTTTGGATAAATTCCAATATGATACTAACTATACCAAACAAGTTTATTGTCACAGTTTGCTGTCCCTGATATACTTCTTGACCTTGGTGCCTGGCATAGTTCTCTCTAGTTTGGTTCTCTACCTGTTTTGCAACTTTGCTGTCAGTGAAAGTAAAAGCAAGGGAAGGTAACAGAAGATGAATAGAAAAAAACAAGACTGATGGATATGTACCCATATGCACAAAAAATATTTATGGCAGCTCTTTTTACAGTGGCAAAGACTTAGAAACTGAGGGAAGGTCCATTAATTGAGGAATGGCTGAATGTGATGGAATACCATTGTTCTGTAATAAATGATGAAAGAAGTGGTTGCAGAAAACCTGGGAAGACTTATATGAACTGATGTAAAGTAAAGGTAATGGGATTGGGGGAAAAAGTCTACCTGATAACACCAATTTTACGCAAATAATCAACTGTGAAAGATTTTGTAACTCTAATCAATGTAATGATCCACTACAACTCCAAAGGATTCATGATGTAAAAATGCCATCCACCTCCAGGCAGAGAATTGATGGACTGAGTACAGATTGAAGCATATTTTTTCTTCATTTATTTTTCTTGCTCTTTTTTGAGAATATGGCTAATGAAGAAATACGTTTTGTATGACTTCATATGTGTAAGGGATATTGTATTTCTTGTTTTCTCAATGGGTACAGGTAGGGAGAGAATTTAAAACTGAAATAAAAGTAAATTTTTAAAAATGATGTAAGAAATGATGTCTTTGAATGAACTATAGAAAGCTAAGGGCTCAATCAATCAGGCAATTAGCATTTATTAAGCAACTACTGTTTGTCAGTCACTTTGCTCAGAAGGAAGACCTCAATGACCTCAGAAGAAATCAGTGACAAGGAAGATAAGAACATCTGATGATACTCCATGTCACCAATTTTCTTCTCAGTCAAACCCTGGAAGCAGTTAAGCAGCATGGACTAAGGGAGAAGAAAAGCAGGGGGGCGTCCCCAGTAGTAGCAGATATTCCTGCTAGTCAGCCATTCTGGATGGGTTCTGGGATGGCCTAGGCCCAATAGCATGGGTGAGGGAGTAAAGGTGGGGCGGGCTTCATTGCTGGGTCCATGCATTTAAAGGATTGCCATGTAGAAGAATGGTTTAACCTGTTCTACTTGGCCCCAGAGGGCAAGACTAGAAGTGATGAGCAGAAGATGCAAACTGTAAAATTTGGGCTTAACATAAGGAGTAACTTACCATCAATTAGAGATATCTAATAATGAAACAATATCTTAGAATATAGTAATGGGTTTCTCCTTACTGGAGAACTTCAACCCAACACTGTTTAACAACTTGTAGGCTATGTTGTAGAGGACATTTGGGGTCAGCTTTGGATTTCAATTCATTGGTCTCTGTGGTCCTTTCAAACTCTATGATTCTAGGGTTCCAATGGCTGATATCATGGAAGGTAACCCCTCTCCAACCATGTACAGCATCATAGAACTCAAGTCTCAAAGGAATTATAACAGCTCAGTAAGAGCTGGAAATAGCATCTCTGATAGCTTCTGTCTAGAAAATTTGCCTCAGACAAGACAGAATACACCATTTTACAACTTATGTATGAGTAGACCATTTTGTAAAGTACAACACTGATTAACAAGCTGTAGGATATTTAGAGGTCTCTGAGACCTCAGAAGCCATCTAGGTCAACTCTCTCTTTTGAGAACATTGAAGTCCAAGGAGTTTAGGTGACTTGCTTAAGATCACACAGGCAGTAAAAACCAGAGACAAGAGTAAAACTCAAATTCTGTGACCAGTACACCGAATTATCTATCTCCCCTTCTAAGGATAACCAAGATCCTAGAAGTCACCTGATACAATCCCCTCATTTTACAGATGAGAAAGCCTAGAGGGTTGACTTGTCCAAGACCACAAAGGTAGAAGGAAGCAAAGCCAAAATTTGAATACTTGTTCTGCTACAACACCCTCTTAAAAACAAATATTCTGTGAAGGAATTATTCATAAGAACAATATTAGAATAGACCAGACCATTACCTATCAACCATAATGGTTATGTGTTAATCAAAAGAAGATTTTCCTTACTGATCTAGTTCTTATCCTGTAAATGAGGAACATGTGTTCAGCCTCTAGTAGGAAGGAGAAGCTCAGCTTCTGCATTTATACACACAGGCATCTCTGACATCACTCATTTGGAAGAGATTTTGCTTTTGTACCCCAATTCCCCTTATTCTCTTCAAGATATTGCAAAAATTAAGATAATTGCTTAACAAAACTGATGTAGAGGTATTAATTACTGACTTGACTGTTTCCAGACTCAATTATTATAATTCATTGCTTTCTAGTTATTTGGTTAGTGTTGTCAGGAGATTGTAGTTGGTACATTATACCATTATCAGTTTTTATAAGACCTTGATAATATGATTACATCTTCAGGTTTTCAAATGTCTTCATTTACCTCCTTGAAGATGTAGAGCTGACAGAAAACCCCATCAATGAATGGGACTGTATTTCCTTTAAAACTTCTATCAAATATTTTATAGCAGATTTACACTAGACAATAAATTTATTTCCTTGCATTTCCCCCCTTGACTATTTTTTTTCAAACAGCAATCCATACTCCTTATCATTCCAATTTAATAAAAACTTACTAAATATCCACTGTGTGTCAGTAACCATTCTAGGTGCTGAGAGATAAGAAAAAAATGAAAAATAGTCCTTGGCTTCAAAGTGCTTATGTTCTGCAGGTAGATGTATACACCCTAATCTAAGAAAAGGGAAAGCTAGGGGATCAGGAAAGGACTTCATCTAGAAGGTAGCACCTGAACCTTGAAAGCAGAGTTGTAACTAAGGTCCATTAGTAAAAACATGGAAAAAAGGGGGAAATAAGTATTATCTCTTTTGTGTATACAGCAGGAAACCATTGGATAGTTTGGCTTCCAAAAATCCTTATTACAGTCTGATTTGTCCACAGTGGCTATCTGCAGTGATAAGTGTACCTGAGTAATTGTGATACTTACTTTCTTATGCAAAAAATCCTTTTCTGCTTTCTGACTCCTTCTAATACAACCTTTTCCCACAGAAGTAAAAAATAAAATGAGCAATGTATAAAAGTTGCAAAGCGCCAGATTTAAGTTTGATATCTGCCAAAACTTTCTAACAATTAAGATTCCCTCTTTTAGGAGGTCTTTAAGCAAGGGTACAATGGCCACTTACTGGGCATGCTATGGTGGATATTCCTTTCAGGTATGAACTTCTAAATCTGACCCTCTGGGATGCTGTGTTTCTGTTGTGTAGATACAACCATTCTGTGAAAAATCACCTGAGAAACCTGAGGCAAGAGGCTCAAGGGGCTTAGTATCATGAAATATCTAAATATCAAAAATTTTTCAGGACCAAGAATCAAGAGAAATGGGATCTGGTCTCAAAGTTACCTTTAACTAGCACTACAAAATAATATTAGGTAAGTTTTTTCACCTCTCTGGGCCCCAGTTTCTTTATTTGTAAAATAGGGTTGGACTAGGTGAGTTCTACAGACCCCTCTATCTCTAAATCTCTGCATCTGTGAAATTTCAGGGCAATGAATTCTAATTCTGACTGTCATTAATTGAGGCCAGGTCTGCATAAATTTAGTGACAAAAAGGTAACAATATTTTACCTAAAACTTATTTTATGCAAAAAAAAATGTGCTATAGCAGAAAGGAAAAAAAAAAACAGGAGTGGAGGGTGATAAATTTAGGGTCTGTAAACAGCTAATCCTTACAGGGAAAAAAAAAAAACCAAGGACTTTGGGATCTTGTTTCAGTCTGTTTGTATTTCTGTCAGATTATCCAGACACTGACTCAGTTCCTTGAATAACTGTCAATTCTGTATCATATTTTATACTGTGTATACAAATATACCTGGACCTACTGTGTGAGCTTTAGACAAATGGTTTAAACCTCTTAGCCTGTCTTTCTAAACCTGGTAAAAAGGGATAAGAATGTGACTTTTCTAGCAAGTCGTTGCAGATCAAAAGCTCTTTGTAAATAGGAATTATATAAATGCCTAATTAATAGTAATAAAATTCAGTCTATTGCATTTCTTCAATAACACTCAGGCTGAATGCCCTACAGGCTAATTTTCTGGCTTGTTCCCTATCTACTCCCTAATATCACAGTTGCCTGAGTTCTTGGTGTAGTTCTCTGCTTTTGGTGTTTATTTAGGGAAACAATTACTGCTGGAGATCTTGAAAGCTTACTAGCCCTTTTAATTTTCAAATCAAGGTTAAAAAGAAACTTATTGGAAGCCACCTCTAATTACATTTAAATGTAAAACAGCCTGAGCTGCTTCTTTTTCTTTTTTTTCTTGTAGCAAAGGATGCTAAATTTTGGCACTAAAAGATTAATTATTAGGTGGTGAGTATATGCTGTCCACAGGCTACTCCCTTTCTCTCCTGTGCTAATTATTTGAGACACACTTTGCCTGCAAGAAAAGCAAGCAAATGAATTACGCATTAAAGCCCAATTTCTGATGTCAATCAATGTTGTGAAAGCCAGTAGGGACCTTCGAGGGAACACGTCACAGAGAGCCGGGAAAGGGAAGAGGAGATCATTTTTCAACCATTTTTTATTGTTGCTACCATGCCTGCAAATGCAGCCTAAGGTACATTAGGGCTTAGAGTGAGGCTCCCTGCAGTATCTCCCACTTCTATTACGAGTCCATCTCATAGACTTAATCATTTCCTGTGAAGAGGAGGTACTGTAATAAAGGTAATTAAATTGGAATTTAATATAGTAGGGCATTGTGCTAGAGCTTTATATCAGATAGAGTTCTGAGAGAAACCATTACCGTGAGGGTGGAATGTACAGCATGTAATTAACAATTATGTTTGTCAGGTTTATGAAACAGAAAATTAATAACATAGAGGCTGTGAAACAAACTAAACAAAGCCACAAATTCAAACTTAAGGTGACCATTGCCATCATTTACACCCACAGCAATGTCTGTGTTTCTCTGTGGGAAATATCCCATAGGATCAGGTTGATTTCTCTCCTTACTGTAACTTTGCATGCCCTGGTTTGGTTACAGTGACACTTTTCACGTATTTGATTTCTCTAAAAGAAAATCCTACATCTCACACCACGTAGGTTACTACATTTTAGCTGAGCAACACTAGTTAGAATTCTATCCTCCAAAAAATTCTCAAAAGGAAAAAATAAAAGGTCTTGTCTCTACAAATGCATTCGTAACTGCCCTATCTGTATGTACTTTAACTGGATCAGTAATCTAAATATTTTTTAAATGGAAAAAATTGTCTCAGATATGGAGAGGAAGGGCAGTTTTATCAAATAGGAGAAATCATTGAAAACAAAGTCAATGGGCTCAATCATATAAAGATAAAGTGAATTTTTCCACATAAAAACCCAGTATCCTTAAAATTCAAAGAAAGATTTAACATCTAAAATCCATAAGAAACTGATCTGTATCTATGAGAGTAATTCATATTTGCAATGGTGCAGCTGTCCAAAGAAAGAGACAATTGACTGCTCAGAAAAAAATGAACTGTTAATAATGACATGAAAAGATACTCATACTTCCTAATAATCAGACAAATGCAGGAAGGAAGAATGCAGGAAGGAAGGAAGGAAGGAAGGAAGGAAGGAAGGAAGGAAGGAAGGAAGGAAGGAAGGAGGTAAGGAAGGAAGGAAAGGAAGAAAAAAAATAAGAGCCAAGAACAAAGAATTTCACATAGGTCTGAAAGGATAACAAAATAAATGTATCTTATTTGTTGGTTTGTTATTTGTTTATGGTTTTGGCTCTAACTTGGTAAAGCCTAGAAGATTGGAGGTTAGGTTTCTCTTTTTTATTAATTCATCTATTTTGTTAATAGCTATTATTTTAATGTTAAAAAGTCTTTAAATTAAAAAGGAGAATGCTAATTTTAAAAATTAAGGTGGCATGTTATGTTGAAATAACATAGGACCTGGTACTAGAGAATAAGAATACAAATACTGTTTCTGCTCCTTCCTTACTACATGTTTAGCATTGACGAAATGTGGAATCTTTTTGTTTTCAGTTTCCATATCTCTAAAATGACAACATTGAGTTAAATATCCTCTAAGGCCCCTTCTAGCTTTAAATTCTTTGCTACGTGTTGATAACAGTAGATAAAGTGCTGGGCTTGAAGTCAGGAAGACTCATTTTCCTGAGTTTAAATCCAGCTGCAGATACTTACTAGCTGTGTGACCTGGGGAAATTTCTTAATGTCTGTCTGCCTCAGTATCCTCAGCTGTAAAATGATAATAACAGCAACTACCACTGTAGGCTGGGGTGAGGAACAAATGAAACAGTATTTGTAAAACACTTAGCATTGTATCTGGCACATAGTAGGCTCCTACTTCCTTTCTTGTCTGACATGTTTAAAAAAAGACGGATCCACAAGTGGCTGTATATTATTTGTTGTCAAAAATAGACTCTGTAATCTATAATGTAAAATGAGAATTAGCAGAATTATCTAATGATAGGAATTGGGTTTTTTTTTTTAAGGCCAAATGATATTTTGTTTTGTTTGCCCTAAAGGGCAGGTCCCTTGAGCTTTGTTTTGGGAGAATTTGATCTGTGAGAGATTTTGGCCTCCCCCTGCCCTTAATTCTTTCAAGCTTCCTAGATGGTGATCCAACAATCCCCCCAACTCTATGATGTACTCCCAAGCACTAAAGGGAACTGGTAGACTCCATTGGGAATGATTGGAGGAGAGGGGCACAGTAGGGAATACCTATTATTGAGGAAAACTTTTTTTTTAAGTTCCTTTAGTCTTCATAAAGCACTGGGGAATCCCAGTGCTTGTCTTAACTTTTGTGAGGCATTCCATATAATCAGGACAGGAGCCAGGATTCTCTAATGCAGGTATTCTTTAATCTGGGTCTTTGAACAGATCTCCACATGGGTCCATATATATACATATATATATATATGTATATATGTGTATATATATATAAAATATCTTTATTTTCATTAACCTTTGCTTTCTATTGTAATCTTTTGTATTTTATTTTATGCATTTTAAAATACTACGTTAAAAAGGGACTTTACCAGTCTGCCAGAGGGATCCATCACACACACACACACACACACACACACACACTCACACACAAAAAAAGATTAAGAAACATAGAATCCTAGGAATATTAGAGTCAAACTGGGCATGCTTTTAGTACTTCTAGCCCTGGGCTTTGCCAGGAATGACAAAGAAAATCTAGAGCTGTATTGACCCTGCTTCCAAAACATATTTGGAACAGCATTTGGCCCAATGTGCTTCTCAAGTACATGGTAATTTGGATTTGAAATCACAGATAAAAATCCTTATAATTCAGAGATGGAAGGGGCCTTAGGGGCCATGTAATCATAGAGGTATGGGCCATTAGATTTGGAAGGGATCTTGGAGATAATTTTTTAAAAAATAATACATAATAAAAAACCCCTCTTTCATAAAAAAAAAATTTAGGCTTTTGGAATTTGAGCAACCCATTGCAGATGACAGTTAGTTGGAGGCAAACCTAGAAGTATACTTCAGTCTGTGACTCCCAATTTGTCCTTTTCCCACTTTACTCCTCTGCTTTCCCCACACTACATATCCTTGAAGATATGAACTGTCACATCTTTGTCCAGACCAGGATATTGGCTCTAACAATGGCCTCAGAGGTTATTTTGTGGGAGGGCATAAGGGGAGTGCTCTGGCAAACATTTAACAACTGTCTTTGCGTTATTAGCATTTTTTTAAGTCTAGATAATCAACAGAACAATAAACCAATCCCTGATGTGTAATGTTTGCAGATTTCTGAGATCTAAATGCTTATATTAAAATTTTAACAGTAGGCTCACAGATTGGTTAAAAAATTGAACTTTAATTTTTAAGGTCTACTCTGGTCCTAAATATTACTGGATATGGGTAAAAACACATTCTCACTCTGTCTGTATTCATTATATATTCATTGGAGAATCAGAATTTCAATGCCTTTTGACCCTTAGGGATTATCTCATTGAGCCTCCTCTTTTACAGATGAGGCAACTGAGAAGCAGAGAGTTGAAACTACTTTGGTATTATCACTCAGCTAGTTAACAAAACTGAAAAAGTACAAAAACTCAAGAACATGACTTTAGAGCTAGATGGAGACTTAGAGACCAACAAGCACAACCTGCTCATATTACAAATGAAGAACCCAAGGCAGGCAGAGGTTAAGCATGACTTGCCCAAGGTAACACAGTAAGGAAGTGATTGAGGTCAAATCTGAACTTGGGCCTTCCTGACTCCAGGTCCAATATCCTACCCACAGTGCCATGGTTCTTATACTCCATCTTACTTGCAGAGCAGGCAAACTATTTCTTTTTTAAATAATATTTTATTTTTTCCCAATTACATGTTAAAATAATTTTTGAGGGGGAGGAGAGGAGGAGAGGAAGGGGAAGGGAGTGAAAGGGGGAGAGAGCCAGAATTTTTTTTTTTTGCTGGATATGCATGTTTGCAATGAGGATACTTCTTTTAGGTTTTTAGGTTTTGGATTTGTTTCCTCTTTTCAATTTAAAAATATTCTCTATGTGGGAGGGGCATTTGGGACACAAATCATACATTTTTAAAAAATTTATTTTGAAAACAGATTTGTTTTGAAAAATTAAGTCTAAATTTAAAAGTCCTTGTTCTAAGGAATTGTTACAGGTTGTGGTTTAGGTAAAAAAAGAGGAGAAAAATGGCGAAAGATGCCTTGATGGAAGTTTGTTTTTATTCACCCTTTTCTGAGGCAGTGCAAGCCCGAAACCTCCTTACTCTTTGTTGCCATGCTTTATGAAATGAAGGAGCTGATATTTACGGGAGATGAAAGTCTGCTCACTCCTTAGCTCCTGACTGTGCCCTTGGCTCTCTTCAATGGGCCTCGTCTGTGAGCTGGGAATGTTACCAGAGGGACTGAACTTTTCTAAGATGGAACTTCACTGAATCGGAAGGATTTGTTTGCAAAGGGACATCAAGTTTATAGAAATGGGGCTGCCTTCTGAAATGCTTTCATGCTAGCTGCAATTTGCCAGCCTCTGAAGGGGCATTAAATGCAATGTTCATTTTTTAATGAGTATTAAATTTACTTTTAGCCAAATCCTCCAGCTGACAATGAAACCCTTGTTATGCTCGCTATTGGCTCACTTTTTTTGGTAATTGCTCTGCCGCCAGTGATTACTAAATCTCTCTCTCTCTCTTCTCTCTTCTCTCTCTCTCTCTCTCTCTCTCTCTCTCTCTCTCTCTCTCTCTCTCTCTCTCTCTCTCTCTCTCTCTCTTTTCTCTCTCTCTCTCTCTCTCTCTCTCTCTCTCTC
Source organism: Pseudocheirus occidentalis (assembly GCA_028646575.1). Lineage (NCBI taxonomy): Eukaryota > Metazoa > Chordata > Mammalia > Diprotodontia > Pseudocheiridae > Pseudocheirus > Pseudocheirus occidentalis. The sequence goes on along the minus strand of CM053594.1, from coordinate 145,017,063 downwards.
TCTCTCCCCTTTCTTCTCTCCTCTCTCTGTGTCTCTCTCTGTCTCTGTCTCTCTGGATACAGAAACTTAATAAACTTAGTATGTTTGATTCTTGTACTTATTTTCTAAACTATACAATTCCAACAACAAAAAATCTCCATATTTCAAATCTGCTTTTGGGGTATATCTTAAATTGTGAAACTTGAAAATCATTATTGTTCTCCTCTGATGGTAACATTCCTGATCATATGTGTTTAATTGTGTTATCTCAAGCAAATTAATTTGCCCAGGACTTATATGAGCCTCTGTTTCTACATCTGTAAAAAGGAATAATCACAGAAGTTACCTCACAGGGTTATTGTCAGTATCAAATAATATGTTGTATGTAAAGTCCTTTGAAAACCCTGAAGTGGAATTTAGTTGTCAATAGCTATTATTTGTATGTATTTGTTTAATGTGTTTTAATAGAAAGGCATGGATATGCACCTAAGAAATGATTAAATAATAAAATCTATTGCAGAATCTTTTCCCCCTTTCTTTATGCACCCTTGCAAATGGGGGGTTTTGATGTTTGGTTCCCCTAATTGTCTTTTATCTGAAAAAAACCTTTTTCAACCATTCATTTGTGCTTGGAAGTATCCCCCTTTCCTGTCCTTGACATATCTACTATGTCTTGTTATCCAAAGTATGAGATTAAGATGACAAATCTACACATTTCCCAACTGAGGTCTCAGCCCACATATTCATAATGAGGAGAAGGTCTATGATTCTCCATCATACTTTCCCTGTATAGGCACAGCCTCCATTACCCACAAACCGATTTTTACCTGAAAAGCCTAATAAAATATATTTTAATAAATTGTATAGAAAAAAATATATATATGAGCATTTCTACATATACAGGTACACATACAAAGAAAATATATTTATGTATACATATAATTTGCATACAACATATATGCAGCTCTTGTTTATCCTTCATTCTCAAAGAGGACCATGACATCAGGAAGGTGATGACATGACTTGCAAGTGAATTGGATTTAAGTGAGGGAGGGCTGTGCAAAGTCACCAGCCTCACTCTCTCCTCCAGGGCCATCTGGGTCCAGTAGCAAGATATAGGATCAAGATGACTGGAGATGGACCCCAGGTACTCATTAATTGTTGTTGAATTGCAAGTGAAAGACTGAAAGAAAGTTTGAGCTATTTCTGGCTTTTTTAAAGCAAGGCTAAATTCAGGGTTCAAGATACTTGTTTTTCACATTACATGATAATAGGACAGTAGAATAAGTGAAAGAGTGATAAACTGATTAACTCCTTCCAAAGTCATTCAAAAAGTTTGATTGAGAGGGTGAGTAGACTTTGGTTTCATTCCCTGCTAAGTATATATACAGCATGGAGTAACATATACTGGATATATGTTATATATAATACATAACTCATACATGTTATGCATATATATACATATTGTTGTTCATCCTTTCTCCTCAAAGAAGATCAATGCCATCACAATGCAGGTGTGGGCCCAGTGTGTTTGCAGCTAATCAGTCCAATATAAACTTGAAAGGACAATCACATAAACACATACAACTTTTAAGACCACAATCCACCTTCCCTCATGAAGGCATAAACCCCCTGGATACTGGGAGGGGAAATACCACCAGCCCAGCTGGTTCCTTACTGGTCACTTGTTCCAAAGTTCTCCCTTCCTGCTGTGGTCTCATACAGGGCTAGTTTGTTGTAACCTGGAATCTATTCTGACCTGAGAGAAAGTTACTTGATGTGTGTCAGCTTATGTGAACTTTAATGTGCCACACTAAGTTTAATCAAAACTGGATTGCTTTGTATAAAAGAACTGAAAAAAAGATCATTATACCACACTCATTCTCTATACTGGGCAAATAAATCTCTTCTCTCATAAGGGCAATTGAAAGAATCATAGTGGGTCTCTCTCATGTGAAATAATTACAGAAAAAACCATACGTGTATTAGCAGGCAAAGCTTCCAAATTCTCACTTAACTAAGCAAAGGATATTATTCTTGCTGTAAGTGATGGTGTCTAACAGAGATTCAGTAAGATATTATCATAAATGGTAAAAAAAATCATAACGTATTCAGTTATAAGATAATTGTTCTTCATTGTCTTCAGGAAGATGGGCAATGTGAATGGTGATGGTGACATTAAGTGTGGTAAGATTCCAAGGGCCATTCTGTCAATCTTTTGCAGTTCTTTTCACCATACCTAGTTAAACACATGGATAAACAGGGGCAACATCAATGAAAGTGGTCAGTAGTGTCCAGAAATAGCAACTCAACCAATAAATAAAAATTCCCTTTTAAAGACTTTTTTATAATTTGTGCAAATTTGACTCATGCAATTTGATGTTATTTCCAAGAATTTAACTCATTGAAATTAAATATTGACTTGAATTCAAGTATTGACTTGAATGGTTCTGTGATTTTGTTGATGTGGGGCTGCTTCTTGATCAAGGCAACTCACAATCCATTCGTGTCCTCAAATTCCACATGACACTTGTCCAAGTCTCCATATAAGTCCTCCATGAGAAATACACCTTGTAGCATCAGTAGCCATCTTGTTCAACTCATACATAATAAATAATCCCAACTGTAACAAACCAATTATTGTTTATCTACACTGTGCTTGAAGACATCCAGTGAGAGAAAACCAATCACCTCTCCTGGCACCTACCTCCCTTTGGAAATGTCTAGTTATTAAGAAATGTTGCCTAGGTGTTATATAAATTTTGACATTTTCCCTGCCCCATTTTCCTGATATCAAGATGAAATTTGTCTCTTTGAAACTTCCACTTAATTACTCCTGGAGTAACAATTGGAAAAGTAGGCTGCAACATATTGCTGATGAAAAATTCCTCAGGGGACAAAGCAGAGATCTACTTCCAGGTCTCTCAAAAAGAGATCTGCTTCCAGGCAAAATAAGGTAAAAGCTAACCTATCAGAACCCTAACATTCTGGAGGCAGAGTCCAAAGTACAAGGAGATTATAGGGATGATGGCCAGAATGGAGGCAGCATAGTGAGAATAGGCCTAGGAAGTGCTCTCCTAAATCAAATGTGTTTTATAGTCAACAAAAAATAAGCACAGTGGAATCTCGTATTCCTTTTAGTCAATTGTGTGACAGCAAAAATGTAGCCTAATTATTTTCATTTGCAAATGCCTGTGTATTTTGTCCTCATACCATCATCAAAGATACTCTTAATACATATGTAGAATATTCTCATAGAGATTTTATAAGATGTAAAAGTAGATATATTATAGGCATTCTCTTCAGTGCATTTTAAGTAACAATAAAAATCTATGCAGCATAAAACAAATTGGTTACCTATCTGGAAGGTCTGAACAAACTTGTATATTAATATAACACAATGGTATTGTAGAAAAAGAAAGAGCAAATATGAAGAATTAAGAGAACGTGGAAAAGAGTTGAATGAACTGATACAGAGTAAAATAAGCAAAATCAGAATAATATATACTATGATTGCAATGATGTATATGAAAAGAACTTCTTTTTAAAGAAGATAAACTTGGAACAAATGTAATAACCAGTCTTGGTTCCAGAGAATGGGTAATGAAATCCACCTTGATAGAGAGGCAAAATGTTACATGCTTTGTCAGTTATTCTCCATTTTTTCTTAATATTTTTTTCTTTGATATAAGGAAAGGTTCACTTTGGGAAGTTATGTACAGAAATAATTATGATGTAAAAATAAAATAAACAGTTTTAAATAGAATAAAACAAAAAAATTAAAATTAGGTCCATTATTTTCTTGATTTTTATATACTTTTTTTCAGACATCTTAAGAACTGATGCCTTTAAGGCACTCAAAGTTGTGTCACCTCTAGTAAAAATGTCCTCTGTATACTTTTGATCTAGTTCAGTTACAATGACCACCTTTACCTTTTTTTAAAAAGTTCCATTTTTTCCTATTATGTTATTTTAGGGACTACAAAATTATTGTTTGCATGTGCTGGTAACAGCATAGTCAATGATTGAGGATACAGTTTATTACATAAATTTTGATATACTTCACCTCCATTTTCAACTCTTTGCATGCAAATTGCTTTACAAATATTATCTCATTTGATTCTCACAACAACCATGGGAAATAAATATTATGCCCATTTTACAGATGATAAAACTGAGACGGCACTTACGTGACTTAGGAAGTCACACAACACATAAGTATCTGAGGCCAAATCTAAACTTAGGTTTTCCTGACAACAGTGTTCTACCCACTGCATCTCCTAGCTGCAAACATAATACATTTTATTCTGTCATTCCCCAATTGGTGGGCTTCTATTTTGCTTTCAATTCTTAAACCTCAAAAACTATTGCTATAACTGTTTGGGAATATATGATACCTTTCTTTTGTCTATGACCTCCATTGTTATAGATTGTCCAGCAATGAAATCTCTGGGGCAAATGGTATAGGTAGCCACTTTACTTAAGTACAAATTGCTTTCCAAAATGGTGGTACCAATCCACAGTTTGACCAAGAAATGCATTAACATACCTATCTTTTAAAAATTCTTCTGACAAGGATTCTCCTCATTTTTTGTCATCTTTGCTATTTGTTCAGGGTGAGGTGAAATTTCAGGGTTGTTGTTGTTCTTTCAACTCTTTCAATTCACCAACTATCTATTATATTGCAGGTGCTCTTTACCAAAAAAAAAAAATGAAAAAACCTTTAAAAAACAAATAAAAATGAAACCTTGGAATGGCTTTTGACTTAAAACAACTGCTTCAATTTAGTGAAAATTTCTTTATTAGAATGAACTTAATAAAAATTAACCAAGATGAACATTTCAACATACAAGGAAAAGCAAAAATGAGCATCACATGAAATTAAGCTACTTTTACATAGGTTTTATAAATGCATATTAATTTAACACCATAATTACAAAAGTATCCTTGTCCATCTCCCCTCTTGGCTTTCCTTCTGTCCTATTACATGTAAATAAAATATTTTATTGCTATTCTTTTTTTTGTTTTATTTTTTCTTTGCATGACTATAAGCACCCTCCAATTCTGCACCACCGAGGGAATGTGGTACAGTAAAAAGGCTGAATCTGGTGTCATAGGACATGCATTCAAATTTAGGCTCTGCCACTGACTACCTGAGTATCATTCAATTACATAATGTCTCCAGGTCTCTATCTCCTTGCCTTTAAAATGACAGGGTTGGCACCGTTCTAGGAAAATAAAATCAGAAAGGGTAAAGTTCAAAATGAACCAAGTCTGTCAGGAAGAGCTGAGAGTACCAAAAAAGTGCTTTTGTTATTGTTTTTAGCTATATTGGGAGAAAAAAGGAGGATCAAATAAAGAATAGGATCTCTAATAGGTGGAATTAAGATGACATATAACAGATAGAAATTAGAGCTGTTCAATCCTCACTTTTGTTTCTGTTTTCTCTGCAAGAGGAGAATGACTTTTGCGTTAGTAATGACAGAACAGATTAATCAACAGAAAGTCAATACTCCAGGGGAAAGAAGATAATAAGAAGGCATCAAACAGCCCTTGATGAAGTCAAATAACCTGGATCAGGTAACTTCCATCCTTGGGTTGGGAAAACAAAAGCAAACACACACACACACACACACACACACACACACACACACACACATACACACACAACTTGGCAGTTATAATTGCTGAGTTACTTTTAGTAATATATGAAAGATTATGGAAAATGTGAAAAATGCTAGAAGATTAAGGAAGAGCAATAGTTCCAATATACATTAAAGAGAAGAGAATAGAGTTTACAAACTCTGGGCCAAGAGCTTGACATTGATTCCTCAGAGAAGGGTTATTAAAAAGATTTTTGGCAAACATTGTAAGGGAAACACTAATTATAAAGAGCTAACTTAGTTTCAGTAACAACAAGTCATGCCAGACTAATTTCCTTTTTTTTTTTTACAAGATTACTAAACTATCACATGATGAGAATGCTTTGGATATAATTCACCTAGATATTAGTGAAGATTTTGATCAAGTATCTCATACTATTCTTGTGAGAAAGGAGAAATCTGGAAGAGATAGTATAGTCAGATGGATTCAGAACTTATTGGATGGCCATAATCCAAGATTAATAGTTAATAGTTTAGTGTCAACATAATAGAAGATCTGTAGTGGAATTCCCCTATTCTTTCTGCTTCACTTTGTGCTATTTAATATTTTTATCAATGAGTTGGAAAAAGGTATAGATGACATACTCATCAGATTTATAAATGACACAAAGTTGGAAGGGATGGACAACATACTGGTTGATAATCAGGATCCAAAAGAATCTTGACAGGCTAGTTGAGTTGTTGTTTTTTCAGTTGTGTCCAACTTATTGCAACCTCATTTGGGATTTTCTTGACAAAGATACTGAAATGGTTTACCGTTTCCTTCTCCAGATAATTTTACAGATGAGGAAACTGAGTCAAACAAGTAGGTGTCTGAGGCCAGATTTGAATTCCTGAAGAGGAATGTTCTTGACTCTAGGCTCAGCACTCTGGGCACTATGATGCCACCTAGCTACCCCAGTCAGAATATTGTATTAATAAAAGATGTAATTCAATAGGGATAAATTTAAAGTTTTAAATTGCAGCAGAAACTAAATGACCACATGTCAATAACACTATTATAAGGATTCCTTTCATGCATGGAAGGGATTAGACAGTCTCTTCTAATTCTAATTCTTCTAATTCTCTGAATCTATAATTCTATAACTCAATTAGATGGTCTGCGATGTCCCTTCCAGCATTAAGTGTAGGGTACTATGAACTTCCTCCCACACAAATACAAGCACTCTTTCAAAAACTAAGCATAATCTGTTAAATATACATATTGCATGCATCTGAAAACGTATGTCTTATTTTGGACCTCTAACCTATCACTACCCAGGTAAGAGATGGAAAGTACGATTTGACATTAGTGTTCTGAGATCACAATTGGTCATTGTGTTGAGAATTCTTTGGTCTTTCAAAATTATTTTCCTTCATATTATTCTAGTAATTTTATTAACAGTTCTGGTTCTGCTCATTTTACCTTTTTTCAGTTCAAGCAAGCCTCTCTAGGTTTCTCTGAACTCATCTCTTTCATCATTTCTTACTGTACAATAATGTTCCATGACATCCATACAAAACAATTTGTTCAAACATTCCTAATTAATTGGTATCCCCTTTGTTTCTAGCTCTTTGCTCCAAAAAAACAGTACTGCTATAGATAAAACACCTTAATGTTCACAAAGCAATTTGTGAATTTTCTCTATAATTTTCTTTTCTTTTATAGCAATCTCATCACTAAACCCTCCAGTACCACCTTGTTATTTCATAAGATAAAAGGATGTTTTTCCCCCACTGGCCTCAGTAGCAATTATCTTACACTGAACAGCAGGACTATCACATATTTCACTCATTTTCCTGCCTAGCCCTTTACCCAAATTCCCAGCATTCATGCCTCCATACTGTAGCTTGGAAAATCAGCACAGGTACAAAGCTGGGTTCTTAGAGTGTATTACAGTGTATCAAAACAGAAAGAGTTGTGTTTTCATCTAAATGTGAAATCATGATGGAAAGATGCTTTCAGTCTGAGTTAGGCTGGTTTGGGTCTTTTGTAGGAATGGGATTCATCTTCCTAATTCATTGCCCTGAGCTTCAGAAGTGAATAATCAGAGGTGCCCATTGCTGGGATTTTGTTCCAGGTCACAGCTTAGTAATGAGAAAACAGCAGCCGCTGAGGATTTGATTTACACACTGCAATGACTATGTGATAGCCTCTTTTGTCAGAGGGAAAGCCTGCCTCTGGGGACCACATCCTATCCAACAGCAAATATTTGAGTTGCACAACTCCCTGTTGCTTCCAGGTGTCAATTACACGAAAGCCTCTTACTGTATAATGTAGCCCTATTATAATCAATGGTAATAGGAAAGTGACTGCATTTTCCCCTAGCAGTGACACAGGAGGGGAACTGATTAATGTGATGCCAATAATAAATGGCCTTTCAGTAACATTGGTGTGGGGTCCAATGCTTCCTTGCTGAAGGTGTTCTGACTGCTTTGTACTTTGGGCTGGTGTTGGTTTACTTACCCTCTACCCTGCTTTTTTGCCTACTACAGAGTTGGGTTTCATGGGTAGTCAGTACATCACCTTCCTTCCCATTTATTTTTAAAATTTACTTTGCAGGTATTTTGTGTGGTCTCTGTGTATTGTTTTTTCCCCAAGTCAAACCTAAGCTACTTGAAAGCAGGGGATGTTTCATATTTGTTTTTGTATTCTCAGTGCCTAGCAAAGGGTAGGTACTTTTTAATAAATGTCTGTTGAATGAAATGCTATTGAATCAGAGTATTTGTTTGCTTTGAGATTCCCTCTCCAACCATAGTTTTAGAGATGAAAATGCCAAAAAGAGGTGGAAAGAAATATTTTCTTCTACATGGGGAAGGGAAGTTAAGTCAAAAGAAAATATCCTCTCCCATACTCTCTTTTTTTCCTTCAAAGCCTTTTTTTGGCTGGGGGGGGGGGTTTGTTAGACAGGTAGATAGGAACTCATGATGTCTCCTACAAAGTTACTTTATTTGATGTATTGGAGATGGTAAATAACAGATTTAGAGAAGGTCAGAAAGGGATACTAAGGAGGGCTGAACAAAACAGACAAAGAGCTCTGTGGAAGGTGGACCAAAAATTTTCAGAGCAGAGAAGACAAACCCCTTGCAAGATGGTGTCAGATCAATCTCTAACTATAATCAATTGCTTTGCCAAAGTGGAACACCAAAGATGTTTAGTGTTTGCAAACTGGCTTTCAAGGAAAGCATCTTTTCTGAAGGCTAACAAAATGGTTGATCAGAGAACTGCTTCTTGGGCTGCTGGGATGAGATGAGAAACTCACACTGAAAATTTTATGTTGAAAGTCAGGGAAGAAGCTTTCTGACCCAAGACTTCTCACTTTGTAATGGGTTTTCTGGAAACAGCTGTGTGACAAGAGCCAGCCATCATCTGTGAAAAAAGAACAGGCAACAATAATTGAAAATGTATTTATCTGCAGCTATGCAACACAGTGTATAGAATGCCAGGCTCAGAGTCAGGAAGATGAGTATTCTTGAGTTCAGATCTGGCCTCAGACACTTAATAGCTGTGTGACCCTGGGCAAGTCACTTAACCCTGCTTTCCTCAGTTTCCTATCTGTAAAATGAGCTAGAGAAGAAAATGGTGAACCACTCCAGTATCCTTGCCAAGAAAACCCCAAATGGGGTCATGGAGAGTTGGACAGAACTGAAACAATTGAACAATATCTACATAAGCAAGTCACTGGGGAACAATTCCCCCAAGTTATATACTTATATACTTATTCATAAAGTCATTTTATGCACAGCTTTTAGTGAGTGAAGTCAATAATGTAAATTAGCATTTGCAAAATAGCAATAAGGATCCTCAAAGATAGTGTTGAAGGAGGAAAATGGACTGTAATGAGGGCTACTTTAAGCACTGCCTCCTTGGGATCAATGATAACTGGAGAAATAATGGGGAAAATCAACAAGAACTGGAGATAATACCTATCAGCTGTTTTCAGTCAGCATGAGAGGAGGAGTAAGATTTCTGGTTTTAGGAAGGTATTTTGTTTTTTGTCTTCCCCTTTCCAAACTTCAGTCTCTGCTTCCTTATAAAACAATTTAGTGACCTTTTTGTTTGTTTAGAAGCAATTTCACAGGAATACAGAACCCATTCTCTCAGTATAGATCAACTCTTTTACAATAAAAGTCTTAGTGAATCGTTTTAGGGTGATGAGAGCTTTAGTAACTCGCCTAGGGCCACACATCCAGTATGAGTGTGAGAAAGGGCGCAAAGTAAGGGCTTCCTGACCCTATTTCTGGCTTTCTGTGCCCTTTGCCACGTTGCCTCTCATTTTAATAGCATAAGACTTTGAGCAATCAGTGTTTCTATACAAATTGAGAGTTCTCACAGAGTTACACAAAATGAAATCAAAGATTACTTTTCTGTAGCCCCTATGCCTGACTGAAAATTATATATAGAAAGAGGTGCTACTTCAAGAACAGAGTCTGAGGCAGTGATGAATAATAGAAAGATCTAAGGGCTTAGGGTCAGGAAGCCTTCACTTTCTATGTATGTGACCTTCCCTAGACTCAGTTTCCTCATTTGAAAAGTGAGGATGATTGTAATTACACTCCCTTCTTCACAAGGTTGTTTTAAAGACAGCGCTTAATCTGTGTGTGTTATTTACCTGGATGTCCAAATGCTGCTATTCCTAGATAAAAGGAAAATGCTTGATATTCAACTTGGAACACAGTGATTATGAAACCCAATCACTTCCAATTCAGTTTTCCGTTTCCAATTTCAGTTCCAGAGCATCAAATAGCCTTTTAGAGTGAGAGATAACATCATTCTTTTCCAAATTTTTCACTCAAACTGGACATAAGTTTAAACAATAGCCTTTGCACAGCTGGGGAGGGGGATGGAGCTGCCAGCTCCCAAACTTTTTTATGGTACTTTAAATCTGGAATGGAAAAGATTTGGAGCATGTGTAGGTGAGCTGTTGCTAGGAAATTGGGACAGTGCCCCGGAAAACTGTCCAAACCCCTTCCCCACTTTGAGTTCTACAGGTCTGTTTGGGTCTCTGTGAAAAAAGTAGCTAAGTATAAGCCAGTCTCCTAGTGGTTCAAAGTGGTGCAGCTGCACCCTGCTAACAAGTCCTTATTCTGTTGAAATTGCTATGAGTCTGCTCTGACTTGAAGATTTAAGAAGTAGGTTTAATAAATGTTGTGGAGAATAAGGATGAGAACATACTTAATCCTTCAGGATGAAAAAACATTTAGGAGCCAGTAGGGTGACAAATTGTCCTAAAAGAAATCAATGTCTGATGTGTACCTTGGTATCTAATGAGGATCCCTGAAGCAGCTGTGCAGCCAGGAGTTTGACTGAACACACACACACACACACACACACACACACACACACACACACACACACACACACACAGTGTGGTCAGCATCCTGGGAGGGGGTGCTTTGGGTTAGACTTTTGTGGGTTAACCTGGGAACCTAACCACATTTTAGAACATCTTTTCTGTGAGAAAATGTGTTTCAAGTTCCAAACAACGGACTTAAAATGAACTTTTAGAACACAAACCATTCCTAAATTGAGGACTGCCCATAGTACATTTCCTTTTTTTTTTTTTTTTTGCATTTTGGAAGGGCAATTGGGGTTAAGTGACTTGCCCAAGGTCACAGGGATAATACAGTAAGTGTTAAGTGTCTGAGGCCAGATTTGAACTAAGGTCCTCCTGACTCCAGGCTAGTGTTCTAGTCACTGTGCCACCAAGCCACCCCTCATAGTACATTTTAAAGATAATCACACAAAAGAAGGAATATTAAGTGTGAACATTTTAAGGATACATACACAATCAACTGGGAAATAGGGTCATGGTCCCAAGAAAGAGTTTTGAACAAACTGGGTATTTTTAAAAGCTGCCCAGGTCATTATTTGTGACAAGAATAAAAACTTTTGAGTAGACTATTCTCTCAGAGTAGCCTGTGTTCCCACACAGAGGCTTCTGGTTTGGGATGCCAGATAGAAATCTAGGACAGTAAGCAGCCATTGTGCAGTCTGACACCATCCTGTCTTTCAGTTGTTCCTAAACATTTTCAGATGAACAACATAGTTTTCAAAGTATTTGTAAACAAGTGGCATGGATATAGTAGAGACTTGAAATCTTGATAGGTAGGATCTATATCCACATACAAACAAAAGCAACAATAGAGATTCCTAACGAGGGAAAGCCCTTCATTGATGTAGAAAAGACAATTGATATTTGGCTATAAGGTTAATCCATGAGATCTATGTCACCCACCTATATTAGTAAATGAATTATGCCATCGTTAGAGCAAACTTATAAACGTACTAAACATTTTTATAAAGCGGGGGTTCTTTAACCCTGTGTGAATGTGTGTGTGTGTATGTGTGCGCGTGCTCGTGTGCTCCCATGCACGCCTTGGGAAGTCTATGGAACCCTTCTTGGAATAAAATTTTTAAATGTATAAGATTACAAACGAAATCAACCATATTGAAATATAGTTACCAAAATATCTATTTTTTAAGTCCATCTACCTCTGGTTAGGAAACCCTGATGCAGAAATTTCTATAATTTTAATACTGGAAAGGACCTTGAATTTCATCTCATCTAACCCCTGAGTTTTAAAGATATGGATGCTGAAATCCAGGGAGGTGACCTGACAATGACATTTGTCTTCAGTGACGGGCCTAAAAGCCAATCTCCTAACTTCCTCTTCAGTACTCTTTTCACTCTGGCATATTCTTCGGTGCTACTTAGCATATGAGAAGATGATTTCATTTGCTAAAGAGAATAAAGAGATCCTGGTGACCTTTCCTCTGGCCCATCTACAGCCAAGATTCTATAATATTTCTTGGGAAACTAAAACACAGCATGGGGACATTTAACTTCAATTATGAAATTTGATTCAAATAGATGTCAGCTTCCAGATTTAATTGACAAAGATAAACCTACTTTCTTTAGCTGAAGTAACAAGAGTATATGAAGCCCCATTTTATATAGTAACTAAATCATTATTTGATTCTAACATAGACAGAAACTTAGTTTGAAAAATGCTTATTTTAAAAGCTCATATTTAATCATAACAGCTAGTGTTTGTCTAGTATCTACTATATTCCTGGCATCATAATAAGTGCTTTATAAATACTAACTCATTTGATCCTAACAACAACCCTGTGAGAGAGGTGCTATTAATCCCCATTTTATTATAGTTGATGCAGACAAGGTTTAAGTGACTTGTTTAGAGTTACACATCTAGTAGTAAAGCTAGATTTGAACTCAGATCTTCCTTACTCCATTGTGTTACCTACTACCTGCAGTGCTATAATGACCAAGAACTCAGAAAGAAGCTTCCAAAGTATTAGGGGATTGTGTGTGTGTATATGTGTGTGTGTGTGTGTATGCATGAGTGCTTGTGTGTGTCTATATTTTTATTCCCCTACCAATGAAATCACAGGTCCAATTTTGCTCCCTATCCCTTTCTCTACAAATTTCATTCCATTTATTTGAATCACTCATATCTTCTTTTCATTCACAAGAGTCTTACCTCAGCCAACTTCCTTTCAACTATTACCATTTTCCAGTGCAAAGGGAATGATTGGCCTCTGGCTGGCCAGGGCTGCTACCCTGCTAGGGAGTGTTTACTGAGCCCAGACCACATGTTAAGTGCTACAACGACACAGTACTCCTTGTTGTACAGAACAGAGACTGTGTCTGTGCAATGCCCAAATATCCAGATAAAGGCTGTCTGTGCTCAAGGTAAGGACATTAAAAGGAGACCACATTCAAAAGTGATGTCATGGAAAGAGCTTTTGAATCAGATACTCTGGGTCTAAGCTCTACAACTTACAAACTGTGTGACTTCAGATGATTCACTGGAACCTCATTTGGCTTCAAGTTCATCCTCTGTGACTAGAAGATAGAACCTTATCAACTTCACCAAATTGTTGGGATGTAAAAGAACATGCATATGTATTACTATCACCAGGAAATGAGATCATGTATATAAATTTTATTTTTTTAACTGTGAAGGATACACAAATGTGAAGACTTATAATGTATCACATATGACATCAATGATTTAAAGTTGAAAGAAACCTTAGAGAGACCAGCCTTCATACTTTGTAGATGAGAAAACTGAAGTCCAAAGTCACTTAAGTATCAGAATGAATATGTGAACTCAAGTCTTCTGACTGTACAACCAATACCTCATTCCCTGTATCCCTCTACCTCCTCCTCCAGAACATAAAACCTCAGAGGTAATCTAGTCCAATCCATATGTGATTGCCAATCTCTGGGCAACATTGCTGTCAAAGCAATTATCCTTTCTCTACTGGACAATTTCAGTGATGGAAAACTCACTACCTGCCCCCCACCATGGGAGCTTATTCAGTTCTCTTTTTTCCCCCACATTTATTTATTTTTATTTTTAATTCATGTAATAAAACAAGCGTCTCCATAATATAGTAGAATGAAAAGGTGATTAAATATGAAACTGCTAACCTATTATGTACAACTTGCTATTCCTTTTAAATACATAATAAAGTTAGCATGTAAATGTCTTTTTTTTCCCTCCACCCCTCCACCTTAGGGATGGCCGCAAAAAAAGTAAAATCATTCTATACACGTGTAATTATTCTATATATATGTAAAATTATTCTATATATATTTCTGTTTATAAGTTCTTTCTCTGGATACAGATAGAATCTTTCTTCATATGTCCTTTATAGTTAATTTAGATATTTATGATAATCAAAATGACTTATTCACTCAAAGTTGTTCTTAAAGCAGTGTTGCTGTCACTATATACAATGTTCTCTTGGTTCTAATTGTTGGAAATGAATCTTTGTTTCCTCTTATCTGGCCCTTTCAAACAAGTCTTTGAACTTCTATATTTCTGTGAATCTGTTATCTTATTGATAGTGCTTTTCTCTCTTTGTACAGATCACAGTCCATCCAAATCTGGTCCATATCCTGACATCCATCATCTACAGAACATCTATTAGGCTGCCTACCAAATTGGATGTCTACAGAGTCATTGTTCTAACCTCGTTGTTGTATGCCTGTGAAACTTGGACAGTCTACCATCACCAAACCAGAAAATTGAACCTTTTCCAGATGAACTGACAAGAATTCAAACTCTGCTGCAGAAAGCACAACTCTGATGGGCTGGCCATCTAGGTTGAATACCAGACATACATTTGTCTAAAAGACTATTTTATAGAGAACTCACACAGGGCAAGTGCACACATAGAGGTCGGAAGAAGAGACAAAAGGACACTCACAGTCTCTCTGAAGAATTTTAGTATCAGTAAAACCTAGAGACATCTCCATCCCAAATGTTCAAACACAATATTTGTGCCCAACCCATGAGAGAGCTTTCCAAGCTGGTTGTAATGTTAATGAAATCAGAAGATCTTCCATGCCTCTTTCTATTGGCACCTAGTAAAGGCACTTAGCTCCTTACTTCAAGTTAACTCCTTGGGAGTAGTTAGCACCTTAACAGGAAGGAGCTGAACAGGGAGGAGCTGTACTGTATATATGGAAGAGAACCAGGAGGACCTTCAGATTTTCTCTCAGTCACCACCTG
>CM053594.1:144979314-145001393 GCA_028646575.1 Pseudocheirus occidentalis | reverse complement strand
TGGGACTCAGTGTTCTGGTTTCTGAATAAAGACCTTGGTTCTGCCTTCCATGTGGAGAGTTTGCTACATTTTGTGATCCAAAACTATACCAGCATATTCATAACCATCATGGGTGTTGTGAATATCTCATTATTGATACACTGGTATTGGACTAATCAGCTGTGGTCAAATATGCTATGTCTTGACCCCAAAATTGTGATATATTTGGTCTTCTTCAAGTATGAAGGACAAACAATAATGTTGACAACAACAAGGACAACACCAGGCCACTGCACAGCTTGCACTAGTAGGACTTTTGACATTTTACAGATATGAATGCAACATGTGGGCTCTCCCACTTCTCTGCTCTCTGCTCTTACCATCTCACTGGTCCACCTCCTCTTTTAATCATACAATTCCCTTCTGTCACTTAGTCCCTTTATGTCACTTATAGCTCACTTTCATCCATGATATATATTTTTTCGCTTTTTCTTTGGGATACCTGTAGTTTTGAGTCTCCTGAGATTGCAGTGTACAAGATTTAGAACCATAAACCACCAGGGGTAAAAGAGCTGTGTTTAAAAGATAAGGTTTTGTGCCCCCAGTACAGCTTAGGGTCAGTATTATGCAGTTGTAGAAATGGGATCTTTTCAGTGCTTTTTGATCTATGGGACTGAACTCTTTGTAAAGGTAATGGTAATTTGAAGATCTTTCCTGCCTCTTAATAAACCAAAGGGAATTTGAAGACCTTCCCTGCTTTGAAGATATACCCTGCCTCCTAATAGACTCAATGTAATCACATGGAGCCTATGGTGGGAGGAGTTTGCTGAAGGGTAGAACAGAGAACAGAGAACAGGAGGCTGGGAGTGAGAGCAATTAGACTAGAAGGAGGAGAGGATGCACCTGAGGGAGACAGACTTGTGAGTAAATGTTGGTTTGTAGGAAGGCTTTGGGGCTCTCTGTGCTATTAGAATTTATTAATTTCTTTGTTTCTATGATGGAATTAGCTTGCTGGTTTGGGGATTCCATTTTCTTGTGTCTGAATTAGTGTTTTGCTTCTGCCTTATATGTGGAGAGTCTGTTATATTTTGTGATATAGCACTATGCAGGCATATTTATAGAGACTGTTGGCACTGTGAATATTGCGCTGGCACTACACTCCTTGAGACCAAGGATTGTTGTTTGCCTTTCTTTACTTAACACAGTCCCTGGAAGATAACAGATACTTAATAAAAGCTTATTGACTGGTTATTCAATTTTGGGTCATTTTAATACCTGTCCAGATACACTCACTGAAAGCACCAACCATACAATGACAGGCCATAATCTGTCCAACAGACTTTTTCATATATCTGATTTTTCCTGTTTGTTTTTTTCAAGGTGACCTCTGTATATGATGTCTGAGGTACTAGTTATTCACAAATAAAATACTAATAAGGAAGCTGCATTTATTAAATCTTATTCATAGAAATTCTGATTTTCCTCATCTTGTTTCCCTCCTCAATTCCTTGGTGAAATACACTTTATGTTTTTGTTTGGTCATTTTTTTCAGTCATGTTCAACTCTTTGTGACCCCTTTGGGGGTTTTCTTGGCAAAGATACTAGAGTGGTCTGCCATTTCCTTCTCCAGTTCATTTTTATAGATGAGGAAACTGAGGCAAACAGGGTTAAGTGACTTGCCTGGGGTCACACAGCCAGTGAAAGTCTGAGGACAGATTTGGACTCAGGTCTTCCTGACTTCAAACTTGGCAATCTATCCACCATGCCATTATCTACCATTAGTTACTTAAGATAAAATTCAGAGAATTTTATCACCCATAGTGTTTTTAAAAATGTGCAATATTCCATTCTAACCTCTTTTTCTCTGTGTCAATGGTTTCACACTTTCCTTGAGTTAGGGGAGATAAACTCCTGTAATATCAAATAGTGATCTAAAGTATACATTTTTTGTGGGGTCCACCAGAGATGAGTGTGGATAATTACGCTTTAAGTCTGAAATTAGAATATAATTATTTTTGACTGTTTAATTTAAAGGCTGACTCCAGTTTAAAAATCTTTATGCCCCTCCCTCTCTGCCCTGCCATTTAGTATAGTTCATTGTCCTAGACTGGAAAGAGCCCTGGGCTTGGAGTTGGAAGTTCTTTCCACCATTTCTGGCTCTAACACTTCTGGTGCAGTGGAAAAAGGGCTATTTTTGGAATTAGAGGACTTGTGCCTTGATCCTGTCCTTCCACCTAGTACTTGTATGATTTTTGAGGAATATATTTAACCTCTCTAGGCCTCAGTTTACCCATCTGAAAAAATAAGGCAGTTATCCTACATGACCTTTAACATCCCTGCCAGTTATAAATCTATGATCGTCCTGTGACTTTAAGGGAATCATTTCCTTTCTTTAGGCCTGAATTATCTCATCTGTACAATGCAGATTTTGAACTGGTTTATTTGAAATTTCACTTTCAGCTGCAAATCTATGATCCTACTAACTGGTTTGGTGACCTTAAGGGACTCACTTCTCATCTTTCAGCCTCAGTTTACTCATCTGCAAAATGAGGAGATTGGATTGGGTGGTTTCTAAAGGGCCTTCCAGTTGGAAATTCTGTGATCTCATTTACCATTGCATGTATTTGAGATTCTCAGTCTATATTGATCTTTTCAAAGTCACACATCTTATATTGCATGTGATCCTTGAACAGTCTTTTGTTCTCCCACACACACCCCCTATGTTGTTTTCTAAGCTCCTTTATTCTGGCTCCCAAGCCTGCCCATATTACGCCCTCCTCCCCCTTCTCCCCACAGGCTTTCCCTCCTATATAGTTGTTTAAAGCTTATTCACTGAGGCTGTCCTGACTACTGCAATTTCTCCCTCTGTTCTCTCCCCCTTGTACTGCTCCTGTGGGAACACAGTAGGGGAAAGGATCCCTTCGAAAGACCAGGGCTCCCTTAATACCCCCTCAATTAACATCTAAGAGCCTAATGAAGACAACTGGCTCTTAGTCCTAAGAAGTCCATTTATTGTGGAGGGACTGGGGGCCAGTTTGGGGTTAGGAAGTGAGGCTGACTGATAATCCCCCTCAGAATTTTGTATAATTTGTTTAAAGACTGAACAGGCCTAGGTGCTCTTTGCTCTTTGTTCGTTTTTCAAATATACCAGCAAGAGACAACCCACCCATTATTCTACCTCTTAAGTCATGTCATCTAATGAGGCTTTGCAATATGCAACATCAAATTATGGCTGAACATATTTTCTTGGTGGAGTAGGTCTGATAAATATGGATGAAGGATCATGGCACTACATGGAAACTAGGATTGTAAAGTACAACATTCTGTTCCTGCTCTGTGGTCTTAGGGACAGTTCCTAGATGCATTTCAAAAAGCAGTAGGGTACAGTGAATCAAATGATGGCACTAAAGTGAGAGCATAGGGGTCAGATCCTAGCTCTGATCATTATCACTTGCATGGCCTTGGGTAAGTCACTCAAACTCTTTGGTCTTAGTCTCTTTCCTGTAAATTATGGGAGCTGGGATATATAATTTCTGAAGACATCCCTAGTTTTCAGTCTATGATGCCATGCTTCTGAATGCTTCCCCATTCCCTTAGCACTAAAGTTGAAGTGACCTGCCTACGTATTCTCTTTAAGTGTCTGATTTAACACAAAAGCCCCAATGATTATCTAGACATGAATAGCTTATGAAAATCCAAATTGAAGTAAAAATTAAAATATTAAGTGGGGCTTTAGGAAATCCATAAATAATCCTCAGATTGGTCAGTCAAATATTATATTTTCACTGTGTATTACATTTGTATTATAAAGACAATACTTGCCATTTCACATGTCAATTAAATGATAAATGTAACATTACAAATACATGTACTACAGAACATAAACACCTTACATACTTTAACAGTCATTAATATAGATAACAGTATACATGCTGAAAGTCTCCACCCACCCACCATCCTGCATCTACAATGAGTAGGGCTCATGAGCCCAGGGCTCTTTTGATTTGAGCTCAGTGAGCTGTGCTAAAATGCAGGTAGAACAAAAAGAGTTTTAAACCAGAGTCAACCTTTAAATTACTGGTGTAGCTTAGAGGCACAGTGGATAGAGAACAAGGCCTGGAGTCAGGAAAAATCTTCCTGAGTTCAAATCCTGCCACAGACTCTTACTATTTTACCTCAGTTTCCTCATCTGTAAAATGAGCTGGAGTAGGAAATGGCAAATCACTCCAGTATCTTTGCAGTTAAAATAATGGCATAATTTAATAGTGGTTCTCTTTGAGGCAACTAGGTGGCCCAGTGGATAGTAGTGCTGGTTCTAGAGTCAGGAAGACTCATTTTCCTGAGTTCACATCTAACCTCAGACTTTTACTAGCTGTATGACCCTGGGCAAGTCACTTAACCCTGTTTGCCTCAGTTTCCTCATCTGTAAAAATGAGCTGGAGAAGGAAATGGAAAACCACTCCAGTATCTTTGCCAAGAAAACCACAAATGGAGTCGTGCAAAGTCAGACACGACTGAACAAAAACAGTTTCAATTTCTGGTTGCTGTATCATTTCACCAAATTATGTTGCCAATACTTTGGCATTACTTTATATAGCTCTTTTTAGAGAGAGGTGACTAAAAACTGATCTAAACTTCAGAAATTTCATTCATTCATTCATTCATTCATTAGTAAGAATTAGTGATAAAAAAACACAAGACATCACCCCCATTATTTTCTTAATTTATAGAAGGAAATGAATTGAAGTCATACAGCAGGAGGTTTTCTTCCTTTTCAAATCCTAAAGAAAGTGTCATAAAGTTAACATAACTTTCGAAATGAGGAAATATGTAGTCATAAGCAACCACTCTCACCCCCACCTCTATAGCTCTCCTCAGATATTGACCAACATTTGAATGCTGGGAAATTATTCACAGTCAGCAGCAAACCAAGGATTTCTGTTTTTTTTTTATTTTACCATAAAGAAGGGAGTAATGAAAAAGAGGAACAGAGAGAAGAAAAGATAAATAGAAATAATAAGGGAATTTTTAAAAAACTGTCAAGAAAGAGCAAGATTACCCTGAAGTAAAGATGATGTACCCAATAGAAAATGCTGTAGTCTGCAAATTAAATTTAATGTTCTACATGTCTTGGCTGCTATTCATTCATTCAACACTAATGAACATGTAGGTTGTGTTGAAAAGTTTGGTACATATTAGAATCCTTGAATTTCCAAGATGGGAGTGAGTCTTAGCAGTTAAATTTCCCCAAACCCTTCTTTTACAGATGATGGAACTGATTGCTTGCTTGAAGTCAAACACAAACCTGATGGCAAAGTTGGAACTGGAAACTCTATCCCCAACATCTATTACTTACCATGCTCTAAAAGCAAGTAGATAAGCTGTGCTATATTTTTCTCTTTTGGCAAGTGACATTGCTGTCAATTATAATTGACATTATAAAATTATTGACATATTATATATATATATATATTGTTATTGTCATATATATTGTCAATGTCATATATATTGACATTATATAATATTATATAAATTATAATAGTTTTTATTTTAATCATACATTATCTCATTTGCTCTTCACCATATCCCAGTAAAATAGGAATTACAAATATCATTGTATCCATTCTACAAATGGGGAAGAACTAAGAAGGAAAGGCTTGCCTATAATCACATAATCAGTAAATGTCAAAGGTAGAAATTGAATCTAGGTCTTGATTTTAATTACAGCACCCTATGCACTATGTCACTCTGCCTTTTTAAATGAGTGCCATCTCATAAGGTCATCTGGAAAGCAAATAAAACCTAATGATTATTCTAATTCCATCTCCTTCCTAAAGTCTCCCCCAACAGTTCTCTCAGTCCCTCCCACTCCCACCAAGGTGAAAATGATTTTTCCTTTCTTAACTTTTTCATACCACTTTACTGTGGACCTCTCCTCTCTTCTTCATAATTTTCTTCTTCTCCCTTGTACCACAGCTATCTGTATATATGTATATATTTAAGCCTATTGAATTGTTGGCTCTTTGAAAGCAAAATTTGTGTCTATCTCCACATTCCCTACAGCAATAGGCATTTCATAACTATTTGATGAATCGAATTTTCAAGAAAATATATCAGCTAGATCAACATAGAAGACAAATATAAAATATTCAGCCATGTCTCTCAAAAAGTTCTAGTCTAATGTTGCACTGTGGAATGGAAGTGACCTTGGGTTCTGCAAGCTCTGACAGATCCTACCAGACTGGAAAGTCTTTGGATAAGAGGCTTTTGGGGGACAATATGTTATCCAAGCCTAGCCAAGTCCAGAGTCACTCATCTTCAAGGGAGCCACAAGGTGATGAATCTTTAGGAATAATAAGTTTCAAAGACCATCTAGTAATTTATAGAGGTGATATGAACTACCCTAGGAAAGGGGCTACCCATACTGGGAAATGTATTTATCCTTCAAACATTGATTTAAGTATTTGCTATCCAAATTTTAACTCTCTACAGATGACCCACATAACAATATAATTTGTGGATCACACTTAGTCTCTTCATTTTCATTTTTTGACTCACTATGAATAGCCATTGGTCACATGGCAACACAGGACAGATTTATAGGTGAGCTAGAACAGATATTGAGGAAGAAGAGGAAGCTAGAGAAAAAGAAAGAGGAGAGCAACATGATGAAAAGAAAGAAGAAAAAGAGAGAGAAGCTGAATAGAAAAAATAAGGTATACCCTGTATTCAGAGTACTGAAGTGACTGGAGAGTACAACAATGGAATGAATCATTATGCTGATTTGTTGGGAGTTTTTTTGTTCCCAGATCACTGGGCTCCTGAAATATTTGTGGATAACTATTGACACCTAACTCTACTGTCACTTTCTGTAGGAGGTCAAACCATTACTCTTTATTGGGACCTTTGTTTATTGCTCAGTTTCATTCTCCTACATTCACTTAATAGGGAGGAGACAATAACAAGCATGTGTAACTACCTACAAAAATTTCATAAATTTATAGGTGGAAACTACTTTAGAAGTAATCTAAGTGAAACCTTTCATCTTAAAATTGAGGAACCTTCAATCCAGAGAGTCTAAGAAGTGATTTACCTCATTGGGCAATAAGCAACAGAACAGCAAGCAACTTTCTCACTTTCCTGTCCCTTGGAATAAATGAATGAGGGACTAAACGTTGAAATGGGATTTAGAGATCATCTAGTCCAATTCCCTCATTTTACAGACCAGGAAACTGAGGGTCCAGAATCATTAAATGACTTGTGGAGTTTAGTAGGTAGCAAGCAAAGCTAGAATTTGAGCCCAGATTTTCTGGATTCTAGTGAGCTAGTGTTTTTCAACCCCATGCAGTTGAGGTATCACTTTAGACTCTATTTAGACTTCAAACTAATGTCTTACCAAATTTCATGTGGTGTGACAAGAGAGAGGTCTAAAACAGAGTTGAAAGGGGCCTCGGGTTCTCTAGTTCAATTCCCTAATTTTTACAAATGAGGAAATTGCACCACAAGAATGATAAGTGAAATTTACTCATGATCACATGAGTAGCAAGTGTCATAGGCGGGATCTAAATCAAATTCTGTGACTCCAGAATAAGTGGTATTTCCCTTTTTATATATCTGTTAAGATCCTTTGTAACCCTGATGTAAAAGCTCTTCATTTTTGCCTCTCTGAATTATTTTGTAAAATATTTCTAGTTAGACAACAGACAGCCGATCCTATTGTGATGCATTTCTCTAACTATTAACAGCTGGGGTGTTCTGTCTTAATGTAGAGCTCTTAATGCAATGTCCATTATTTTTCCACGCACAGGAAAAGGTGGGTGGTTTCTCTATGTGTGCATAATAATGTTTTCTTTGGTTTTATGCCATAATATCTTCCACACTAACAATATAAACTTCTGAGAAAATAAGCACTTAGTGAAGACAAAGCAAAACAAAACATATAAAACCCTAAAAAAAAAAAAGAAAGAAAGAAACTAACAAGAGGCTATATACTTGGATAGGAAAGCCATGCATGGAAAAAAGCAATGAAGTTTGAAGAAAGAAGGGATGGAGGGTGAGCAAAAGAAAGGGAAGGCCAACCTGAGTTATGAAATTTCAGTGCTATCTGGTCCTCATTCTAACTTTCATTCATCTCCAGGGATTAATTTTTCTTAGGACCCTGGTTGTTATGAAATTAATTTTAAAAATCTCTAATTATGCAGATGTTAAGATTTTAAGCTGTTATAAGATCATGGATGAAGCTGATGGTGATGGGCAGCTATTTTTCAAATATCAACATCAGATTTTCTTTTCATAGCAGTTCAACAAAAGAGAAAGGGACAAGATCAAGGCAAGTTGAATGGGAAACACACCAAATGAATTGTGAATTGTCTTTTTAACTAAATACCAATGCGGCAACCAGTCTCCTGGGTTTATCATTTTTATTGCAATCTACTTACAGTTTAGAACTGCATAATGCTATCGTAATATTTTTAAAAGGTAGCAAGAATCAGTTATGCCCAGGAATAAGATAGCACAAGTAAATTGTGGGCTAAATTATTGAGGATCATATAGACTCCATAGTATAGATAATATAGTTCAAGGATTCATGTTCTCATTGGTATGTATATATGTATGTATGTATGTATGTATTTATTTAGTTATTTATTATACACACACATTTGAGTCTAATGGTAGTCTTAGGTGGGGAGAAGAAGAAAAAAGAAAAAATGCATGATAACTTTATAATATATTTAAAAGGAATAGCAAGTTGTGTTTAATAGATTTGCAGTTTCATCCGTAATTATCTTTTTTTATTATTATACTATGTTACAGAAATGCTTCTTTTATTCCATAAATTAAAAATAAAATAAGTATTTTAAATCAGTAGGTAAACACTAAAGCTACATATGGTTATACCTTTTGTTTTTGTTTTAGAAAAATTGATTTTGGGGCTATGAGGAGGATTGTTTGGAGATGAGAATGGTTAAAAGATTGGAAATCCATCTGGGGCAGTTATTTCAATAATCCAGGCAAGAAGTAATCCTAGACTGAACTAGGGCAGTGATCATGGGTGAGTAGATAGAGGGAAGCTAATGTCTTGTCAATGACACTGTAAAGGTCCAATTCACAAAAGTTGGTCACAGAATGAACATAGGAAGTAAGTTAAAACTCCAGCATAGCTTTGAGGGCAGAGGGAAGTTAGGAGAAGAGAACAGGGTTAGGAGATAAGATAAGGAACTCAATCTCGGAGGCACTGAGTTTGAGATGCCTTTGGGGCAGTGCTTAGAAATGAATTAATGATTCAGGACTAAAGCATGTTGTGTGTGAGAAAGCATAGGAAGAAAACTAGTGCCAGATATTTAATCAAGAAACCATTTCTATAGAGATAAAAGTTGAAACAAATGAATCTATGACAATTTTTCTTATTAGAATCTCTTTGACCCTGTAGTGTATTGTTTTTAATCCTGTTTTTGTATGAGATAATATGATTCTTTGTTAATAATAATGATGACGATGCAGCATTTATATGGCACTTCAAGTTTTGCAAAGTGATTTATAACTTTACAACTTTCAAAGTTTAACTTCCTTTTAACTTCTCAACCACCCTGTGAATTAGGTGCTATCATTATTCCCATTTTACAGATGAGAAAACTGAAGTAAATAAAGGTTAAGGGACTTGCCCAGGGTCACACAGCTAATGAATATCTGAACCAATATTTAAACTCAGGTGTTTCTGACTTTAGGTCCAATGCTCTCTGATTGCCACGTTACCACATACATACATTAGATACCCCACTCCCAAAGTTCTCTAGTTCTAATTCTCTTGTATGGACAGTTTAACTTCTTTTGTGTAGACTTTTCCTTCAGACATTTATACATAATTTCTGCTTCCTCTGATTCATAACACTGATAAATTATAGAACCAATTCCATTCCCAGTCAGTGTAAGTCAGCTCATGAGCTCTAGTGATTTCCTTTGCTTTCTCGGCTTTTCCTTGTGCTAGAGCTTACTCTCATTTACTATGGCCCCTTATATTTCTCTTTCCATATCATTGCCCATGCTACACCATAATGTGAATAAGTCTTAGGGGAGTTGATACCAAGGAGCAAATGAGAACTGATTAGTCACCCGATTTATAGAGAGAAAAAGAAATTGAATAGATTTCAGAAAATAATAAATGGCTGGTGAGAAATCTTTTACAAGTAATTCCTGTGAATTATCCTGGTAACATGATAGTAATTTTTGTTAAATGACTGGGGATCTTACAATAATGTATGGAAACCATCAGCTATCAGCCATTTGCACTGATTTAAAAGACATTATTAATTTTTTTTTCCTTCAGGATGAATGGTGGGTTAAAACTAAGCTAGACCAATCTTAGTGGCCATTCAATCAAATGTGACCTTAGGAGTGTGAATTTAGGCTCAAGGAAGATTCACTATTATAAGATTATAGAGCTTTTGTACCTTCTTAAATAGTTAACAAACATTAACTAATTAATCCTTCCAATGCCTTCCCCTCTGAAATGGAAATATCTTCCTTGGCAGAGTTCTTTGTTTTAGCTTTTTGTACCTTTTATGGTAATCTTCCCGTTTACTCCCCCTCCCCCCCCAATCAAGCTTGTGCAATCTCTATAGTATGGTATCCGGGGATGCAAGCAGGAGAAGTAGTCTCCTTGATTCTATATTTTTTCACTGGCAGGGGATTTATCTAGAATGAACAGGTGACTTTCCCAATCATTGTTCCTCAATGCATGGCTTTAGAGTAGGACCTGGTAAAATGCCTTCGGCCTGCTCCCCACAGAGAAATTGGGACAAGGCAGAGAGCCATTTAAGGCAAGAGTTCTTAACCTACAGGTCAAGAATATTTGGCCTTAAAAAATATTTGTTGATAACTGTATTTCAATATGATTGGTTTCCATTGTAATTCCAGTGTTTCATGTTTAGCATTTTAAAGCATTATTCTGGAAAGGGGTCCATGGACTTTACCAGAATGACAAAGGCAACCAAGACACACATAAACACGAAAGACTAAGAGGCCTTGATTTAGTGCATTTGGAAAAACTTAACTAAGGAGAATCAGAAAAGGATATTTGCTGGTTCTTCCTCTACACCACACCAGTTGATGCCTTCTTTCAGGCAAGAATAGACAGGTTTCAATTTACGTGTGAAGATAGCTTCCATGTCCCTGAGGGATCACAGGCAAAGGAGAGCAATTCTTCCCATTTGTAGAAAGCTAGGCAAGTGTGTGAGGGCCAGGTAGCATGAACAATGGAGTAAAAGGGTGCAGGGGGCTGGGGAGAGTGGGGCTGTTCTGCAGTTAGAGTTTCTGGATTCAAACTCTAGTTCTGTGGCTTAGGGCTGGGAATTTGACCTCTCTTGGACTCAAATTCCTCATCTATAAAATAGGAATGTGGGCTAAAATTACCTCAGTGGTCTTTTACATCTATAAATGTTGTTATTTGTGCCAGTTTTTCCCATGAGAGGTTGGAAACTGGGGCAAATTTTTTTTTAGTTGCAAACCCCTGTGTGACTCTAGTTCTTTCCCAGAATCGTGTAAACAAATAAAAGTTGGTGTTTGGGGGAAGAGTTTGCTTTGTTTTTGTAAATGTAGTGTAATGATAATGGGATTTGAAGATCTTCCATGCCCCTTGAACTTGCTGACTAACAGGAAGGGGTGGAGCAAGAGAAAGCCGGAGCCAAGCTAGAGTCTGAGCAGTGGTGACTGGAAGCAGCAGCAGCAGCAGCAGTTGCGGAGCGAACTCCTTATTTTTTTGAGCCAGCCAGAATTTCTGCTAAGGACTTCTGGTGAGGACTGCCAGGGACGGGAACAGCAAGGGGGCCAGAGCTGCTGGGAGCATGCCTGGATGCTGAGCAGTTGCCATGAGTGAGGAGAGGAGGATCTTTGCCTGAGGCAGCCTGTCCTGTTTTGAAGGCTTGAGAATGTGGGTATTTACCACATTAACTACATGTGCCAACTTCATAACTACTGTGATGGCTTTGACTTTCTGGTTTTGGGACTCAGTTTCCTGGTATTTGAGTAAATGTTCTAGCTTTGTCTCCCATGTAGAAATCCTGTTACATTTTGTGATTAATAACCATATCAGCATATTTATAGTTACTGTAGGCACTGTGAATACTACTTTGTTGATACATGTAGCTATTAGCCATTCCCCAATTTGTTCTATTCTTACTACATCTAAGAAATTTTTTTCTTGGTCTATTATGGATAGTTAGACTGAATGAACTCACAGAGTTAATGAAATTTTCTCTATTTGAGCCATATCAACTTTTCTGGATCAGCTATGTTATATGCCACCTGTTGCTTCTTGAAGAGCTGATTCACCTTGGGTGTGTGCTCACTTCGTAAAGGTCTGATTTTCATCAGAACCAGGAAAGACAATGGCTTTAGTTCCAACTCAGTGTATGAATTTGGGCATTCATTTTTATCTCAATCACTTTTCCCCATTATGAAATCATATCTTCTTGTTTTGTAAAGTCAACAAGTCAAATCAAGTCAACAAGTATTGATTAACCATGAAATATATTCCAGACTCTGTACTAAGTGGTGGGGATACAAAGAAAGGTTAAAAACAAAAACCAAAAACAGTCCCTTACCTCAAGAAGTCCATTGAACTTAATGACATCATACAAACACTATTTATAAATAAGTTACATACAGGGTAAATCTGAGATGATCAAGAGAGAAGGCACTAATATGAAGGATCAGGAAAGACTTCTTATAGAAGGTGAGATGGTAGCTGATATTTGAAGGTCAGGGAAGTAGGAGGTAAAAGGGAGGAGGAAGAAAATTACAGGCATGTGGGAGGACAGCCAATGCTTCAGGAGATGGAGTGTCTTGTGTGAGAAACAAACAGCAAGAGTACCAGTGCCAATAGATCCCAGAGCACATTATGAGGAATATGAGAAGATTAGAAATGTAGAAAGGGGACAAATTATGGAAGAGTTTAAAAGCCAAATAGAGAATCTGATCCTGGGAGTAGTAGGGAGTCACTGAAGTTTACAGAGGAGAGGAATAACATGATTAGACCTGTGCTTTAGGAAGATGATGTTCCTAGCTGAGTGGAAGATGGTCTTGAGTAGAGAGAGGCTAGTCAGGGAGTCTAACCAGAAGGCCATTGCAACATATTAGACATAAAGTGATAAAGGCAAGTTTGTGGCAGGGTTAGAGAAGAGATGTTGCAAGGTGGAATCAACAAGATTTGGCAGCTGAATGGATATGGGAGACGAGAGAGTGAGTTAAAGCATAATATCTAAGTTTTGAGCCTGGGTGACTGGTAGAATGTGGTTTCAGACTTTAAGATGAAGGATTACAGACTAAGAACGAAAATATTTTCACCAAAGAAAAGGTGGGCTACTTGGCAAAAGCAGTCTTTACAGGCAGAAAACATTCTCAAGATTCAAGTATGTCATTACTGTGAATTCCTCTCTTTTTTCTCTTTTGTCAAAATCCAGATTTCAATTTCCTTTCCTTTTCAGTCCCAAGAATCTCATTATTTGCATTTAGGGTTAAGTGATTTCTCCTGCTTTTCAGAGTATTGACACATTATTGTTTGCTATCCAATGACTAAAGTAAAAATTTTAGTAGGACTAGAAATGTTTCGAATTCCTGCTCTAGTTAAAAAGAAGTAAAATGTATTCAGGAACTAACCAATGATCCTAGTGTTGCTGTAATCCAGGGATGGAAAAACTGTGGCCTTATAGGTCCTTGGGTGTGGCCTTTTGACTAAGTCTGAGTTTTACAGAACAAATCCTTTATTAAGGGAATTTGTTCTGTATGGCTTGGATTCAGTCAAAGGAGGACCTAGGAGCCCGTATGTGACCTTGAGGCTGCAGGTTTCCCACCCCTACTTTGGTCTGTTGGAAATGGACCCTCCTTAGTAGGTATAAGCCAACAGATCATGTATATTAAAAAAAAAAAAAAGGCTGGATAGATATAAATCCGGTTTAAATTAATTGGGTGTAATGGACACCAAAAAAGATATGGTAGATGTCACTTTCCATTGAGGGAGAAAATGTGATAATGGATCATTGCCATAAGTTATCATCCTTCTGGTTGAATAGATTTTCCCATCTTAAATGAAAACTATTCAGTAATAAGGCCAGGTATAAAATACTAAGTTCTCGTTTCTGTCTCTCTCTCTCTCTCTCTCTCTCTCTCTCTCTCTCTCTCTCTCTCTCTCTCTCTCTCTCTCTCTCTCTTCTTTCTCTCATTCTCTCTTGTTTGCACACTAGCAGGTGTGTGTGTGTGTGTGTGTTATGGTGGTTAAAACTGATTGTGTTCGGGATATCATGATTATCTTGATTCAGCGGAGGAAAATCTCTCCTCAGCAAAGAGATTATCTGGAATGAAATGCTTAGTTCCAGTAAAAATAATTTCCAAATATTCCTGGGCAAAAAGTCAAAATACACTCTTCAAATCTTTGGGGATTTTTATCCCGCTAAATCAGAATCAGCATTTTGAAACCTACAGCTTCATAAGGAAATAATCATATTAGTCAGCCTCTTGGCACTATGCAGATCTTCATCTTTTCCTTTCATCGGTACATAGTCTCTCTCTTCCTTTAAGATGCAGCTCAGGCACTATCTTCTTTAGGAAGCCTTTCCTGATCCTCCCAAGAGAAAGTACTGCCCCCTCAAATACCTTGGACTTAGCTACTTTGTCTATACTTGTAGTTATTCACTTTCTATTTCTGTCACATATAAATGTGTGTATTTTTTTTCTCCTTCATTACAATGTAAGCTTCTTGAAAGTTGTGATCAGTTCATTTTTTTTGCACTTGTATCCCCAGTGCCTAGCAGTGTCTGGAGCATATTAAGTGCTTAATAAATGTTGATTGCTGAGTTCAGCAACAACATTAAAAGTATATATTAAGTGTCTATTATTTAAAGGAGCCAGCAGGGAGAAGTGGAAAACACATTTGATTTGAGGTAAGAAGAGCTGAGTTCAAATCCCACATTTGCTACTTATTAGTTGCTTGACCTCTATGAGCCTCAGTTGGGAAGAGAAGGGCAGGGGAGGGCAGGGGAAGGGAGGGGAGGGGAGTCAGGGGAGGGGAAGGATAAAGAGGGAAGGGAAGGGGAAAGAGGGGAGGAAAGGGAAGGGGAAGGAGGAAATGAAGAGAAAGGTAAGGGGAAGGGAGGGGAGAGAAAGGGGGGGAAAGAGAAGAAAAGAAAACAAAAACAGCTGGATTAAATTACCTCTAAAGTCCCTTGAAACCCAATCCAGAATGTGACTTTAAGAAACTTATTATTAAATAGAGGGAATGAGAAATGGGAACAGATTACTGTATTACAAATAAGAACATAGTAACTTAAAAATTTACTGTTGATAATTTGACGTGAGTTAAATGGGTCTGTGCCACTCAGAATTTCCAAAGTCTGAAAGAAACTAAGAATCTCAAAGTTGAAAGAGATCTCAGAGGTCATCTAGTCCAACCCAAACCTGAACAAGAATCTCTTGTGTAGCAATACAGACAAGTGGGAACCCACCACCTCTGGAGGTAGCCCACTACTTCCTATGTGAATAGTTCTAATTGTTAGGAAGTGTATTCCTTGAATAGAAATGAAAACTGCCTCATTTGAAATTTCCACCCTGTGCACCTAGCTGTGCCCTCTGGTGTTATGCTGAACAAATCTAATTCTCCTCCCACATGACAAGCCTTCAAATTCTTGAAGTCATTTCATTCTGTACTCTCAAGCTGTTCTACATGACAAGATGAGCCAGAAGAAAATGGAAAAATACAGTTAATTAGATCATAGGATCTTAGATTTCAATAATTATCCACATATTTCCAAATAATGGGAAATGTAAAGCCATGCAAAGATACTTTTATGTCTTTACATAAATAAACTTGTGGGCAGTAATTATTGTTTTAATATGGGAACTGGTTGCACCCTTTGTTTGGAAATGTTTCCTTCAGAATTCATAGTAGGAATTTTCCTAGATCAGAGTCTCCTTATTGGCTGTGAACAAGTTGCTTCTGGTCAGGATTTTGAGAGAGAAGCCTTTTAATTGGCTCAAGGTAGAGTAAGTCTCCACCTTGCCTTATCTATAAGAGCCTTGGCAGCTCAAGCAGACAAACAGGAGGGAGGAAACATGTTGTAAGTAAACAATGCCTTGCCATGGCCCACTCTAGACCCAGCCCTTGTAATGTAATACTGTTTCACATGTTGTTGCCACAAGCTGGGAGGGACAGCTTTATATGTATGTAAAATAGGTGCTTGACTACTACAGTGATTTAGGAACCAGACCCAATATATCTGTTGTATTTGGGGGGGGGGGGTGCTACAGTTCTTGAAATCCCACCACCAATTCCTTTAGAATGAGAATTGCTCTCTCTGTATGCTCTTTTTGACACTGTTTCTATGGAGGAATAATATAAGAAGTTGTTACCAGTGCTTCAAAAAGTGACTATTTTTATCAGTCTTGGATAGTTTTAGTTCATCAGATTTCTTTCCTAACCAGTGACAATCAGGCACCAGGCATCAGGGTTGAAAGGATATTAAAAAGGGACTCAAATGTGGAAGCAGAAAGATAGGCCCCTCCAATCTCTTAGGACTCATACCCATTACCATGAACTGTTATATTTGGAATAGATCTTTGAAATCACATGGCCTAATCCCCTCATTTCTCAGTTACCAAAACTAAAGTCAAGCAGAGTTGTAGTTTGCTTGATAGTTCCATCGATTTAGTGTTAAAATTAAGTACTCTTGGTGTCACATGATAAAATTAGAGATAAATTTGGAAGCTAAAGAGGAATGGATTTAGGTTTCATGTGGGAAGAAAATGCCTTACCAATGAGAGCTGGTCAAAGATGGACTTGACTAACTCAACAGGTAGAAAGATTTCCCCTAAACCAGAAGTCTTCAAGAAAAGAAAGAAAGGAAAAGAAGGAAAACAAGCATTTATTAAAAGCCTACTGTGTGCCAAGCACTGTGCTTACTGCTTTACACATGCTATCTCATTTTATCCTTACAACAACCCTTGGGAGGTAGGTGCTATTATTTTTACAAGTGAGGAAACTGAGACAGAGAGAGGTTAAGTGACTTGCCCAGGAACATGGCTAGTAAGTGCTGAGCCCAGATTTGAAAGTGACTCTTTGCCCAGTGCTCTATCCGCTATACCGCCTAACCATTTCAGAAGGCTGGATGGCAACTTATGGGGGATGTTTTTAGAAAAAATTCCTGTTCAAGGATGATTTGCATCAGTTGGGAGATAAGGTGCCTATGAGATTCTATGATTCTCGTTCTCAGCCCAGTATGTTTTCCACTGTACTATGGGTATATTTTCTTCTAATGATTGAATGAAGTTCAATAAAAAGGATAGTCAAGATGGAAAAACAGATTTTTTTTATAGTCAACAGTGTTTTGCCCTTATTAGGATCATTTAAATGTGAATGCTCTTATTAAATATATTTTAAATATACTATGGAAATTTCCTAGAGTTGAGAGAACACATCCAGTCCTTCCAAGTCATACCTGAATCAGCACTTGACAGAGTTGAGTTACTTTGCTAAGTTACAAATCAAATGGTACTCCATATCACATAACGAATGTTTCATGTACTACATCCACTGGGTCAGTTTTATTTATTTTAATTTAATTTTTATTATGAACTTGACAAACACAGAAAAGTAAAACATTTGCATATTCAAAGGAAAAATGAGAAAAAATAGATTTCTATATGAAACTGTGAAACTCTACTCATTTAAAAATAAATATTAAATTTATTGTGGTAACACCAAAATTGCCCTCCTCATATGTCTCTCTTTCTGAATTTCCTTCTGTTGTCTTCTGTGCATTTTCAATATTTCATCAGTGTTCTTTTTTATCTCACTATCAATGCTCCTCAACCCCTCTATATCCTTCCCAACAACAACAAAAAATAGCTCCCCTTTGTGACAAATAAGTACAATGAAGAAAAGAAGAAAGTCACAAGTTTTTTTGTGTCTGAAAATGTATGTCTCATTATGTACCTATAATTTCTGCCTAGAAGTAGAGAGTGTGTTTCTTATCAGTTTTCCAGAGTCTTGACTAAATTGCATTGATCAGAGTACTCAAAACTTATCTGAGTTATCCTCTCACTGGCCCTCCAGAGTTCGGAGCTCAGAGAGTCCTCCATGTATCTCATAGACAGTAGGGAGGAAAAGGGAAGGTCAGTTCTTCTGTTGACATCTTTCGTATGGCCATAGTAAGGAAACAGGAAACAAGCACAAAATACCCATGCATGTTATGAAATGAAAGGCATTCCTCCATTCTGCTGCACTGGAATCAAGCTCTACAAGCATCTACATCATTTGACATCAAATAGAGCACTGTTCCTGTTCCTAAAACTAGGCCCTTATTGGCCAATCCCCTACTACAGATATATCATTTTATATGTTTTGAGTTCTACTTTATCTTTTCCTGTCTTAGGGGTTAGGATGATATTTGTCCCAAAGAAATGTTTTCATAAGATCCAGGTTCTTAGAGGAAGAAAAGGTAGACAGAGTTCAGGTAACATGACTTGGAGATGGCTGGAAGCTAACATGGTGAACTTAGGACCAAGCAAGCTAAAAATAATTGCCATCAATTTTTGTCAAATCATGGTTAGCAAAAAAAAAAAAATCATATTTCTGCTCTTCTCCCTTAAGAGGTTGGTATGCGCTTATATATACCTAATTTTTTGTAAAGTTTTAAGACACCACTGAGAATAGGTATATTTCTTTCTATTTCCACTTAATTGCCAGAGACCTTATATCTAATTTTTCCATAATAATATTCTTTTTTTGTTTTCTATTTTATTTTGTTTAGATTTATCTATGTTTGAAATGTGCCCATTGAGGACTATAACTATTAGAGTTTTCCCATCTGTTTCTCACTGAAATTGAATTGATGTATATATATTAGATACTGATAATCTCCCTTGTTTATTTCAAGCCCACAAATCCTTACACACATAGCAAAATAAGGTTGTTGGTATGATACATCCACTTGAAAAATGGTATTATTCTAAACTGTCCTGCAAGAGACTGGTCACAGTAGGACCATCATACAAAATCGCAAAAGAAGATTTCAAGCATTCAATTACTCATATTAGAACCTCAGCTTTTCATTCTTTCACTGAAATCCAAACAAATATAAGTACCTATTATGTGAAAGATTAAGAGCTAGTTTCACACCAAATAATAGAGCTATTTACCAAGCACTTCTGAAAAAAAATTGGCACATGTTGTAGGCAATGTAGCACCCTTTTAGATAATTTACTATATTCAAGTATAGGACATTTAATGGGCCTATAAACAACATGTGTGGGCAAGTGTAAGGTAAAATAATGTAAACAATTGCTTTCAGTGTGTGCATGTAAGCATGTTCATGCAAAGTAAAGCAAAAGAAGTATAAATGCAGTGCTATTTCAAGAGAGACTTTTCTCCCCATTTAAAAATATTAGTTCATTTTACATATTAAAGGCTTAGGTATCCATCTCTACTAGTTTAACTCACTGATGAAATACATGATATACATAGTAGCTTCTGATATATATGCATACATATATATATATATATATATATATACGTATGTGAAATCATATATGAAAATCACTTTGTAAACCTTGAAGTACAATATAAATGTCGGCTATTATTAATGGTAGTCACATGGGCAGGAGGATATAATACAGGTAGATATGACATGCTCCTGTAATATTAGAGAACACAATCTCCAGAGAGAAAAATAGAATGAAATGCAATATCTACACTCTTTCCCAATACTCATTGAAGTCAGCATAGTCTGAAATATGTTCCTGATTATTTTTCCACATCTCATTAAGATTGAAACTGTACCACTTCTTAGTCACTCATGTCTTGCAAACCATTGCACCAGAGCATGTTGGATTGGCTCCTGGTAACATAATGGGAAAGCAATGTGTGGCCTTCTTTTTCAGTAACCTATTGTTCCATACCAGAGAAATAAAAATATCAGAATCATTCTCACTATAATCATCACTAATTATCATTCCTGCTTTAGCACAATGTCCTTCAAACTTGGGAAATTCATTCAGGGATACTATCATACTATGTTTAACTGTCCAAGAGGAGTTCAGATCTTAGGGCATTGAAGGTTAGGTGAAAGGGTGCCTTGGTAGGAGTTGTGACAATGAGTAGATTCATTATTATCTTGCCTTTAGTTTCCTCTTCTATTAAAAAGTAATTAAAATATTTGTACTAACTACTTCACAGGAGTCTTGTGATGAAAATAGCTTGTAATCATAAGTGTGAATTATTATTAATATATTTTCTTTAGACTTGATGAAAAATCTTGAGGTGACTCAATGGTTTCCTTCTGCCTTCCTCATGCACTTCTTTCAGTCTTGAGTCATGTATTATTGGTAGAATTAGGCATTTCTCACTTCTAAGAGTCAGTAATAACAAACTGATTATTTTCTGATTTGTACTAAAATCTCCATAGGTATTAGGTAAAATTAATTTTCACTTTATAACTAATTCAGAATTGTAATATATTCCATCAATGTGTGTAGCCCCAACATTAACTATATTGAGATTTTTGGGAAAATATTTCATAGAATTCTAGATCTGTTAGAAGCAAAGATAAGCAAGAGGATAAATTCAGAAGCATAGAATGCTTCTTTACATACAGTCACAAAAGCACTCTGGCTCTGAGCCGATGTTGACAAGGAACGCTCAAGAGAATAACAAAAATTTAAAAAGAGATTTGTTGGCCGTATTTGGGAATAACAAAAATTTTAAAAGAGATTTGTTTGCCGTATTTGGGAAAAAAACAAAATCAAAGAAGAGATATACCTTTTGCTTGTGATAGAGCAGTGGAAGAAAATGGATGATTCAGAGAAGATAGAACTACTCTACCCATATTTTGTTTGTTTGCCAAAGAAAATGCTCTTTAAGCTAGAAGGACAGAAAAAAATTGACAAATAAGGAGTCAGTACTATCATTTTGGAGAAGGATTAATTGTCTCATTTTTTAAAAAAATGAAAAAGAAAGAACTATGCAAACCAGAGGTTATTGAATCTGACTTTCATCCTAATGAAATTCTGGAACTCATTAAAAAGTGGTTAGTGAACATTTAGAAAGGGGAGACAAAATTTCAGCATGACATCACCTAATTTCCATTTCCCTTTTTAACTGGGAATAAAGGTTGACAAAGGTTATCCTACTGATATATTTTACCTAGATTCTGATAAAGCACTCAACTGAGTCTATCACTAAATTCTTGGAGACTAGATAGAAAGATATGGGCTGGATGATAGTACAGTTTTACAGATTCAGAATTTGCTGAGTGATAAGACCCTAAAGGTTAATGGTTCAATGGAAACTTGTGAAGAGGTCACCAGTTAAGTGATCCAAATATCTGTGTTCATTATTCCTGTGTTTTTTTTTAAAGTATTCATCGGTGACTTAAATTCAGATTAAATAGCATGTTTGTTGAACTTCTATTTCATGTGTTTATATTTCATACAATTTCATGAAAGAATCTATATAAAACTAGGCAGAGTTGTTAGCATGTTGAATAACAGAACCAGGATGAAAAGAGATCTCAACTAGATTGAATGTTGGGTCAAAAACTAATGAGATATATTCAACTTCTTACACCTGATTTTTTTAATCAAATAATTCTAATAAAGAATGTGAAAGTGGAGGAGAGAAGATCGGCTGCAATGGAGGCACAGTTACCACATTTATCAGGCCAGAAGAAAAAAAGACTAAGAGAAAGGTCAGTGGATTTTGCTAAATTTGGGGAAGAAGAGCAGTTGGGCCAAACTGCTCCCAGGGCAAGGAAGCAGCGGGAGGTGGCTGTGGCAGCAGGAACGGCTGAAAGCAGCAGCGGCCTCCACTGGGTTGCTTCAGGGCCCACAGCCTGCAGATAGCAGAGTGGCTGAGGCAATCGATCAGGGCCAAGGGCTCTTGTGTTAAGCGGCCTGGATCTGGATTGTGGTCTTGAGTGGTGGTCCTGGGGTGCGTTTTCAGTGAGCCAAAGCTGGGGTGGGGCTGCAGCACCCCACTAATAGCTCCGGCAGCTGTGAAGGCCCCAGTGATTTGGGACAGAGCTTTCCCCCTCCAGGAAGCAGAGTTCCACAGAGCT
>CM053594.1:144962238-144978814 GCA_028646575.1 Pseudocheirus occidentalis | reverse complement strand
GGGGATGGGGATGAGGGGGGGATGATGGAGGGAAGGGCAGGGTGGGAGGGACAGGGTAGAGAAGAAAACAAGGGGGGGGTGTGCAGGATAGGAAGGAGGGATGTACAATCAGCCTCTCACAATATGCCCACCATGGAGATGTTCTGCGTAATTACACATGTACAGCCTATATTGAATTGCTGCTCCTTCCAGTGGGAGTGGGTGACAAGGGAGGAATTGCAAGAATCTAGAATTTAAAGCTATACAATCAAATGCAACTGGGAAATAAGACATACAGGGACTGGAGTAGGGAGACTCTTCCTGCCCTACTAGAAAGTTAGAGGGGCATTGGAGGAGGACAAAAAAGAGATGGTGGGAGGGGCTTTATGGTGGGATCACTGTTTTGGGCTTGGGGGTAGGGGAAAGAAGGGGAGAAAATTTGTAACTCAAAACCTTGTGGAAATGAATGATGTAATCAAGAAAATAAATTAAAATTAAAAAAAAAAAGAATGTGCAAATGGAGTACCTAGATAACACTTTGTATGAAATGGATTTTAGTGTCCTACAAGGTCGATAGTAGTCAAAAATGAGAAATGGCACCCCCAAATCCAATACTATCCTAGCCTACATTAAGGGAGGTATAATACCAAAGATAAAGACTGCGATTGCCAGGCTTCTTGTACTCCATCTTGTTAAATTTGGACCACCACGTTTTATGATGTACGTTGACTAGCTAGAATGCATCCAGAAAAGAATCATGAGGATGACAGCAAAAGGCCTTAAGGCTGTGTCATATGAGAATGGGCTGAAAGACCTAGGGATGTTTGAGGTAGAGAAGAGGAGAGTTCAGAGTGACTGAATACTTGGCTAAGTATTTGAAAACCTCGAAAGTCAAGGAAGAATCAGTCATACTTCTTGGTCCTAGAGGGTAGAACTGGAATCAATGGACAGAAGATGGTGAGAGGCAGATTTCAGCA
Source organism: Pseudocheirus occidentalis (assembly GCA_028646575.1). Taxonomy (NCBI): domain Eukaryota; kingdom Metazoa; phylum Chordata; class Mammalia; order Diprotodontia; family Pseudocheiridae; genus Pseudocheirus; species Pseudocheirus occidentalis. Next base: position 144,977,858 of record CM053594.1, on the reverse strand, counting down.
TCATGGAAGGAATTTAACTCAACAGCTAAAGTTGTCCAAAAGTGTAATAGGATGTTTCAAAAAGGTAATGGGTTCTTCTTTACAATGGGTCTTCAAGCAAAAGTTGAATGAACTGTTGTCAAATATGTTGTAAAATAGAGTCTTGTTCAGGTTTAGTTTAGATGTCCTATGAGATACATTTCAATTCTGAAGATATATGCATACATACATATATGCGTACATATATAAATATATCTTGTATGTATACGTACATATAAATATGGCTGTATATGTATACATATAGAGACACAGAATTTCAGGATCAAAAGGGTTCTCATAGGCTATCTATTCCAAACCAAACCTGAATGATATTCCCCTATATGAAATATATACCTTATGTATACCCTATATGTACCCTACATACTATTCACAATGTTCCAAAAGTTTCAATGTGATTTTAAGTATTAAATTGAAAACCATGCCAAGAGTTTTAGAACACACTAAATATATCCTTTTATAAATGTGGATTGTATATATTTTCCCTACTAATGAAGTCCTTTTTGCAATACTCCTATACTCTAACATTACTAGGTTTCCTTGGAACCTCTTCTTTTTTTTTTTCTTTGCAGTGGATTGACCATGCATTAAATAGACTCAGAGATATTTATTCTCCCCTAATGGACATGAAGGGCTTCCTTGTATGTTTCCCACAATCACCCTCCCACTCCTATTTTCCCACAGGTCTCCAAGAGCTAGAACAGCCTGAAGAAAAGGAGAAAGGTGTTCACTGCTAGGAGGTGAAAATTCCAAACCATAGTGACTCTTACGGGGAAAACTCAGTCTCTAAACACAATCCAGGAAATTCCCAGGCATTCTGCCTAGAATTGACAGTTCATTCTTATTTTATGGGCAGTAGCAAAGACTCAAAGGCAAAGGATTCCAATCTGAAGTACTGGTCTGGCTGGGAATTTTTAGCCAAAGGCAGTAGATGGAAATAGCATTAGAGCTCATGAAAACCCTCTCACTTGGCCAAAGGTTGCTCAGCCATACGTGTTTCCCTCCTTACCCTCCCTCTCCTGCTGTTAACACCTAGAAAGCTTTTAAAAGATTACACAGTCCTTTCCAAAGCTCCATTTGCAAAACCTGGGTTTCTAACCACGAGGAAGAATGGAGTTCATTCAGGTTGTTTGTGTGGAGAGCAAGGCCGAACAGCTTCACAAGGTAATCGGGCATTTTCCCAGGGTCTTCCCATGAAATCTGTACTTATTCTGCTTTCTCAGGCAGGAACAGTGGTTGCCTACTGCCCTTGGAAATTCTGATTGTTGTTTCTGCATCGTGGGAATTTTCCTAACTGCTTAGACACAGGGTCCAAGACCTGCTGGTAAGTGCATTGTGTGTACTTCCAAAGATAAGCATTTTGGATCCTAGTGGTTCTGAAAAGTTCCAAAAAATCATCCCCCTCCACATTTCATTTTTTTCCCATTGGTTTCTGTTTTTAATTTTAGATTACTACCAAAGAGACTGAATTCATTTACCTTTCTTTCTATCCTGAGGCTTCATGAGCTACTCTTGATTGAGGATCATCAACATTAAGCCCAATGGGGGGTAGTCATATGAAACTAACTCTGCTAGCTGGTTCATGTTGTTAAACTTGAGAAACAGATCCAAAGTTGGAGCATATTAAACATCCACCATTTTGTTTGTTTTTCTGCATATGCTGTAGTAGCCAGGTGCTCATTTGAGGGAGACATCCTGGAATTATTTTAAGTAACTCTGCTTGGCTATTCACAGGAAGCTACTGTCTCTAGTACTATCATTACATTTGAATGAAGGATTGGGTCTGTTAAGGGAGAAGCCAAAGAACTATTCTTTGTCTTCCAAGATAGTATTCCCTGATTCCATGTATATGATGGGTAACTAGGTGGCTCAGTAGATAGCCTTCTGGGCCTGGAAGACTCATCTTCTTCAGTTCAAATCTGGTCCTAGACATACACTGGTTGTTTGACCCTGGGCATGTAATTTAACTGTATTTGCCTCAGTTTCCTTATCTGTAAAATTAGCTGGAGAAGTAAATGATGAGGAATGCATGACCCTCACCCTTTTTCCCAAATGAATATGGGTGCCTACTTCTCCACTGGGGAAGATGATGACATTCAAATAGTGGTCTATGGGAAGTCCATTATCTCAAGTACTCAAGTAAAGCCACTTTAGGAGACAATGAGATTCAAGTAGGATGGTCAATGAAATACTCTATGTCATCTGTGATCTAGCCATACCAGGACACTTGCTGTTCCTTGCCCCTGGCTTTGAAATGTCAAAGATCTGAGTTGACAAAATACAGAACTATTCATGATCCACATTGGTTGAATTTCCTCACTGAGGTCTCCCTACACCATTGAAAACATAGATGTAGTTCCTAAAATGGGCACATCCCTCTGTTTTGTGGACACTTAGGCAGGCACTTATGGATAACAAATTCAGGTAAGCCATGAGTAGCAGTCACTTGTAGAACTAAAAGTCTATAGGGATGAGAGGGTAGGTATGCTATATGGATGTGATGCAAGTTAATAATAATAAATGTATCAGAGAGGTATAGACAAAGAACTATGTTAGGAAGAGAGAAAAACCATTAGTCATTGAGGGGATCAGGGAAGACTTCAGGGAGAAAGTGATATGAGTTAGTTTTTAAAGAATTGATAAGATTTCAGAGCATGTATGTGTGTGTGTGTGTGTGTGTGTGTGTGTGTGTGTGTGTGTGTGTGTGTGTAGGGTTGGTGCTGGTGTACAGGAGGGCATTCTAGGAATATTACCTACCTGAGCAAAGGCAAAGATGGGAAAGTACATGCTTAGGGGACCTATGAGTCCAGTTTGGTCAAAGTACCTAAAGAGGAAAATGAACTAAATTTAGAAAGGCAGGGTAGAACCAGATCACAGAATGCCTTAAATTCTAAACAAAGGAGTCTAAACTTATTTTGGCAGTAAAGAGAAATTGATGGGCCACCATCAGAAGAGTGACTCCACCAAGAGCTTTGCATAAAGAAGATTAATCTACCAGGTTATGGAGATGGATTAAAGGGAGGGAGAGGCTGGAAGTGGGAAGACTAGTTAAGAAGTGATTTGCAATCATGCACATTGGTGGTAATGAGGGCCTATGCTAATCAGGGTGTGGACACTGGGAACTAACATTTGAGATTAGGTGATAGTGATGCTATTGACAAAAAAAAGTAGGTATAGCAGGTATGTGGGAAAGGTAATGTTTTCTTTAGGATATGTTAAATTTAAGTTGCCTGTGGGAGGTTCAGATAAAGATATCCTGTAGACAGCTGTCAATGCAAGGGTAAAACTTGGGAATGAGTTCAAGGCTAGAGATATAGGTGGAGGACTCATTTGTATAGCAATGGTAGATGAAACCTTGAGAATGATTGGAATGAACAAGGAGAATAGAAAGACAGAAAAGGGCAGAGGTCTTACTTAACCTTGTATAATACCCACCTTAAGAAGATAGGAAAAGAAAAGAGAAATTAAGGAGATAGAACAGTAAGAGGACAAGTAGTAGAGTTACAAAAAATCATGGCTGTTCCCAGTCCTCACCCTAGATGAGTGATTTCTCTGCAGTTTTGCCAGTGTTTATCTTCCCCTCCTCCTAGATAATGTCTCCTAGGCTTTTGTGACTGGTTTATCTCCTAATTCTCCTCCTACTTGACTGATTACTCCCAAGTTCCTTGTGCTGAATCATCACCCATTGTGCTTCTGCTTAACCTAGGTGTTCTTTAAATCTCTGTTCAGGCCCTTTTTCTACCCTATTTATACCTTCTCAGTTGGTGACCACATCACTCTCAATGGATTCAAATGCCATTTTTTTGTTGATGACTCCCAAATCTATACATCCAGCACTCATGGACACTAGTCCCACATTTTCAATTAAATGCTGGATATCTCTCCTGGGTGCTCCATCAGCATCTCAAGTGCAACATGGCCAAGAACAGAGCTGATTTTCTTCCCCCTACAGACCTCTTCCCAACTTACCTGATGCACTGATGGCCTCATCATCCTCTCAGTTTACCAGGCTTAAAAGCTTACAATCATCTTTAACTCTTTTTCTTCTTTACCACCCAGTTCCATCCTATTATTATGTTTTCTAATTCTGTGGATTCTACCTCCATAACACATGCCATATCTGTCACCTCTTCTCTTCTAGCCCTTTTACCGTCCTACTTTAGACTATAGTTTGCTTAAACTATTGTAATAACCTCTCAATCATTTTCTTTACATCCAGTCTCTTTCTTTTCCAATCCATTCTTGCCACTGCTAATAAAATAGTCTTTCTAAAGCACCTGCCAAAGATCAGGTCATATCACTTCTCTGGACTAAAAATCTTAAAAGGCTCCTCGTTGCCTCTAGGATAAAATGTACACTCTTCAGCCTAGAATTTAAAGCCTACCACAATTTTGTCTTGGTTCCTTGAACTTCACAGGCCTCTTTGACTTCTTATCTTTGTTTAAGGCTCAACTCAGCTGCTACCTCTTTGACTCCTTCCCTGATTCCCATACTTAATTTGTTAGTGCTCTCTGATTTCTCAAAATACTCATATCCTCTTATCTTTATACAATTGAATGTAAGTTCCTTGAGAATAGTATTGTGCACAAATCCCAGGTCACTACACACCACCTGACTTGTGGCCCATCATTAAACCCCTTTTGTATTTCTGTCTTTGTCCCTGTTTTATATTTTAGCTTGAAACTGCTTAAGGCATGTCTGGGCGTATTGCTCAAGGTGCTCCCTGACTCTGTTCCCCCGATCAGTATTTCATAGTTTCTCCTTGAATTATTATAGTGTACCAGGCTCATTACACTGCAAGGACCTTATCTATGTACCATCTTGTCCTGCCCCGCTGACCAAGCAGGGCCTTCACCTCCCTTGCCCAGAACATGATTCCAACCAGTCCTGGGGAATTTCAGCCCCCTCTGACTACCACCTGGGGAATTCCAGTTTCCCTCATACCATGCCCCTCCACCCTGTGTCCTCCACCCAGTTCTATGAAAGACCCCTTGTATCTTTGTACCATACTCCCCTGAGTCATGTGCCATACTCCCCTGAGTCATATAGAATTGACCAATGGCTGATCTTCACTTCTGTACATCACAGCTTTTGCTAGCTCCCCTCCCTATTATAATTGTGTGGTTTTGGCCTATATAAAAAAGATCTGAAGGTCCAGAAAGACTGCCAATTTGAGTGAGAACTCTGGCAGTCACAAGCTTACTTAATAAATCCACACCTAAATTTTATCATGAACCCAGGTCTGAGCTAGCTCTTATTTCTCTGCACAACATTAGGAGCCCGTTCATTTTTTACTTTGTATCCCTAGTGCCTAGCCCTATCACTTATTCCAGAAGAAGGTGATGTGATCAACAGAACTGAACCCCTAAAAGGAAAAGACCATGTCTTTGAAAATAACCCAGCCCCTGAACTTTCTCACACATTTCTACCTAGATAGTCAGTAATCCTCTTAACTGCCCTTTCACTATGGCTCTTAACCACTTAATTCCTTTCATTATCTGTACCTGGCCTAGCCCAAACTATTTACCACTCTTTAATCTCATTCAGATTTTCTCACTATTTTTTCTTGTGTATAAGTACCAATTTTACCCCCATTAAATTGTGCAGACTCTTAAAATCTCTCTGGCTTCTACTGATGTCACAATAAACACCCTACTTTGACTGAATGACTTGAGTGGTCATATTCTTTGCAGGCAGACCCTCCTGTACTATTGCATTTCAGAGTTCCCAGCACCCCAAATCACCACAAAAATACCATCAATAGTGTTAAGTCCTGTAGAGATGTTCAGGAGGATGAGGAGGAAAGCAATTGGATTTTGTGAGAATGAGGTCATTTGAGAGAGACATTTTTGTGGAATGACAGGGAAAGAATTCAAGTAACAAGGGGTGGTAGGGAATCAGTGGCTTTGGGCATAGTCTTCACTTTAAAGAGCTGACTATGAAGGGAAGAAGATCAATGGGAAAGTACTTGGTTAGACTTGGGATTGAGGAAAGGGTTTTCTAGTGATGGGGAGATCTAAATATGTTTAAAGACAGGTAGGAAGGAGTCCAGGGTGAGCAAGAAATTGAAAATGAATAAGAGATAGAAAGTTTACTAGCATGAAGACCAAGAGAAGGTCAGAATAGATACCAACTCTAGGGCTCAGATATGGGGATTAGCTTTAAGGAGTACTGAAAACTCAGCTTGTATAATTGAAGTAGAGGAGGAAAGAATGGAATGCAGCTAAAACAAAATTCTAAAGAATGGAGAAAATGTGGTAAGATGACCTTGATTTTCTCAAAAAAAAAAATACAGGAGGCTAGACCATCTTTCCGTCAGGGATGGGTCTAGGATTCTTGTTCAAGACTTGAGGAGCATAATTTCACCACTTTCACTCAGCCGTCCAGAAACAGAAGCAAAGAAATTGGATGTTGAGGGATATCCAGGAGTAAGGATTAGCAGTCTGGGAACAATGTATAAATAGAGGGAATAAAAGATCCTCGGGATGGAATAAAGCAGTCTAGTAAACTGTTTATGAGGCAAACAATGGTGCCAAGTCTAGATATAGAATCAAGGGAGGCAAAATGGAGATGTTAGGATAGATTGTCAGGGAGAAGTTTAAAGGCCACAGATCATGGTTTAAGGGAAAACTTAATATGAAGGAAAGAATGGAAGAGGAGGAAGGATAAATGAATATGGGTGACATAACATTTCTAATTTTAGGATATTAATAGTAGTGACTACTTGGATTCAAATCCTAGCTCTGATGCTACCCTTGTGATATTGGGCATGAATAAATAATAATAGCTCACATTTATATGGCACTTTACAATGATCTCATTTAATCTTCACAACAACCTGGGGAGTCAGGTGCCATGATGATAGATGAGGAAACTGAGACAAAGAGTGGATAAGTGACTTGTCCAGGGTTACCCACCTATTATGCTTCTGAGGCTGGATTTGAACCTGAGTTCCTCCTGATTCCAGGCCTGGCACTTTATCTGCCCTACCAAAATTCAATAAAAATAAATATATAAATATAATTTCAATTAATACAGTTTAATTTAAACAAATTAAAAATACCAGAAACTCACCCTGAAACTGAGCAAAGAATCAGTTTTAAGTGGGCTATGGAGATTGCAAAATTGAATACTCATAACCTCATTGGATCATAATTCCATTATTTGCAAAATGGAGAGAGTAAAATTTATACTACCTACTTAACTGAGAGATACTGGAGAAATATTTTGGAAATTGTCATATGTTATACAAATTTGAGTTATTGCTATTAGCCTGTGAGATGATGATGTCAGAGATGCATCTGTTCCATAATGTGACTGAAGTGGGAGTAGTTGGAGACCATTGCAATTGAAGAGACTGAAGGTTGTATGATTAGGTTATTAAAGAGGTCAGTAAGAATGTGATAATGATAGTAGAGGATGGGATGATGAGGAAGGCTGAGAAATTAAAGTTATTGATTGAATTTGGAGGGTAATCTGGAGGTCTCAAGGTATAGAAACAAAGAAAGTGACAAGGTAGTACAAGCATAAGAATGTAGATAGATAGTTGAAAGAGAACATAGAGGTCAATAAAGCTAATTCTCCCATTTTACAGATGAGGAAACTGAGACATAGAGTGATGAACTTATCCAGGGTCACATTACTAAAAATGTCAGAAGTGGTATCTGAACCTTGCCTCCAAATTCTGGGCCCAGTCCAGTAACTTCAATTGAATTCTATGAACTTTTTATTACCCTTTTCCCTTATTCTCTACAGTCTTCCCCATGCCACAAAAAAAAGAAATTTCAGTTTTTCTCAAATAATGTTTAATCTTTTGTTTGGTATTCAGAGTCTTCCTGAAGGTAGAATCTTTGGTTGTTTTGAAATTAGGACCTAGAACAGTGGCTGAAGGGGGAAAGTAGGTCAGTGTCAAAGGTCAGTTACTTTAGCCCCAGATGGGTCTTGTCTGAATCTGCATCCCAGAGGGAGAGAGACATTGGAAGGGCTTTGCTCACGTTATTCTAAGGGATAAAAGCAAGCACATTTTACCCAAACTCAAAATTTAAATAAGCACTCTTTGTGAGTCCAGGTTGGGGAAAAAAATAGACATTTTTTAAACAAAATAAGGAAGCCAGGATGTTAAAAAAGAGAGAGAGAGAGAAAAGAAAAGCCCCAAATAAAGACTTCCCTAACCATTGTAAAAAGATTTGTAAAGGTGCCTAACCATTCTAACTAAGGTGACCCATCTTTTTCCATTATTACCACAGAAGTTTATTGATGGGGTTTATTGAAACAGCTGAAAAGAGTTGGCCCCAAATTACCTTTATTTTTTTTCCTCCAACCTATAAAAAAGTTTCACTATTGCAACTCTCTGGATGGTAAACGGCTTTCAGGCAATGCACAAGAGGAGGGTTTCAACTATTCTGTTTAATGAAGAATGAACTGAATGTCAGAGACTCAGTGTTCTAGATCAACAATTTCCAGGATTGATACATCTTAATCAAGTAATTAGGTGATTTTTTTTTTAATCCTTGTGGTGTTTTCCACATCGGAGGAAGGAGCAGCTTTGCTGTTTTGCTCTGATGACTGCTAGCAGCAGTGTTTGTTGTTAACAGAGACATTTACACCTAACCACCAGTTGGCAGGTGTTAACACTTTGTTACTTGCTATTCCCACATGCTGAGGATTGTGGGAAGGCTGCCAAGCTTTCTGTCTCATGGAGCTCTTCAGTTCTATAATACACAGGCACACAAAGCAATAAAAAAATGGAAAGTGAGTAAAGGAAACAATAGAACTAAAATCCCCTGCCTTTCTAGCGTACCTGAAAAGCATATTAGACATACAGAGGAGAGAAGTAGTCTGCAGATGTAGAGGAGGAAAAGACCTGTGACTGGAGCATCTTCCCATTTGTGGCCAAGAAATGTCCCAAGAACACACAAAATAGTCTCTTTGTCATCTCCCCTGTACCTCAGTTGGTATAACCAGGGGTCCTGGCTTATCTACATTATGATTTTGATTTATTTCCTAAGATGAATTTATAGAAACTGTGACTATACCTAGGACTGATAGCATCTGAATTTAGCTCTATAATTTGGTTTCTAGGTCTTTCATAAAGATGGCGAATTATTAAAAATCAGGCTGAAATAGATGGGACAGATCTCCTCTCTTTTGATGAATAGGTGATGATGTAGCATGCTTCAAATCACAACAGGTAACATGGCAAACCCCAACTCTGATAGAGTGTTTAGCTTCCATTTGGCTGATATACATAAGTAGCCAATCAAAATGTCTTGATTTTGAAGATGTAGGGAGGACTTTCAAAGATAGAAGGTATAGGAGAGAATCTATCATTCAACAAGTGCTTATCGGTTAATTCAATTAAACAAACGTTATTAATTGCCTACTTTGTACAAAGTACTTCTTTAAAGGCTGTGAAGGACACAAGTGCAGATAAGTCAGTCTGGCACCTAGTGGTGGCTCCCAAGTGTGCTTGTTACAGAGAAGGATGTAAAAGAAACAGGTGCTATTTCTTATCCTTTAAAAAAGGGAGAGGATTTTTTTTCAAAGCCTAAAATGTACATTGACTAAAATATATACTGATCACCTTGGGAAAAATGGCAAACCAAAAACGAGTTGGTCAATCTACCAGAAAACTTATTTGGATGGTAAAATAGGTTTTAACAAAATCTTGATCATTTATTCACACGAAGAAAACATGAGAGAGAGAGAGAGAGAGAGAGAGAGAGAGAGGGAGAGAGAGAGAGAGAGAGAAAGCACTGTACCCTTCCAAGACATCACATGCATAGTAACTATTGTATGAAGTATGTATTTGGTGACCATATTTTCCAAACCAAAAAGTCAGGGCATATGGTCTGACAAAAGATATTTCCTTTGCAAAGCCTTGCTAAAAATACTTCCCTCCTCCATATTCCCCCTCCAAAAAAAAAAGTTATAGTTCAGAAAATCAGGGACATATGCTCACTACAAGCATATGTCCTCAGAGATCAAGGAATCTACGCCACAGACAGCCATGAGGTTTAGTGACCAAGAAGAACAGTCAGCCAGCTTCCCAAAATTCACACTTCCACACCCTCATCATCTCTAACTTCTACTCTTATTTTATTTATTGAATGATCTGAGGGATTTTGGTCTAACATGCACATAGCTATGAAGTGGTGGAGTTGAGACTAAAATCTAAGTATTCTGACTCCTAGCCTGGTGCTTTTTACCCCTACATTATTACTTTCTCAGGGTAACCAAAAACAGATTGATTAAAGCAGTGAAATTGTAAAGTACTCATTATTCTCCAGCCCTATTTCCATTTCTCTGAATTAATGGGTTTGGGTTTGTTTGTTTTAAAAATATTTTAATGCTGGTAGGATGGAACTGCTCGGTGGTTTCCAGAAGTTGATTTCTTTATAAAAACTAATTGATTGTAAAATCATACTAATGCTATGATTATAAAGCAAAAGGTATCCTAGCTCATTGTACATAGATTGATATGAAATAAATAAGGAATAAGATGAGTGTTTCCTACCCATCAAGTGAAGAATTTCCCTACTCCCAAAGTCATGTAGCTCCAGAGGGTGAAAATATGCCTAAAATTACTAAATTCTGCCGTAACAAATATGTCCTGAAAATGACTAGGATCATAGCAGCAGCCAATGAATACTGTGGTAATATTTGAGTATCATTTACAAAATTGTGGCATTAAATGCAGAAAGTACTGGGTTTGAGAATGTGATGGCTTGATCTATTATGTGTAAAGGAAAAGGGAAAAAAAAGGTAAGTAAATCTCCAATTCAAGATAGGTGACACAGTGAATAGAGTGACTGGTCTGCAATCAGGAAGATTCATCTTCCTGAGTTCAGCTCCTGTTTCAGATTCTTCCTAGTTGTGTGACCCCGGACAAGTCATGTAACTGTGTTTGCCTCAGTTTCCTCATCTGTAAAGCGAGCTGAAAGAAGGAAATGGCAAATCACTCCAGTATCTTTGCCAAGAAAACCCTAATAGGATCATGAAGAATTGGACCTAATTGAAACAACAACAATAATATGAAGTTTGAGGGACAAGAAAGAGTCAAGGGGAAGAGGGATTTTTCAATATGTTAAGGGAAGAAAAAGACCTTGTATATGGTAGGCACTTGTGCTAAGTGCCTTTTATAAATATTTCATTTGATCCATGTAACAATAATGCAATATTCACAATACCCATGGTGGTTATGAATATGCTGGTATAGTTGTGAATCACAAAATGTAGCAAACTCTCCACATGGAGGGAAGAACCAAAGCCTTTATTCAAATAACAGAAAACCAAGTCCCAGAACCTGAAAGACAAGTCCCAGAATCAGAAAGCCAAAGTCATTACAGTAGTCACAAAGTTGATACACATGGTTAATGCAGTGAACACCCACGTTCTCAAACTTTGACAAAAGAACAGGCTCCCTCAAGCAGGGATCCTTCTCACACTCATGGTAGCTCCTCAGCCTGGTTCTTGGAAGTTCTTGGGAAAAGTTGCAGAAGGAGGGTCTCAGCAAAAAGGTCCCAGAAGGAGAGTTTTGGCAAAAGTTGCAGCCTCCAGGTGCTCACTGAGAGAAAATCTAACTGTGCTGCTGGTTCTCTTCCTTATATACAGTATATATACACTCCCTCCCTTGTTCTGGCCCATCCTGTTACTTCAGCAACTTCCTCCCAAGGTGCTAATTACTTCTGTGTTAATTAAAATAGCTTAAACAAGGTGTTAACTTGAAACAAGGTGCTAAGTACCTGCTTACTTGCCTATACAAAGGGGCATGGAAGATCTTCAGATTCCATTGACATTACAATGTGTCAAAGAAAAGACAAGTTTTCTGGATGGAAAGATCAAAGGAGAGATTAGATACCTCCCCAAAAAGGACTCTCCCCCAAACTGAGTCTTATTCTAACCTTTGCATTTTCTTCTGAAATTAACCAGAATTTAGAAATTGTAATCTACTGTAATACCTGCATAACACGATATTAATTGTTCCATTAAATTAAAGAAACATTAAGCGTCTACTATTTCTAAGTCTCTGTGCTAGGCACTATGGAGAAAAAGGCAGAAGTGAAAGAGTCTTTGCCTTAAAGGAATTAATATTCCACTGAGGGGCCAAAATATATACTCAAATATAGTAAGGAATATATAGGAAGAAGGAAAACAGAACTGTCAAGACAGTTTATATCTTACCTTCTGCTGAAGACCTTTCCTGGTTTCCTTCTCTAACCCATGCCCCACCCATGCTAGTTCCTTCTCCCCTTCAATTTAGACTGCAGTTCTCTTTTATATAAGTGGTTATTTGCACATTGTCTCTGCTCTTTGAAATGTTATCTTCTTGAGGGCAGGGCTGGGATGAGTTTTTTGTTTGTTTCTTTGTATCCCCAACTCTTAGCAAAATACTTGGTATATAATGTTGTTCATCTTTCCTTTTGAAGAGGACCAGTGTCCAGGAGCCAAGGTGGCAGAGTGAGCAGTAACTTGCTGCAACTCTCCCATATTCACTCCCAAACAATTATAAAATAACAACTCAAAACAAATCTTGGAATAGTAGAAACAGTAAAAAGACAGGGCCAAACAATCTTTTAGCCCAAGAAACTTGAAAGATTGGTAAGAAAGGTCTGTCTTACTCAGGTAAAGGAGAAATACAGTCAAGGACAGGAAGCATCCCAGCAAACCTGACCTAGACAAACCATCTGAAGATCCTGAGCCCTAGTGAAGTAGAGCAGCCAAATGCCAACACCAGCCCCCCACCCCCACATGCCTCAGTATAGCCAGGAGAATGGGCAGACTCCAGCTCCAAGAACCACCACATGCTTCAGCATAGCCCTGGGCAAACAGGCAGCTGCCAGTAACCAGAACATCACATGCTTCAGTGTAGCCCTGGGGAAACACAGAAATACCCCACTGACCTCAGCACACACTAGACATCAGCACTAGGACCCAGGCTCAAGACCAGGCAAGTTGCCAGACTTCCTATTGCCTCCATCAGCACCAGTCACACACCCCTGCGTTTAGCTCTGCACCAGAGGAAAGGATCCCCCAGAGCAACATTAGTGCAGCATCAGGTAAACAGCCATGGCCTAGAGCCCCTGACATGAGAAGCCTGAGAGAGTATCCCTTCAACCCTGGGAGCAAAGCTCAAATTTAAAAGAAAGTAAAAAAGCAAAAAAAAAAAAAAAAAGATAAGCAAAGAACAACAAAACAATGATCTCACCATACAAAGTTATTATGGTGACAGGGAAGATCAAGAGACAAACTCAGGGGGCAGCTAGGTGGTGCAGTGAAGAGAACTCTGGCCCTAGAATCAGGAGGAATTGAGTTCAAATCATGCCACAGATACTTGACACTTAACTAGCTGTGTGACCTTGGGCGTCACTTAACCCCAATTGCCTTGCCTTACCCCCTCCAGAAAAAAAAAGTAGGAACAAACTCATAAGAAAGCAATAATGTCAAAACACCTATAGGAAAAAGCCCAAACAAAAATGGAAATAGTCTTAAGTCTCAAAAAATACTCATGAAAGAGCTCAAAAAAGAACTTAAAACTCATATAAAAGAGGTAGAAGAAAAATTGTGAAAAGAAATGAGAATGATGCAAGAGAATTATGAAAAATCAACAGCTTGGGAAAAGAAAACAACACCTTAAAAAGTTAAAACTGGACAAAAAGATAAGGAAGTACAAAAGCTAACTGAGGAAAATAACTCCTTAAATGTCAGAACTGGGCAAGTGGAAGCTAATTATTCTATGAGACATCAAAAATCAAACAAATTCCAAAGAATGAAAGAATAGAAAAAAAAATATTTATTGGAAAAACAACTCACCTGGAAAATAGATCCATGAGAGACAATGTCAGAATGACTGGACTACCTGAGAGCTGTAATCTAAAGGGGAACCTGGACAGCATACTTTAAGAAACTATCAAGGAAAACTGTCCTGATATTCCAGAAGCAGAAAAATAGGAATTGAAAGAATCTACGAAGCGCCTCAGGAAAGAGATCCCAAAATTAAAAAACAAATAAACAAGTAACAGTATATCCAAATTACAGAATTATCAGGTCTTAGAAAAAAAATGCTGCCATTGGCAAGAAAAAAAATGGTTCATGTATCAAGGAACCACAATTAAGATTGCACGGGATTTAGCATCCGCAACAATAAGGGATCACAGGGCAAGGAACACAGTATTCCAGAAGGTGAAGGACCAGTATCAAGATCCAAGAGAAACCAAAAAGGTAAAAAGAAAACATAACAGATTCAATGGAGGTGAACTGTTTACATCTCTACATGAAAAGATGATACTTGTAATTCTTAATAATTGTACCACTAATAGTTAGAAGACATACACATTATGAGTATAATGTGAGTTTGAGAGAATGATATAAACATAATTAAGGGAAGAGAAAGAGGAGCACAGTAGGTATAGAAGGAAGGGAGAGGTATAATAGGGTAGATTATTTCACATGAAGAATCACAAAATACCTATTACAGTAGAGGGAAAGATGGGAGGGTAGGCGATGGGTATATGGGTATAGCTTGAACCTTACTCTCATCAATATTGACTCAAAGAGAGAATACACACAATGATTTTAATATAGAAATCTATTTTACCTGACAGGAAAGTAGGAGGAGAAGATATTAATGCAGGGACCAGGAGGAGGGACCTAAATGAAGAGAGGGCAGGTAGGGGAGGTGATAGACAAAAGCAAAACACTGTTGAAGAGGGAAAAGGGAGAGAGAGGACAAACAGGAGGAAAAAAATGGGATCGAGCTGTGAATATTAATGGAATAAAAAATAAAATAATAAATAAATAATGCATAAAATGGAAGCTGATAGAAGAATCAATCAAAAACCAGAATCCTACAATATGTTGTTTACAAGAAACATACTTGAAGCACAGACACACAGTGTAAAGGTAAAGGGCTGGAGCAGAATCAAATATGCTTCAGCTAAAGGAAAAAAAAGCAGGGGTAGCAATCCTAGTCTCAAACAAACAAAAGCAAAAATACATCTAATTAAAAGTGACAAGGAAGGAAACTACATCTTGCTAAAAGTTTCCAGTCAATGAAGTAATATAAATACTAGACATATTTGTTCTAAGTGGCAGAGCATCTAAATTCTTTTTTAAATTTTTATTTATTCATTTTTAGTTTTCAATATTCACTTTTTAAAGATTTTGAGTACTAAATTTTCTCCCCTTTCCTCAGCCCTCCCTTCCCCAAAATGGCATGCAATCTGATATAGGCTATACATGTGCAATCATATTAGAAATATTTCCACATTAGTCACGTTGCAAAGAAGAATTAAAACCAAAGGTAAAAAACTATGACAAAGAAGAAAGAAAAAAGAGGGAGAAAATGGTATGCGCTGATCTGCACTCAGACTCCATCATTCTTTCTCTGAATGCAGATGTTGCTGTTACTATCGTTCCATAAAAAATGATGAGCAGGTGGACTTCAGAAAAAACTTGGAAAGACTTATATGAACTGATGCTGAGTGAAATGAGTAGAACCAGGAGAACATTGTACACAGTAACAGCAACACTGTGCCCTGAGCAACTCTGATAGATAGACTTAACTCTTCTCAACAATACAAGGA
>CM053594.1:144935771-144961738 GCA_028646575.1 Pseudocheirus occidentalis | reverse complement strand
AGCAAAATCCACTGACCTTTCTCTTAGCCTTTTTGTCTTCTGGCCTGATAAATGTGGTAACTGTGCCTCCAGTGCAGCCAATCTGATCTCCTATAGAAGCGGCTCCCTGCCCGATGCCCCAGGGCCTGAGCTGGCGGGGGTTTCAGCTGTGGCTCCTGGACTGCTGTGAAGAGCCCCGCCTGCTGCGCTGCCTGTAGCAATAGATGTGCTTTCTGTCTTTTGGAGGGTTTTGGAGCTTGAAAATCTGTTTAGAGTCCCATTTTATTTGGTTTTTTTAGCATGTTTGTGTGGGAGCTGTTTCTACGCCGCCATCTTGGCTCTGCCCCCCCTCCAAAAGACTTTTGATGGAAAATGCTTTCTGCCAAGATAGTTTTACAGGAGTGTGGCCACTGTGTGTGCTAGTTTCTTAGAGTCACAGGTGAGAGTTGTTGAAAGGTAGACACGAAGTGCTGGTTTTCCCTGAACACTCTATACAATAAATGGTTGTTTACTGTTGGAAGAAGTAAAGGTGATGAATACAGATGATTTTTTTTCTACTACTATGGCAGTGAAAGTGAGGAGAACTACTGTACAACAGCTTTAGGGGTTGGAAGTGTCAAATGAAACTTTTAATTCTCCCATGTCCATACCTGGTTTATTCTTTCATAATTCTCATCTTCTTCCTACTAGAACCTTGGATTTTGCCCCTGGGAAGCTAGATTTCAATAATGAGCTTTTATCTCATCTTGTCAGGAACCAGGCCTTCATGCCCTACATTTACCAGCCCCACTTTTCTAGCTCCCCATTATACTATATTCATCTCATGGAGGAGAAATGTGTGTGTCTGTATTTGTATTTCCAGAACTTAATATGGCCAGTACCTAGTGAGTACTTAATAAATATTTTCTCTCTCTCTCTCTCTCCCTCTCTCTCTCTCTCTCTCTCTCTCTCTCTCTCTCTCTCTCTCTCTCTCTGTCTCTCTGTCTCTCCTGTGAATGTTTGTTGGTATAAAACCAAGCACAAGCAGCTTTCTAGAGGACTGCTGCTGTGAACAGCTTTCAAGGTTCTGATTACATAGTACAGTAAATTCTCTATTTATTCAGTAATGAACTAAGACAAAACATTTACAGAAATCAAACTACAGCACTCACAATGTTATGGTATAATAACTTATCATTAAAATGGCCACATAGTTTTCACCAAAGTGGTCACATTGTTTTAAACAAAGTATACTCATTTAGTCAATCACAAAGTCCACCCTTAGGTCACATTCTCTTAATCTCTCCAATGAAAAAGTCTTCTTTGTTATTAATTGGAGATTTGTTTCCAATCATCCTTAATTAGTAAGTCTTTAATTCAGTCATCAAAGTGCAAAGGTCAAAAGTGCTCCACCCCTAGCAAATCATGATCTTCTCAGTTTGCATTAAATACCCAAGGAGAGGTCTTTTCATCTTGACTTGAAGCAGGTTCTCAGCTTCCATCGTTCCTTTTTCAAGGTCCCAACTCCTTCCCAAATCTATCCAACTGCCAGCTGAATTCAAAGGCAGACAGCTCTCAGTTCTTTGTCCAGCTTCTTGTGCAGTTTCTGTTCCATATTGAAGCTCACAGTGTCTGGTCCACTTCAAGTCCTTCACAGTTTCTGTTCCTGGGAAGACAAAACTTAACAAAGCCACAATAACATCCATACACATTACCGGCATCCTCATCAATTCACTTTTTGCCTGTGAAATCACTATAGACTCAACAACAAGGTCTGAGGAATCAACACAAATCATCAGTATAGTCCCTGGGCCTCTGAAATCATCAACAAGACTATCCTCCAGAATTTCTGTAAACATATGACAAAAAAATCCTCTTTCAGGGCTTCTCAACCAGCAGCAAGGTCCCAGGACTTCTGTAACAACAGCACCATCCTTTATTAGCAGATGAATCTGACAAAGTAATATCAAAACAAAGTACCAAAACCACAGCCATGCCTCCTCCTAGTTCTCTCTTCTCATTTCTCAGTTCTTGGCAATTCTCACTTTAGTCCTCAGTTCTCATTTCCCTTCTCAGTTCTTCTAAGTTCTCAGTTCTCTTCTCTCTCTCCAGCAGTTGCAACCTAGCCTCCAGATGCCTGTTCCCAGAAGTTCTGGCTCCCAGAAGTTCTCATTTCCAGCAGTTCTCTCTCTCTCTCTCCCTCTCCCTCTCCAAAAATAGCTCTGCCTCCATGATGCTCACTCCCAAAAGTTATGGCTTCTCTCTCAGTTTGGGCTTTTCCTTATATACGCTTTTAGCTCCTCCCTGTTCTGCCCCTTGCTGTTATGTCAACATGTCCCTTCCACTGTGGGATTCACAAGTTCTGGGTCTTAATACTTCACTTGAAACTAAGTCCTAAGTACCTGTTTGATTGCAAATACAAGGGGCAGGGAAGATCTTCAAATTACCATTACAGTAGGAAACAGGGAAAGATACAATAAGTTGAAAATAAAGATGAGTGAGAGCAAATAATCATTTATGGGGCAAACTCCTGGTGGAGACCCAGGTAGAAGAGTTGATTGAAGAGTTGTTTCTTCAGAGAAAGGAGTAAAGAAGGAGTTTGGAAGAAGATAGTGAAGGGTTTGAGGATAAAAAATGACTAGATAGTGAAAACTTAAAACATATTTCTTAGTCAAAGTATGTGAATAAAAAAAATATGAACCATTTGATAATTTTCCTACATTACAAATTCTTTTTCAGAATGACTGAATCAATTTATACCTCCTTCAACAGCATTTTAATATGATTTCCTTCCTATAACCCTTCTACCATTAATTATTTCTATATTTGATCATCTCTGTCAATTTATTGAGTGTGAAGTGTTTTAGGCTTTAATTTTGTATTCCTCTTATTCTTAGTGCTTTAAAAAAATCTTTCATTAATTACTGATCATTTGCAATTTTTCTGTTAAACTATTCATATCCTATTATCAATTTTCTCCTGAGGAATGGCTCTTGGTCTTACATATTTATGTCAATTTCCTATCCGATTTTCACTTTTCATCACATAATATGTAATGCGAAATTGTTCATTTATGCTGATTGACAAGTTTTCTTTCTCATCCTAGCTCTACTCATTTTATTCTCACAAAAACATTTAAATTTTATGGAGTAAGCCTGTTTTCTGTTTTTATAGTCTCTTTTTTTCCTTGTTGGTTAAGATTTTCACTCATTCTTCTTTTATTCATACTGTTAAAAGTATTCCTTTTATTGTCCTCTAACTTTTTTTTCTGGATCTGGTCTTTGTATATAGAGTTTATGTGTGTATTTAGACTTTATTGTAATATTTATTGTAAGATGCTTGTCTAAACCTACTTTCTGCTAAACTGCACGAGTTTTCCTGATAGTTCTTGTCAAATAGAAAATTCTTCCCCAAATAACTAATGTTCTTCAAATTATTGAACACTCTGCTACTGAATTTTTTTTCTGATTTTGGCCTGATTAGTCTTTCTCACTGTTATTTTTTTTTCCATTTTTAACCAGTACCAAATGGTTCTGATGATTAATGTTTCATAACAGTTTTTAAAATTTAGAATTGCTATTTCCTCATGTCCTCTCCTATTTAGTGTATCCTTTCTTATTCCAGATATTTTGTTCCTTCAAATTAATCTTTTTATTAGTTTGACTGGCTCTTTAACCTTCAGTAGGTTGATTTGCTATAACAATAAATCTGTACATTAATTTAGGTAGTTTTGTCATTTTTATTTATTGAGATAGCCCAATCATGAGTAATGAATATCCTTCCAATTCTTTGTCATTCTTTATTTCTATGAAGACTGATTTGTAATTATATTTATTTGTTAAGCGTCTTGGTACATTGATTCCCATATATTTTATGCATTTTGTAATTATTTTGAATAGAATTCCTCTTCTCTTGGTTTCCATTTCTCTTATTGTTATATAGAAATGCAACTATTTTGTGTATTCATCTTACGTATTGCTATTAATCTTTTCAATTAGGTTCAGCACTGATTCATTGAAATTTTTCAAGCAAACTATTATGTGCTCTGAAAATGGAGTGGCCTCCTGTTTCAGTAAAAGAGGAAGCAAGGGCATTTGCTAAAAGATGTGTTGTAATAGGCATCGAGGGCTTGAGGAGAGAAGAGATTTGTAAAAACTGCTTAAGGGAATATGAGTAAGAGCTCATCAACAAAGAATAAAAGCTTTGCTGTTCATCAGTAAAGTCTTCATCTTTATCTTACCTGGATTTGTAATGATTCCATCCACATGGTGCTATGATTCCTCTAGTGTTCTTTCAGAATCTTGGGAGCATGGTTGAAGAAAGTTGATGATGGTACTGATTTAAGCTTGAGAATTTTCAGGGCATGAATGTTAATAGGTCAGGTGATGAAGAGAGTCAAAGGTGGAAGACAGCACATGGTGGAATCTGTGAACCATAAAAACCAGAGAGTGAAAGAAGGAAAAGTAATCCAAAGTGGGTGTGATGGATTGGGAGAATAGGAAAAGATAGGCTAGAAATTATAGTGAGGATGAGAAAAATGATTTTGGTATAATGAGGAGGAGGAGGAGGAGAAAGAGAGAGAGAGAGAGAGAGAGAGAGAGAGAGAGAGAGAGAGAGAGAGAGAGAGAGAGAGAGAGAGAGAGAGAGAAAGGAAGGGCAGGTTATTGTGGAAAAAGTGTGGAATTTCTGAGGTACATGAGAGTTGTGGTAAAATCTAGGATATAATAATACCCATGAATGATTGATATAGAGTTCTTTATTATGGGAGTTGATGGAGTTGATGAATTGGGGGATCAGGGTATTAAAGAGAATATCAGTATGTATAGTGAATTTCTAAAATATGGGTACAAATATGATACAAGGATGGAGTTCAACAGAAAGTCAAGTAGTGAATTCCTTGAGAAACGAAGAAAAAGTTCCTAGAAAGTCAATAGACTACATCAATAAGGATCTGAAATAGATGATAAGTTGATGGCATTAACTTCAAAAGAGGCTATCTGGTAACTGAGTAATGGTGGCAGAGGGAAATGTTGAAAGTGATGGTGAGGATCAAGGAGTTTGTCAATTCCTTTTCTTGACCCTGAGTCATGAGAAAAGGAGCAACCATCTTGGACAGAATGGCCAGCCATCTTTTGGAGAGAGCCCCACTTTCATGAGCACAAAATAGAAAATGTGAAGAGAAATGCAGGAAGAAGACAAATTTGCTAAAACCAAGCAAGTGTCCAAGGGAACAAAACTTCTCAAGCTATTTCCAATTACAACTTAATAATACCTCTTATTACACTGTGTGTTAAGGTTTATAATGTGTTTTTCTCACAACAAACCAGTAGGAAGCTCTTATTAACGTTATCACAGCTATTTTATAGATGAAGACACTGAGGCTCAAGTACATTAATCAATTTGCCCAGAGATACTTACTGCTATTAACCATGAGAGCCCAGATTTAACCAGAATCTTCTGGCTTCGGGTTCAATACTTTTTCTACTACACTATGTTTCCTATCACACATCTATCTCCAATGGAAATGGCATCATCAATGAGGATGCTTCATCCTCTATTTTCATTATCTGATTTCTTGAAAAAACATGAGATACCTCCACCCTTCAAAGAAGAAAAAAAAGAGTATTCGTGTTTTAATTTGGCTCTTTAGGGAATTACAACAGAAAGCATGAAAACATGCTTTTCTAAATTCTCATTAAAAAAAAATAAAACAATCAAATTTTCTGCACAATTCACCAGATAACATTAGTAAAATTTTCATTTCATGATGAGCCCTTCTCCTTCCCCCCCATTTTGATTTGGTTTTCCAAGAGAAAGCAAAGACTGCTTTTCACATGAGATAGCAGTAGACTTTTTTGAGCCTTCTCTAGACAACAAACTAGGTAATGTACATTGGTCAAAGCAGAGTTTTATGGGGTCACCCATTTTTCCCTTCAGAGACAAGTTCACATGTGAAGCAGGCCAGGAAGGTAAATATTTTTAGTTTGTTTTCTTCCATATGAGGGTGAGTCCCAGCTGGGTGTACAAACACCAGATATTAGTTATTCAAGTGTCTCTCTTGATTGAAGTTATAATAACGATTATCTTAAAAATGATGGGAAAACTTTCCATGCTACAGAAATATTTTTATTGCAAAAATTTGGGGTAAATTGACCTGTGCACTTGTGAAGGACTCAAATGAACTTTATCTTATACTTGACCATTACTTGTGCACAGACTGTTAAATTGCCTCACTCATGTGTGTAATACGATTTTCACTGTGGTGTGATTTTCACTTGCTCCTTTTGTACACAATCAAATCACTCTGCAGCACAATGAATATGGCTATTTCTTGCTCTGTTTGCAACAGAAAATGATGTGTTTGTAGTTGCAGCAGGCCTGATATTGTATTAGTAATGTCTGTATTTGGCTGCCTGGCCACCTATTAGCAGATTCTGCAAACCCAAGACTACATTTACAAACTGAAAAGGGATAGCCACCCTTTTATTAGAAGTGAATATGGAAAGAAAGGACTACGGATGATGTTGAATTTTCTCTAAGCACAATGGCCTTCCTTTTGGAGCATTCCCAAAAGTAAATTGGTTGCTGCAGTGACCACACAGGAATGAAATTCTTATTGCATCCCCAAGATGGTGGGTATGTTGAGATATGACCCTTTGTATCAGCAAGCACCCTAGCATACCTAGGGCAGCTGCTAGCACAGGTTCTTAGATCTGCTTTACTAAAGGAAAGCAACTCAAAATGGGTTAACAGTCTTTCTTTAATCAAACAAACATATCATTTACCTAGTTCAGGGGAAAAAGTCAGCACCCTGAACTCCAGAGAATACAAACCCAAGTTACAGGCACAAGTTGCAAGCAGACCAAGTAACAGATCGGCAGATAGGCTTCCACTGACCATCACATCCATTATCTATTCAAGTTACCACAGAGGGAAGCATAAACATCTGGGTTTTTCAAAGGGGGGGGGTGTCAACGGCTTCCCAGAGTCTCATCTGGCCAAATCACACAACTCTTCTCAAAGTGAGCCCCAAAGCAAAGCCTCACATCAGGGCATATATATAGGCTTCTCCTGGGTCAGCCCTCTTGACCCACTGTCTAATTACAAAGTAACAAGGTATGGCCATTCCCAAAAAACAAGCCTCTTTCCATGGGCTCCACGTGACCACCAAATCAGGGAACATTCTTGGAGCCACTTAAAAAAGGGGCTAGGGGCAGGAAAGAGCTTCAGATTCCCATTACACCCATTCTCAATTTTCTGAAACAAGGTTAGCTGAGCATAATATGTTTATGTGAAATCTACAAAGCATCTTAGTTTAGTTAAGCATAGTTTTAAAGCTTTCCATGACAGACCCCTTTTCCAGAACTTTGAACAAAATCCAAATTTTTTCAAATCGCTTGCCTTCAGACTGTAGTGCTAAGTAGAGAAATGGGCAAAAGATGAGAAAGGGAGGGGGAAGAAGGAAAAAGAATGATATACTATATGATAGAAATTGCTAAATTTGTAGTCTTGAGACTTGAAATTGAATCCTAGCTCTGTTTGACCTTTGTCAAGACACAAACTTCTCTGGACCTCAGTTTCTACATTTGTAAAATGAAGAAGTTGGACTAGCTGTTCTTGAAGGGCCTTTCCAGCTCAATTAGGACAGCATACAATTAATTATAGATGAAACCTAGATATTCTAATTACAGCTGATTTGCATGATTCCTTTAAGTTTGTGAAGTGCATAATCTCATTCAAGGCTCTTAACCCTGTGACTTAGTTACTTTTAATATTATGCTCATTTTAGAATTAGGAAAACTACTGGCGAGAAGAAGTGACTTGGCCATAGCTTTACAGTTAGCAATTATCAGAGGCAGGATTTGAGCCTAGGACTTTCTGAAGGCAATTCCATTACTCTGGAACTCTATTTGAAAACTGCTTATACTATAAATGGGAAGATGTAGCAATCTGTTTTCCCAACTATAACATTGTTGGGAAAGATGCTAGGAATCATCTAGTCCAGCAGTTCTCAACCTGTGGGTCACGACCCCTTTGGGGGTCAAAAGACACTTTCACAGGAGTCATATGGGGCACCTAAGACCATAGGAAAACACATATTTCCAATGGTCTTAGGAACCAAGACACTGCTCCTCTATCTGCCTCCAGGTGGGTCTGCCCACATGCAGATACACCCATATACGAGAATTAAAGGATCATGGCATTAGGAAGATTGAGAACCATTGATCTAGTCTATCATTTTCACTTACAAATAAAGAAAATGAGACCATTGGAGGTAAATTGATTTGGTCTAAATCACATAAGTAGAACCATAGCAAATTCAGCAATTGAACCTAGTCATTTTGCAATAGATAAGTAAAAATAAATATGACTAGATGAGAATGAAATCCAAGAAAAGACAGTTAGATTTCTATTTGCCTATTCTTTTGAGAAACACATAAAATGGACCCAGGAGCTAGAGAAGATCAAAATAGGTACAAGGAATATATTTGGAAACAATATTGCTTCTACTGCTGAATCTGACATTCTAGAGCAATTGTGAGCAAAAGTATGTCTGTTTCTCCTCCATTGATTTATTTGGATGCTTTTCAAGATATTTAATTATTAAATTTTCCTCAAATCAAGAGTTCACGTTGAGCATAGCCAAAAATTTGCTTTTCCCAAACCCTGGAAATGGTTCATTCAATCTCTATTCCCTATCTTTTAAGGCTGTGTCTAACTAGTTCTAAACAATCCTTATAAAGTGGGAACATCAATTAATCAAAGATCTGTTTTCTGTGTATTTTCATGATTTCACCATTGTATTTTTTTAATGCAATTGAATAATTTTTTCATTAGTTATGCGTTATGGTGACCTAGACTGTGTCCCTTACCATGAGTCCTAAAAAAGTTAAATTATGTTATGAAATCCCGAGCCACAAGGCTGTTATAAGGAAGTCGTATTTGATATTAAGAAGAGGGATTTTGGATTTCTTTGAACCAAAAGCTAGTATGTAGGGAAACAGGTAAATTTTCAAGTTTCACATCTATTCTTTAAGCAACAATCAAGATCAGTAAGAAGAGAAGTGCTGAATAAGCTGAAAATTAAATCAAAAGTAAATGAAGCAAATCCTAAGGAACAGATGAATATGACCCAGTCAACTGAGAAAATCAATGAGGCAAGTAGGCCATATTGGAACTGTGTTTGTGCCTGACTTATAACTATGAGATTTGTAAAAAAAAGTTTGTTTTTGATTACTTCCTGTCAAAAAGCCTCTTTCTCTTATACTGAATTGGCCTTATGGTGTTATCATACTAGGTCACTACCTCTGTGTTGTTTTTTCAGGAGGACAGAGAGGCCCCTGAATCCTTCAGTTCCTCTTTCATTCCTCAGAAAAAGCTGGAAATTCCAGAGTCCCAGAAATCTAAAACTCTGATGTCCTAGGAAGCAAATATGTCTGTAAAGTCTAAATCTGTTACAAATAAATTATAAATCATGTGAATACAGGTTTTAAAGGACTGGGATTAAGGATAGGTCAGCTGGATGGAGAGAGACCTAGAAAGAGTAATAGGTTTCCAAAACCAAGTGTTTGTAATTCTACTTATGCCATAGTTTTGTCTTGCCTACTAAATTCACAATTACTTGATTTTCCTACTGTAGACACTCAAAGATGTCTATCTTAACTTCCTATTGTCTCCTTCTATCAAAATGGTTTATAGGTATATAGGCTTATAGAGCATCTAATGCAGAGAATATAATTATATACTGTGGTATTATTCTAGATTTGCCACAAACTTTTAAAACAATTGTTATTTTCAGAATAAAAATCCCCTTAGCTAAAATCTGAAGAATTACTTGTAGATTCCATGTAGGCCCCAGAGTTGGGCTACTACTCTGTCTTTCACCTGTTGAATATTAATATTTGGGATTGGTTGAGAACATTACATGGTTAACATTTGAAAGACGGGTCTTGGTCTGCATCCTCTGTTTGAAGATTTGTGGCATGGTGCCAGATTCCTTCAGGAAGAAAAAAGTACTCTAAACAAATGGTGAAATAGTAGGAAAAAGCAAAAAGGCAGGAGTTTTCTAGGCTCTGAAACCCCAAGGAAAGACAATAATGCAACTGTCTTAGCAAATGTTTGTTAACACTATTCATTTGGAGCACAGTTCCACAAAGATTAGTTTGGATTTGCTCTAAGCCCCGTCTTGCTAGCAGAGTCATTTGCACTTCTAACCTAAGGGAATTGCTGCTATTTAGTTACTTGATTGGATAGAATAACACCCTCTTTGCCCCCTCACCCAGTGTATATGAATGTGTTTCATTTGGGCATTGAAATAAGGGACAAGATGTCCCTTTTTTGCTCAATTCCCTGTCTAAAAAAAAATCTTTCTATGTCTATATCTTATGTGACTATAAACATGATCATGCACAATTACCCGGGATAGTAGGAAGGCTCGCCAGATGAAATTGCAGCATGTCCACCACACCTAAAATAGATTCAAGATATGTCCCCATCAGGCACTAATGGGGGTCACTGTTGCCCATAGAGCATATCTTGTCCCAGATCAATAAGCTCTCCAGATGTTCACAGTTCAACAACACATCTGTCACATCCCTACCAAAGCAGTGGTGTCTAAAAGCCGAAGGGCAGGCACATGAACAGACCAGCATCTCAGTGTTTGGAGAAAGGTCTCTTGTGAGCTGCTTTACTCATTGAAATGCTGGTACAATATTGATGCAGAGCCATAGGCTATGGCAAGGAGAGCCAAGATATACCCTTCACACTCAAAAGGGATCCTTCTCCCAGTGTAAAGTGGCTTTTAGGTGGGAATGTTAATGCCCTGCACCATGGGGCTGACTCTTTTCTTGGTTTGTTATTAATTTATTATCGAAATATTCAAGTCGAGGGCTCCTAGGTGTCAAAGGGTAACTGTTACACAGAAAATGGAAAACTAACATGAACTTGATTTCATTTTTTTTTTCTGGAAACTTAAGAATTCCAATCTTGTTACATTAAGCTAAATCATGCAGAAACACTCCAGCTGCTCATTACATTGTGGAAGCCAAATTCAACATTCCTTTTTTTTCCCTTTTGTTTTTCAGACAGTAGTTCTAAAAAAGTATTTGACCAATATAGGAATCTTATCAATATTCCCTCTTACGTTCCTTCATTTTCCTCCCCTCAGTTTTGTTTTTTTTAACTATTTGAGACAGTACTACTTTGATGCTTCAGGTTTCTGGCACTACAGTGCTTGACACACATGGAGCTTGTCATTACAAGTTTTTGTGAACAATCGCCAGGAAGAAAGTGTCATTTAATTGATGGGTAGAGCGAGCTGACACCCAACCACTGCAGCCTCTCCTTCCTTTGGAGAAGAGGAGATAAAGGGCACATTTCAGTATGTATCTACTGGCAAAGTAACAAGCATTTTTTGAGCACTTACTGTGTTCCAGGCACTGTGCTAAGCTCTGAGGATACAGTACAAGCAAAAAGAGCTCTCAAGTAGCTACATTCCAAAAAGGAAAACAATGCGTAAAAAAAAAACCAAACAGTTGAAAAAAGGAGGTTTGGTATTGGAGTTAAATTATCCTGTGAGGGCATGGGGCAATAGTCTGTAGAGTTAGATGCACAGGCAAGAAGAGAATGAACCATGGTTGTCCTGGCTGGACCCAAAATGGAGACCCAGATAGAAGTCACCAATGGCAGAAGGAGACTGGAATGGTGAAGGGATATTTTAGGGTAAGAAAGCCTCATAAACTGAGGAAAGTTCTGGACTCAGAATCATGGTGGTAGAATCTGTAGAGACAGCAACATGTCCTCTAGCCTTTTCCCTATATCATAAGTACTCTCCATATTATCTAGGGCAGCTTGGTAACACAGTGGATAGAGTGCCAGACATAGAGTTAGGAGGACCTCAGTTCAAATCTGACCTCAGACATTTCTAGTTGTGTGACCCTGGGGAAGTCATTTAACTCTGTCTCAGTTTTCTCATCTGTAAAATGAGTTAGAGAAGGAATTGGCAAACCCCTCTAGTATCTTTGCCAAGAAAACTCCAAATGGGGTCATTAAAAGTTGCACATGACTAAACAACAACATATTATCAAGCTTGACAGACATATATTGACAGTCTCCCTCCTCCTTTTCAATATAAAGCACTTTTGATTAGATTTTCCAGACTTCAGGCAAATGCTTTTTTTACTAGACCTCTTTAGGAATGGTCTTAACCTACCTAGGAAAATGTCATGTCTATATTTTAAACTGTGGCTTACAAATTCAAATACCATTATTGAGCACCATGTTCTGAATTAGTACTTCACTTCCCACTTTCCCTTTCTTTTGTGATCCCTTCCCCTTTGATTATCAGCCTGGGTGAAAAAACCTCCCTAAGGTCTTTAGTTTCTTGTCCATGACTTCTTATCTTTAGCAATGGTTTCTAGATTCCTTCTGTCAGTATGATTTGCATCCATACAAATCACCAAAAGTGGAATAGTTACCTGGTTAGACCAGTTTGGTGAGGTTCTTTGTTACATTTTGAACAGATGTCGTGTCTGGGAAGACAGGAGTTCTCTATTGTTGCTATTAAGTTGTTCAATACTTGCTTTCAACAGTAAAAAGGTAAGAATGATAGTTACATGCTTCCTGCTTTAAGCAGGAAGTAATCAACCCCATTGTTTATCTTTCTTTCTGGTAATCCTCTCACCTGATAGCATTTATGTGTTCAAATCATCTTTTCTTAGAGAAGAAGAAACTGCTTCCTTCTTAGAAGTGATCTATTCTTCCTTTTTAGGGAGATTTGATTCAAATTGATTACTTAGCTCCAAACATTTAATAGTACTCCTTCCCTTTGTCTTCAGGGTCATTCTCTGCTACATCCTCATCCTGATGCAAGACACAGATCAAGAATCACTTTTAAGACTTAAGATTCTTTTTCTTTGTTTGCTTATTTAAATCCTTGTAGGTTGTATTGTTATTGATTTGTTTCAGTATAAGTGAAGAGGGTCAGGGTTAGGGTGCTTGAGACCCCAAAATTCCAACATGCTGGGTCCTGCCAAATGAATTCAACTTGTCTTCTCTCAGCCAAAGAAAAGCAAAGTTCATTAAAAGCTTGTCATATTGGGTAGACTCTTAAGGAGTCTTGGTATCCGTAAGGCTTGTATTGGACAAGCAGGCTTGTATTGGATACAGAGCAAGTCTGTGTTAGAAAATTCTATGGTGCTCTCAAACCACGTGGAGGCAAGATGGGGTCTTATATGCAGAAAGGTTGGGTGAGGAATCTAGGGGCGGTCTAGAGGAGGAGTTTGTGGAGGGTCTTCAGGAGGAATCAAGTGAGGACATACTCTAATAATGAGTTTGGTGAGGGTTTTCAGGAGGAATTAATGAGATCAGACTACAGTAAATGAGTGATTAAGGGTGGGAAGTTGCTGGAGGCTACCTGGAGACAACAGACAAAGGTGTGCTAGGCCAGTTCAAGTGTGTTAACAGTTGATTTGGGTATAGATACTTTGAGAGGATAAAGAGTAGGGGCTAGCTGGATAATAGAGGGCTAGGCTAGTAAAAGAGGTTTGGGCCCAGCCATGATGAAAGGCTTATGGCCTCAGGCAAATGTCTCATCAAATGGGAAATTCAATCAGAGTTCAAGGGGGTTCCCAGAGCCTGTACCTCATCTTTCCAGGA
This sequence comes from Pseudocheirus occidentalis, assembly GCA_028646575.1. Lineage (NCBI taxonomy): Eukaryota > Metazoa > Chordata > Mammalia > Diprotodontia > Pseudocheiridae > Pseudocheirus > Pseudocheirus occidentalis. The sequence continues at coordinate 144,948,124 of CM053594.1, read as the reverse complement.
GAGCTCAAGGGGTTTCCCAGATTCTGGTTCCCAGAGCCTATACCTCATCATAAGTGTGTTAAGGAATATTTCATTTTACATAACTTGGAGGAGTAAATAAAGTTCCATTTCTCAATTCCCTTCACATTCCCATTTAGAAGAAAGATCTACCTGCAACTGAATATTTCATTGTTGTTCAGTCATTTCAGTCATGCCTGACGTTCATGGCCCAGCTTAGAGTTTTCTTGGCAAAGATACAGGAGCAGTTTGCCATTTCCTTCTCTAGAGCATTTTTTTAGATGAAGGAACTGAGACAACTGGGGTTAAATGACTTGCTTAGGGTCACATGGTCAGTAAGTATTCAAGACCAGAGTTAAACTGAGTAAGATAAGTCTCCCTGACACCAAGCCCAGTGCTCTGTTCACAGTGCTACCTGGCTGCCCCCTTAGTTGTACATAAATAACTATTTAGCTATTGCAAAAAAACAGACATCACACAGATGAGTATATCACTGTAAAGTGTACCTGTTGTTCATACTATGTGGGGGTGGGAACCACAGTCATTTTTTTTGTTCTTAATTATAGCTTTCTTGTCAAATATCTTGTAAGCCGCTTGTGAGAAGTCCAGCTCAAGGACTGTCACTATTATTCTTACCTTTTTAGGACCTTTGCAGTCACATCTAATTTCCTTTTGACTTATCTTATTAAATTGTTTTCCTATCTCAAGTACAACCTTCCTCTTTCCTCCTCTGATTCTTCCCCCTTGGTATCATTCTATTCTCATTAATCTTGAGGCTTGCCCCTTATACTTTTCCTTCTCAGGTACTCCCCCCACTGTTAAAAATCCATCTCTTTCTCCTCAGATCATTCTGCTTACATCCTTCTCCTCCTTGAATCCTCCTTCTAATTTGTCTCCAGTTCTTTTTTTCTCCTTCAGTTCAAGTATTTTTTTTTCTTTTTTGTAATAATCATTGACTGTGGGTCATGAGATAGAAAGTCTAAAGATTGCCTCTTCTATTGCCTTCTTCTGACATCTCATTGCAGGATGGAAGTGATCCTAGGATAGTTTATATCCATGTTAATGGAGCAAAAGATTTAAAATGTCCTCTCATGAAGAAATGACTTTGAATGGGGACCCAATGGTAGATAATGAGCCATTTCTAAAAGGAATGGAATGCTGGGCATCAGAATATGAGATTGTTTGTTTGTTTTTTTCAGGGGAACAGACTTTTAAATTTTTTACTACAGCACAGTTCATGAAAGATAGTGGACAAAATCAAAGTTTTTGTGGAAAAAGTATTTAAATTGCCACAACTGCAGGTCCTTCTTTTTTAAGTATTAAAATTTTAAGCAATCACAAGACGGTCATAAGCTTTCTGCATATTTCAAATTGCAAACCCATCTGATGGCTTATGATCATATAAGAACTTGACCTGTTATTTTATTGATAAGGAAACTCCTTGTGACAACATAGGTTGGTTCCTTCTCTATGAGTTGTAATTTTTATTGTAATTTTTAAATGTTGGCTAGAAAACTGGAAACAATTTATATGGTTAGTATCTCTGGTAAAGGCCTCTGTTTTTCAAATATGTAGAGGGCTGAGTCAAATTTATAAGAATGTAAATTATTTCTCATTTTATGAATGATCAAAGGATATAAATAGGTAGCTTTCAGATGAAGAAATCAAAGCTATATATAGTCATATGAAAAAATGGTCAAAAACAATATTAATCAGAGAAATGCAAATTAAAATAACTCTGAGGTACCACTTAATACCTATCAGGTTAACCTATATGACAGGAAAGGTAAATGCTAAATGTTGGAGAGAATGTGGGAAAATTGGAAGACTAATGTGTTGTTGGTAGAGTTGTAAACTGATCCAACCATTCTGGAAAGCAATTTGCAGTTATGCTCAAAGGGCAATTGAACCATGCATACTCTGATCTAGCAATAACACTATGAATTCTATATCCCAAAGAGATGTTTCTAAAAAAAAAAGGGCCTATTTGTATAAAATGTTTATAGCAACTCTTTTTAGTGGTGGCAAAGAATTGGAAATTGAGGGAAAAACCATCAAATAGTGAATAGCTAAACAAGTTGTGTTAAATGATAGTAATGGAACACTATTATACTATATGAAATGACAAGCAGAATGATTTCAGAAACATCTGGAAAGACATGTGCAAAGTGATACAAAGTGACACTAGGAGAACCAGGAGAACACTGTATACAGTTACAGCAATATTGTGCAATAATCAGCTGTGAATGACTTAGCTATTCTTAGCAATACAATGATCCAAGACCAATCCCAAAGGACTAATGATGAAAAATGTTAGCCATAGAGAAAGAACTGATGGAGTCTGGATGCAGATGAAAGTATATTATTTTTCACTTGCTTTGTTTTATTCTTTTCAGCTTCTTTTCTTTTATAACATGACTAATATGGAAATATATTTTATATTATTCCACGTATATAACCTACATTAAATTGCTTACCATTTTAAGGAGGGAGAGGTGAGTGAAGGGGAAAATTTGGAGCTAAAACCTTTTAAAAATTGAACGTTAAAAATTGTCTTTACCTGTTATTGAGAAAAAATAAAATCTTATTTTTAAAAAATTTGAGTAGATGACTGAGAAGTTAAGTGACTTTCCCTTAGTTACAAGACAGTATATAAAAGAGGTAGGGCTAGTTTTCTTGGCTCAAGGATCACCCCTTTAACCTACTGAACTTCTGTCTTACAATCCTAATATCCATATACATTGTCATAGCTTCGTATTACCCCAGTTGGTTGCTTTCTACCTATTTTTGAATGTAAGAAACAATTGCTAATGGAAACTGCAAATTTTTAGCACAGTTTTAATTTTGTGGGTAATAATTATTGGGTTAAATGATCCCCAAGAATAGATATGCTTAATTATTCAGATTCAATAATTATTACCTATCAAAATTCAAACTGCTTTCAGTGCTCACTTTTCTATCAAGTGACAGACACATCAGTTCCAAGCAGTTTGTAGCATAGCATCACTTTGCTTTGGATTATAATGGTCACTGACCATTAAAATGGTCATAGATATAGAATGACTCAAGTCCCTGCCTAGCCTAACAGAGATTTGCAATATGATAGAACTCTGACCTCCCTGCATCACATGGTTATGTTCGTAATGGATCTCCCAAAATACTTTTCTTCCTCCCAAATATTTTCATAGAAGGGAAATTTTTAGGTCACATCGCTCAAGTTGTTTTGACCTAGTGTTGCACTTCCAAGAAATACATTAAAACAAGATTGCTGATAGGCTGAGAAGAGTTGAGGACTGAAAGCAGCTGTAATATCTGGGGAAAAGAGGGTAGGATCTTGAATCTAAGAATCTGGGTCTGAATCCCAACTCCACTCTTTTCTCTGGGACTTTGGGCAAGTAACTAGAATTCTATGGCCCCCAGTTTCCTCATCTGAAAAATGAAAGCTTTGCTTGGACTAATTTTTCTCTGAGGTCTCTTCCCACTCTAAATCTTCTTATTCTTTATCCAGGCCACACGCATCATCTTTCTTATGAGTGAAAATCACTGGGGCAAGACAAGTGTGGTTTGTAGCTACTGTAGATGCACAAAATCAGAGAAAAACAGATTGTCTTCAAATCCATGTTTCCTCTTCCCTTCCTCACTTCAGTTTTCTCTACACCAATACTGACTTCATATAAAGGCTAATTAAAAGAAGCAAAGCTTTTCAGTTTCTTTTCATCTCCCTTCTTTTATTTCTTTTAAATTTGTCCTGATATCTTTTATAAACTATGAATCCGACTGTGTGCTAATTTGTATGGTAGCACCAGTAATGACAGTTTTAACATTATCAATTATTTCTAAGTTGAAAACTTCCTTGAAAAAGCCAAATGAATGCCACTGCAAAGTCAGCCCAGTTTTGTGCTGGTTATAATAGATTCCAATATTGCCAGTTGTTAAAGCATAGAATAATTGGTCACTTACTTTACTGTATATGTCTCCCTATTTCAAATATTGTTCTTCTCATGGTATTATTACTTTCATGGCTTCCCTGTTGACTACCTTATCAAATCTGAGTTTTTCTCCCCAGTTTTTAAGACCATCGCTATACAAACTTCTACCTATCTATTCAACTTAATTAGTGCCACTTATAGAATTAAAGATATTTCAAGAGTTGAAAGAGGACTGCAATAGTCAACTAGCCCAATGTAAAAAGTGTAGTGGCATCTGGTCAATGCAGAAGATTCTGCCTCATTGAGAGTCTCTATGAATAGACTTCATACCTATTTGTCAGATATTCCTGAAGACAGCCCATCCCACTGAAAGCTTTAATTGTAAGGAGATATTTCCTTATATAAATCTTAAATTTTGCCTCTTTGCAGCTTCTACCTATTTTTCCCATGGGAATGCTGACTCTGTTAATTACCCACTCTTGTGAAAGTGAGCAAATCCCTTAACTTCATTGGTCCTCACTTACATCGAGGAGCTTTTCTGAGTAAATGTAAGTAGTTATTCTTAATTTTTTTTAAAAGGGCAATGAATTACACAAAGTTCACTAAATGAAGGTCCACACAATTGTAAGATAGATCAGTGAAAAGCAGAAAGGAATATATCCTGAATCTTGAATATTTCATAACTGGAATCAAATGTGCAGTCCAAAAAAATCAATACTTCATAGTCCTGGAATGCTAAATAATAACTTTGCTTGTGTTTGTCCATCTTAGATGCTGCTCCATGTAGCTGGAGCTGTCCAATTCCTACGGGTTCTTCAAAGGCTATCTCTGTGAAGCTTTCCCTTATATCCCCATCCAGACATCTTTTCTTCCTTTGAAATCCCTCTTTGAAGTCATTCACCATGACAGGTTCTGTCTTGCATACATACACTTATTTGTGTACAAATAGCTCTATGGCTGCTAAATGCTTTAGAATTTGGCTAGTTGGAAGGCATTTTCCTTCTCCTTAAAACCTGGCCAATCAAACATATACTGTACCCCATCAGTGTCTTTACACAAGAACGATAAAACTGTAAAATACCCAGATGGTATACATGACAAGAGCTTATGGGGTGAAACTGAAAAAAAGAGTCTAGATTGTGGCAAAAAGTGTGCTAGTTTCTTCTCCTTCTCTCAGCAGAGCATTCCACTTCATACTTTACTGACAAAACAGAGGCTATTAATTTGCCATTAGCTTCCTCTTCTGAAAACCCCTTGATATTATCCATCATTCTCTCACCTTTTACTTTAGATTTTGTTGGAGAGATGCCACTTCTCCAATCCAAAATTAACCCCTTCCACACACAAGCTTGATCTTATCTCTCCCATCTCTTCCATTAGAATACCCCAATAATCATTCCTCTTTCTTTGTAATATTTATTCTCTATATATACTGGTTTATTACTTGCTGCTTGCAGATATACACAGGTCTCCTCCATCTTTCAAAAACATTCACTTGACCATGCCAACTTCTCAAAAAGCAATCATCCAGTAATCTCTCTTCTCTTTCATGGACAAACTCTTAGATAAAAGCTTTCTATATTTGCTGCTTCCAGTTTGACTCTTATCAATAATTTCTTAAGACCTTGAATTCTGGCTTTTGACTTCATAAGTCAACTGAAACTTCCTTCTTCAAAGTCATCAATGAACTATAATTAATAAATCCAACTTTTTGGTGTTTATTCTTTAGGACTTCTCTGCCATTTAAATACTGTTAACCTCTTAAATACAGTCTCTTCTATGGATTTTTGTAATGCTGATTTCTCTTAATCCTCCTATTTGACATCTCATTCTTAGTCCCATATACTAGATCATTATCTATGACTTATCCAATGACTAAGGATATAGCCTAAAGTATTTCCTTTAATTTCCTCTCATCTTCTCTCTCAGTATCAGAGATAACACTTGATACCATGGGAAGTAATGTGATCTCTCAGTGATCACATCACTTCCCATGGCATCAAGTATTAACTCTACACAGATGGCATGATCTTTATGAGGATTCCACAAAGCAGACTTAGAAGAAGTGGTCTGATAAGTAGGAGAGGGAAAATGGTGTCCTGAAAACCTAGGGAGAAGAAAATATCAAGAAATGCATTCCTCAAGGGACTCCCCTACTCAAAAATCTCAAGGAGCTCCGTACTTCTCTTCTTTTCTTTAAACAAAAAGATAAGTAAAAATGGAACCCATTTGTGTGTGTGTGTGTGTGAAATCAAATCAAGAGAGACAAAAGATGAGAGTTACCATGAAGTCCCTACATATATATTGCCCAATCAGTCTAGCATATCTGTGTTGCTTACTGAACTTCACTGCATTCCTATCTTTTCAGAATAGATTTGCCTCTGGGTTCTTGAAGGCGACACAAGGAGTGCAGTCTCTGCTAGGTCCTACCAAGCTGCACAAGCCTCACATATACACTCCACGATTGACTGTGCCTGATCTCTCAGAATCAGCCTGACAAAGGGTGTCAAATTCATCACTAGAAGTTTGGTTACCATATGATGGAGAGTTTTGTTTTTGTTTGGGGGCTTGATCGTGTGGAGCGGGGAGAAAATACAACTCATGCAGACATTATTACTGGACAAAAAGGAATTGTGATCTTTGTCAATAATTTATTAAATTGCAAGCTCCTGGAAGGCAGGGACTGTCATTTGCCTTTTTGTATCCCCAGCACTTAACATAAAGCCTGGCACATTGTGGTAGGCACTTAATAAATATTTGTTAATTGATTATTGATTAAACAAGTAAAATGAAATCAACAAGTATTTAGTAAGCATCTACTATTGTGTGAGGTACTGTGTTATGCATGGAAAATGCAAAGAAAAGCAAAAGAATAATGACTTTTAAAGGATTTCACAGTCTCAAGAGGGAAGATAATACAGCAAACTATTTAAAAACAAGGTACGTACAAAACAGATTAGAGGTAAATTCAGAAAAAAAGGCACTAGCATTAAGGAGGACTGGGAAAGATTTCTTACAAAAGGAGGGATTTTAACTGAGACTTGAAGCAAACTAGAAAAACCCAGAGACAGAGACAAGGAGAGGGAATATACATGACATGAAAGACAGCCAGTGAAAATGCATAGAGACCAGAGATATAGTGTGTCTTGGGAGATGAACCTGCTAAATACAATAATGTATGTGCAACAGCTATAAATGTTTATCCGCAGGCTCTAGAACCTATCTGAGGTCTGTATTCTTATTCATGAACCTGTTTCTCTTCTAAATCTCAATAGGCCTGAGTTATGCACATTCAGACTATATTATCATAAATGACATTTATATAAAATCAAAATGCAAGTTACATTATTAAAAAATTATAACAAATACTCTTGCCACTTATTTCTCAAAGATGTCTATTCAACCTTGAGAGATGAAAGGTTGAAAGTCCATTTTCTCATCCCATTCCTAACCCATATTCCTAAATTAGTATGGCAGGTAGAACATTAAAATAGTTCCTGCTGCAGTATTTGGGCATGTTGGATTTTGTGGCATGGCATCCAGCTGAACATGAAACCCTGGGCCATATCACTGGAATCATCAGTAAGGTTCAGAATGGAAGATGAGAAAGCTGCTTCTCAGGAAATGAAGGCTCAGGATGCTCCATTAAATTCTTCATCATCCCCCCTGTCTCTCTCTTTTTCTTCTTTTTGTCACTTGCTGGCTCTCTCGTGTTTCTCCCTTCCCTTCTGTCTCTGAAAATTCTCATCACCCAGAATCTATGATGACTCACATTCCTGTGTCTTCCACATGGATACCTTTATATTAGACTGCATCATTTATTATGTATTGCATGAAATTTAGAAAAATTTTGTGATATCAGATGCTCAACCTTTGTACCTCTTGAGTTAGGAGCACCTAAATTGACACCTATAATGTACCACCTTCACTTGAAGTGTATGACAGAATTTTCTTCCATTTTCTGCATTTGCATGTTGAGATCCTATTCATAGCTATCAGTCATTTACATCCATGTATTCAATAGTCTTGTTGGCTCATTTTAACAGAGTTGCATTTTATGAGCAGGATACCTTTGCTTCATCCAATTTTTATTGCACAGGGATTTGCCATCTCACTAGTTAGTTTTAGTTTTAGGTTTGTTTTTTTTTTTTTAAATCTAAGCAGCAGTTTCCTATTTGAAAAAGGGAACCAAACCAAACAAACACAAAAGCAAACACCATGCAACAAAAAAGCAGCCCACAAGCTGAATTCCAACGACTGGTATGTGTCATGAGAAGGTTACAGAGTCTGCCCAAACTGAGCTCATTAGCGATGACTACACGGGTTATAATTTTGGAAATTACAGTATCTCAGCAGTCTGGATCATTCTGATCACCTTCATATCATCCTTTTAATTGGCTGGCCATCTTAACCCTCCCTCCACACAACCTCGTTAACTCATGAGGAAAGAGCGGCCCAGACATTTCAAAAGACTGAATATGTGGGAAGTAAGAATAAAGTGGCACCATGTCGCCCATCCTGGTAATTGAAAGAATGGAAGGTACTTTATTATTCTGCTGTGTCCCTGCCTCACTCCCTCTACTACCACCCTCATGATGAAGACTGTCAAGGGAGAGAAAAATGATGAGGCTCAGGAATGAAAGAGATGCAGTGAATGAGAATTGGCCAAGAACACAACTCTCCCAGAATTGCTTTCCAATCTCTGGATGGAATCTGTCACCTCAACAGCCACTGTACTGAGTTGCCACTGTGCACATAAGTAATCATATCAGAGTCATAGCTACCAGTGACTTAGGCCAAGAAAGCCCAGTGACCCAGTGTCTATATCCTTTGCCTTTCCTTTAGGATAAAAGGTATGATGAAGGCTAAATACTTTTTTCTAAAGTATTTAGTTTTTTTCCTAAAGTATTTAAAGACCATTTTCTAAAAGGAATTTCTCTAAAAAAATGATTTCTTCCCAATTTAGATGAGGAAGCATCTTTCTTGGACATTTCCCCTAGAAGTTAGTGAAATGACAAACTCATTTGTTATGCCTTGGTTGTACACCATAGATCTAATTGCTATGTTATGATGTTACATTATGAAAAATTGAACAAACTTTAATAGATTTTTTCTGAAAGTGTTTGTTCTGTTTCCATTAAAGTACTGGGGATAGCAGCGAGGGAGAAGGAGAGGAAAGCAGAGATTTTGTAGAGGTAGATATGTGTAATGGCATCAGGGCTGCAAATATTGCGTTGGCGCTACAATATGGTAGAAATCTTGATAATACCAGAAATTGTCATTTAATAATTTTCCCAATAGCCTCATGGACATTATTATGTCATGATGTTGTCAGTCTGCTTGTTAATGTCTCTTGAATTCAATTCTTGGGTTAATTCTAGCAAGTGTACATTTAAAGAATTATAGTATTTAGAGATAGAAGGGACTTTAATATTCATATGATTGTTGAGGAAACTGAGACCTACACAGTTGTACAACTAGTGGAGCTAATATTCAAAACTAAGTTTCTCTGATAAATTTACTCCACAGCTATTAGCCCCCTTTCTGATTTTATCCTTTCAAGTCAAGAAGTTGTTAAGAATGCATTAAGCACCTATTGTATACCAAATGTGTTGGGGATGCAAAGCAATAGCAAGGAAGTCAGTATCACTGAATCCTAGAATATATGAATGAAAGTAAAGTACAAGAACAGAAAGGTAAGAAAGGCCTTAAATGTCCGTCACAAAGAAACTCTTAGATTTTATCATACAGGTAATAGGAAGCCACTGAATTTTACTAACTAGAGGGATGACATGGTCAGACCTGAGTTTGAGAAAAATCAATGTGACAGCTGAGTAGAGGGTGAACTGGGAAGGATAGAGACTTGAGAAAGGGCCACCAATTAGAAGGCTCCAGAATCAATCTAGGAAAGAAGTGATGAGATCCTAGACCAGGATAGTGGCAATGTCTGAGGAGAGAAAGAGACATATGTGAGAAATATTGTCAAAGTAAAAATCGACAAATTTTTGCCACTGATTTGATATGATGGGTGAGAGTGAAGAGTCAAGGATATCACCAAGATTGTGAACCTGGGTGGCTAGGATGATGGTGGTACCCTCCACAGTCATAGGGAAGTTAGGAAGAGAAGGATTGGGGTGAAGGGAAACAATGAGATCATTTTGGGATCTGTTGAGCTCTAGATATCTGTGAGTCACCCAGTTTGAGATGTTCAATGAGAAATTGGAAAAAAGAGACTGGAAGTCAGGAGGGAAGTTATGTTTTGACAACTAAATCTGAGAATCATCCATGTAGAAATGATAATTGAATGAATTTTTGCAGAACATTATGGTGGAAAGAGCACTGGACTTACAGTTAGGAGATCTAGGTCCCTGACTCTAAAACATACTGTTAAGCCTTCTGAAATCTAAGTACCAGAGAAAAATATGAAAAAGACTGTTTGACTCTCTGCAAGTCATTTAATCTTTCTGAGACTCAGTTTCCTCACCTACAAAATGATGGTAATAATAACTAATACTTGTGCCAACAAGTCACATTAGCTCTGAGTTCCTTAAGAAAAAGATTGCCTTTCTTTGTATCTCCGGTGCTTAGCATTGTACTTTTGGCACGTAGTAGGTAGTTAATTGTTGACCTCACAGGATTGTTTATGAAGAAAAAAATAGAAAATCTAAAGTGCCATAGATATGTGAGCTTTGACTAATAACCTTCACAACTCTTATGTGTTTCCCCATCTGTAGGGAGACCCACACCTTATGGCATATTTTTAATAACTATCATATATATAACACCTTAAGGTCTACAGAGTACTTTATCTCATTCAATCCCCACAAGAATTCTGTAAAATCATTGCTATTATGTCAATTTTATAGATGAGGAAACTGAAAGAGGATAAGTGATTTGCCCAGGTCACAAAGCTAGAACTTGTCTGCAAGCAGGAGCTGAATTTTGCTCTTCCTGCCCCCTTTCTTGTGCCAAGTAAAGTCTTTTGGAGTCAACAATATCTGTTAAACAGCACAGAAAGTTACAGATCTGAACTTCCAAGGTGATAAAGAAGGAAGGAAGGAAAGAAGGAAGGAAGGAAAGAAGGAAGGAAGGAAGGAAGGAAGGAAGGAAGGAAGGAAGGAAGGAAGGAAAGAAGGAAGGAAGAAGGGAAATTAATTAGTGTGAATCAGCATTTGAATTCAGGTCTTGCTGACTCCTGGCCCAGTGCTTTATTCACCTTATTACTTAGCTGCCTTTAGAGGATAGGAAAGGGACAACCTTAGACTTCAAGTCTTGCTTCTGAGGTATATGTTGGTTTTATTGACCACATGAAAATCACTTAGTCTCTTAGATAAGTTGCTGATATATAGCAATGGAGAAAGTGTCCACACCTTTCCTGACATATAAAATTACAGGTTTATTCCTCCTCCCCACAAAAAGAAAGTGGTGCTTAGAACTGAATATACTACTCCAGATGTGGTCTGACCAGGGCAAAGCACAACAGGCTCATCACCAATCCTGCTCTGGGCATTGTAGCCTTTTATGTCACCATTCAGCATGCATGAGATCTTAGTAATAATCTGGTAAAGGAATCTGTCTTCCCTATGATGTCTCTGACCCTCTGTTTCTGTCACTTGCTTTGTGTGCCTCTGTCTAAATTTCCATTTCAGTCTCTCTATCTCAGTGTTTCTCTATCTCCAGCTCTCACTTTGTGTATCTGTCTCTATCTCCATTTCAGTGTCTCTATCTCAGCATCTCTGTCTCTCTGTCTGTTTTTTTCTCTCAGTAGTAGCCCTATCTATGATCTTTCTTGCCCCCAAGACTCTTTATGATCTTACCATAAGAGGGAATTGTCAGTGTACAAATCCTGGCAGAAGCATGTCTAACTCAGAATGGTGGAAATGTGTTCCACCTTGAGAGGTAGCACAGAGAGGACAAAGAGCACTAACTTTAGAGGAGTGTTTAGTTCTGAGATCTGTTATTTACTCTGTGAGCCAGAGTGTTGGGGCTCTTGTTGGTAATGGGTTGAATTGGTCCTCAGCTAACAGGAGGCCCGTGATCACCTCGTGGCAGAATGTTTGCCATAAGCAGGATTATCTCTCTGCCTTCGGGGTGATGCACGATTGGCTCACTGTGGAGGACAAGGCCAGGGGAGGGGCCCTAAGGAGCCCTGGAGAAAGGACTTAAATACAGGCTACCCGGAGGCAGAAAGAAGTCCAGCCACACCAAGCTTAGAGAGCTAGAAGCAAGTGTTGTGTTCTGAAGAAGAGTTCTATTCCCACACCAAGCTTAGAGAATGAGAGGAAGTTCCAGCCACGCCAAGCCTAAGAGAAAGTAGCAAAAAGCAAGCCCTGTGTCTTAAGTTTTCTGTGCAGCTGTTTCTCCCAGAGAAAGTGGAAGCCGGGAGCCAGGGACGCCAGAAGCCTGTTGAGGAAGGGTATAGGTGAA
>CM053594.1:144886322-144927561 GCA_028646575.1 Pseudocheirus occidentalis | reverse complement strand
ACCTATCTTATATTGATAGTATTTGTAAAAACAATTTGTGTAAATAAAGGGTCATATAAATTGTATTTATTATTAAATTAAGCTTGCACATTTACCTAAAGATAACAAGTATAAGGTCCACCACAAGTAAAGTCACTGAGTTTCTTTGGATAGTTGCTTGGGGCAGATAATTCCACAGTCAAAATTAAGAAGTATTGTCTTTTCATTCTATTCCTCATGAAAGTAAAATGAGAGGTGGGAAATTTGTCTAGATTCCAATTGCTCTTTGGAGAAGAGCTTAAAGGAAAAAAGAAAAGTGCCAGATCTTCATCATTCCTGGCTGCTACCTTCCCATACACCCTCAAATACTTTGAATTGTTTGGTGATGGACCAACTATTGCCTGTCTCCTGTGAAGACAACCCTGCATAGAATGGCTTCAGACTCTGGCAAAGAGAGATTTTAGGCACAAGAAAGAATTCCTACACAAAAAGAGCTCGTGAGGTGCTTAAATGTGTTGTCAAAGAAAGCTATCTATGTACTTCATTTCTCTCTTATCTGTTCAGGTTTAGGTTAGCTTAGGTTGATTCAGATTGGTAGGGTTGGAGTTCTGTCTCAGGCTGAAGAAGATTAGTTATTTTGTGAGGTTGTGTTGAGTTCTCAGATTCTATAGAAATGACAAAAAAATGGCATTTTCATTTAAATTATATGAAATTCCCATAACTTTTAGTCCAAAACCTTTTTTTTTCATGAGGCAGGATACTGATCACTGAAGTCTATTGCCTGATTATGAACCATCTTTATCATCATCTCCTCCCTTTTCTCTCATTTTTCCTCTCCTACTTTTCTTTCTTTTTTCTTCTTTTCCTTATCCTCCTCCTTACTTAATGTGACAGAAAAGAAACCTATGATAGAAAGCTTTTTGGTCTTGTTTTTAATGTGCATGATTTATTCAACTAGGTGATACAACCAATAGAGCACTGGGCATGATGTCTGGAAGACCTGAGGTCAAACCCAGCCTCAGACGCTTATTAGCTGTATTGACCCTGGGCAAGTCACTTAACCCTTTTTGCTTCAGTTTTGTCGTCTGCAAAATGAGCTGGAGAAGGAAATGGGAAACCACTCCAACATCTTTGCCAAGAAAACCCCAAATGGGATCAGAAAGAGTGAGACATGATACAATTCAACAACAACAACAACCACATAGAATGTTAATCAGAATTTCCTAAACTTATCAGGCCCCAGTTTTCTCATCTTAGAATTACTGTCTTGGAAAAAAAAAAACAAAACTCTATCTAGTTCCAAAAGTCTATGTTACTGTCTAGGGACAGTGAAAATTTCTCAGGCAGTTTTGGATTAACTTCCTCCCCTCCAATACTGCTGTCAATCAGCAGTGAGCCCTTTCTAATTTCCAGCCTTTGTGGGCCCCTACCCCTGGACAGTAGGAGTCAGGGACAGCCCAGGCTCCCTTCTCCTCCCCTGATTTGGGACCCTTCCCTCCTTTCCCTTGCTGTCAATCAGCATCCTTGTTCTTTGTAAACCTATTTTCCAGCCACTGAGAGATAGTGGTGGGATTCCCTGCAACTTGCCACTGGGGAAGATTTGGCACCAAGACTTAAGTCTGCCTCTTATCCAATGAGAGAGGAGAGAGTTGGGGAAAGGGGCTTGACTACATTAGGGTATAAATCCTTGTTCCGTCTTTTGTAACATGCCCCTTCCTCATGATCAGTCATGGGGAAGACCACCCTCTTCTTCCAAGGAAGAGAATAAATTCCTGTTTTTTATCCTAAGACATCTCTCAATCTCTAATTACATTTTTGGATGGGGCTTTCCATCCCAAACAGTACTATTAGAAAATTCTTCTCTTTATGCCCCATTTAATTTTTAGTGAATAAAGTTTGTCCAGCACTACATTTGTTTTGTTTTGTTTTGTTTAATAGTACCTGACATTTCTCACCTGACAATAGAGACCCAAAATGTCCTTGAGAGACTGTCAGGAGATCATTTGCTCATATCTTGGCAAGTGAAAATGAAGTGTTCAATGATGAGAACATCATACTCACACAAAATAACCTCATATAATGAATTTGGGATCCTTTTCACTTCTCAGGTAAAATTCAGGTCATTCAGGGACATGGACCATGTTTAGTCTTTATTGTTATCATCACTCAGCAACTGAGGGCTCTTGGCGTTCTAATACAAGAAAAGGAGTTATTCAGTCTTTCAAACTTATGGAAAGTGTGTGGGCAGGATTATCTCCTCCTTTTAGCCTCAAGCCTTTTAGAGATCTAAAGTCAGAGACTGGTTACTTTGTCTCCCATGTAATCTTCCCTTCAGTCCTTCCTGTCCAGCATAATCTGTTTACTGAGCCAGATAAGCAGAGAAAACTGGAAGTCCATGTCCTCAGTGACAGGGTTCTAAATGGTTACAGTAAGTACATGGAGGCAGGGAAGGACACCTTATACTTGAAGGGAAGCTGTACTTTTTGATTGAACTTTTTATACATAGGAGGAATAGGACAACTTGTCACTGAATTTATAATTCAGTGTTTTGAGCAATCCCTGGTTTTAACAATTGTTTTGTTTAAACCTTTCCTTCATCTTTGGTTAATGGTTTCCTAAGCCATTAAATTAGATTGTAAGCCCCCTGTGGGCAAGGAACTGTGTCTTACATTTCTTTTGTGCCCCCCAAACAATTTAGTCAATTGTGGAGAATAGAGCAGGTGTGGTGCCTTCAATAAAGACTTGCCATTATAGAATCATAGTTGGAAAAGACCTTTAAGGTGATCTTATTGGTGTTCCCAACACTTAGCCCATAGTAGGTACTTAAGAAATATTAGCAGAATTAAATTGGATTGAACTTATAATACATTGTAGGAATGTCTACTTTAGCATCTCAGAAAAAAATGATCTTACCCCTGATAGAAATAATTTCCTTGACTAAGACCTCTCAATTTAATGAAAAACCTGTTCCTTCATTGGACAGTTCTAAATGTTTTTATGTTAACCCCAAAACTGACTAACTCTCACATTCATGAAGCAGTTCTACTGGAGTTTGTAAATTAATTGGTATCTTTTCATTTTGTGACAGCAATGAACATATACATACATGTACTTTTACTGACATGAGGATACTCGAGAATGTCTGACTTTGACTAGGTAAGACAAGAATAAATTGGTTTCTCCAGATTGACTTAGTTCTCTGTCAGTCAAGTGATGGATTTAATATCATATGTCTGAGTTTCATTGTTCTTTTTTATTGTGTTGTTATTTCTGTAGTTTTTAAGGATGAATATTACTCCAAGGAAGCATGAAAAAGTTATAGTTCTTCAAGAGCACATTTCAACGACTATTAGAAATACCATAGCATCTGTTAATATAGGAAAATCAAGTATTTCAGTATCATTCAGGCTGGAAATGAAACATAATCAGTCACACCAAAATACAAAGAGAGGTGCACTCAAAAGTAAGATCAATTCCAAGAATATCTGATATGTTATTGCTGCAAAATAGCCTAATTAGTCCTCAGAAAAGAAAACCTCCAGAAAACCTAGCAAGTTGAGGGCTTACTGATTCCTCTTTGAAGAGTAGACTTTTTGAAATTCAAAGAACAGTGAGAAGACCAGGCTTTAAAAATAATCAGGAGATAACTCTTAGAATGAAAGGGTTTGGGGTGGGAATTCTTGTGTACAAGACAATACAAAGATTGAAATACTGATGCTTGTAAAAAAGTATTTTTTGCTGTTGAAACTAACTGTTTTCATTCAGGGTTATATCAAAACTATTATCAAAAGAAATCTGATAGGTGAGCCTGAAGATGTAGGCATCTTCATATGGCTGTAAAACATCCATTCTGCCAAAATGTTTTAGTGATGTTTTTGTATTGTATTGTCCACACTGAGGTAATGATGAACTCTGATAAATATATTAATATACTCAGAAATAGAATAATGCCAGAATTATAGAGATTGTCAAATTGAGATGGAATACTGCAACCAACTTTGAATCATTCCATTTTTCATGAAAGGTTAAGAAATATATACAAGAGATGGAGATGAACATGCTTCATTGGCCTGTAAACTTTACTGATATAAATCTCATTGAAAAATGGTGGGTTATAACTGAGGCTAGAGTTGGGGGGGGGGAATGGATTGTTCATCAAAGATACACTTAAAAATCCAATGTGTTGTGTGATTTTGTGATGAATAAAGGTTACGTGTCAAAATCTTGTAAATTCCATGCTAAATTGTGTAAAATAAGTGGTTGCTATTAAAGGACATATTGTGTATTAATTTTAAATGCAAAAGGTTGTAAGATTTATTCAATTAATTCACATATCACTATAGTTCTATCCTCAGTACCAATACTAGTTAATCTATATAATCATTGACACTGGAGATTGACCAAAAGTTTTCTGTCATCTCCCAGGTTGGAGGAATGAGGAGGAAGAATCTTACTTTTCTTTTCAAATTAGTGATGGCTGAAGATTTTTAATCTTGAGTGATTTGCCAAACTTACTGTTTGTTGTTTACCTTTCTATTACCCCTGGTGTGAGGATTTTTCACTGAGTCAAATAATTCCTAAATGGAGCTAATGTTCATCCTAAGTACTGAAGTGGATAGAGCACTGAACCTAGGGTCAGGGAGACCAAATGTATGACCCTGGGTAAATCACTTAACTCTCGTTTGCTTTAGTTCCCTCATCTGTGAAATGGAGATGAAGGTAGCACCTACCTCCCAGGGTTCTTGTGAGGTTCAAATGAGATAATAATTGTCAAACACTTAGCGCAGTGTCTGACACATAGTAAATGTTGTCTAAATGTTTGTTGCTGCTGCTGTTGTTATCCGATAAGTCCTAGCTCTTTCACAAACCCTTCCCAGATCAACCCTTTTAAAAAATCACCTTCTTTCTCTGAATTTTTTTACCATTTGTACTACTCATGACATATTATACATGTTCTTAAAGTATATATATGTGTATGTGTTCAGGAAAGACTAGCTCCTCTGGCGTGAGGGCTTGCCCAGCTCTTTTCAGGGCTGCTTTCCACCTTTGGTGTCCATCTTCACCAAACTTTCACCTCTGGCTCCAAGAAACTGTAGCATGCCCAATGGCCACACCCTGATAAAAAAAAACCATCTTGGCAAATGGGCTAAACCAGGTCCAGGTAGAAGGTAACCAACAGTACTCAAACCTGTTGATGTTAGGTGGGGTGTCTACCCCAATCATGTGAAGACTTCCCTGGTAGCATTGGTGCATGAGAACAATTTTTTCTAATAAGTGTGAAGGCAGTAGAGTGGATATCAAAGTTGTCAAGGTCATCCACTGCATCCCAAGACATCACCAAGTCTCCTGACTTTTGTCTTGGCCCTGGACTTTGATGACTTTGGAAGACAGAGTGTGACTGATGACTTTGTGTAACTCTGCCTCACTTGTATCCAATTCACACAAGAGTCAAGCAATCACCCAGTGATGTCACTGGCACTTTTCAAAATGAAGGATGAACATATGCTTAAATAGTTTTCATTTCTTTTCACATATACATGTCTTCTCTCTGCAACCCACATATAAATTTTTATTCTATCTCAGTGACCTTGGACAAATGATTTAACATCCTTGGTCTTCAGTTTTCTCATCTGTCACATGAGATAATTGGACAAGATGGCCTCTGGTTTTCTTTCAACTCTAGATCTTTTTCAATGATATATGGAAGCAGGTCTATTTTTGTGTTTACCTACATATCCTCAAAATTAGTAGTTTTTTTTCATGGAGTATGCTTACAATTTATAAATTAGGTACTTAGAGAACTTACTTTTAAAAACAGACTTTGCAACCTAGTAGAATAGGCACCATGGGTCTCTGAGTAAGATTTGAGGAGGTGGTCCAGTTCTGATCTGTACTAACTATGTGACAAGCCACCTTAGCTTTGTGAGCCTTTGCTTCCTGTCTTATAAAAGGGTTATGATGACAATACTTCTGCTTCCTGTCGCCCAGGGTTATTGTGAAGAAAGGGCCTGGCTATATTGCTCTATTCTTTTGTGTGTGTGTGTGTGTGTGTGTGTGTGTGTGTTTTGGAGTGGGTAGGGCAGGGCAATTGGGGTTAAATGACTTGCCCAAATTCACACGGTTAGTAATGTTAAGTATCTGAGGTTGGATTTGAGCTCAGGTCCTCCTGACTCCAGGGCCAGTGCTCTATTTACAGAGGCACCTAGCTGCCCCCTATATTGTTCTATTCTATGAGAGCTTTTATTATCACTTGCACATAGACCACCAAGTTAATATAAGTGGTTAGCCACTTTTCCTTAAACCTTTAAATCTCTAGGCCCTGTCCATTTCCAGATCAGATAATCTATATTTTTGGTCTAATTGTGGCAATAAAGAAGAGACAGAGGTTGGGAGATACAGGAGGTGTACTTTTTTGGGGGAGGGGGAATTTTTCCCAAATATTTGCTTTTCAGTCATTTTTCAGTTGTGTCCAACTCTTTGTGACCCTATTTTAGAATTTTCTTGGTGAATATACTGGAGTGGTTTGCCATTTCCTTCTCCAGCTCATTTTACAGATGAGGAAACTGAGGCAAGAGGATTTGCCTCAAAGTGAATTGCCCAGGGTCACAGAGCTAGTTAGTGTCTGAGGCCAGATTTGAACTCAGGAAGATGTCTTCCTGAATTGGGGCCCTCACTCTCTCACATATGTCATCTATTTGCCCATATTTGCTTATGGCCCTGTATTTTAAACCCAGGTCAATGGGTGGAGGCCATCTTTGCTTTACTGGTACATAGTCTGACATGTGAATGATAGAAAAATGATCTTGGTCCTCGAGCACAGCTGACATGTAATTTTGTTAAATGTTCCATTATTCTGAACAATTTATACCTACAGAATCATTGTTTATAAAGAGCATCTGGTCCAGCCCCTGCCTAGAGGCAGGTACATCTCTAAACCAGGCAGGGGAGCAGCTAATCTATTCTCTTCTTGAAGAACTCCAGGGACAAACACTGCACAACCTCCCTCTTGGTGGTCTAGCGCAGTATTTTATCATTCTGACAGTAAAAGTCCTTCCTCATGCGCAACCAAAATCTCTTGTGTTTTTATAAGTCCACTTCTTCCTACAAGGGCTTCGTGACCAAGCATACTTTTCTAAAAACCCTTCTTACAATTTGAATTCTATTTCCCCCATGAAAATGCCTCCCTCAAAGCTTGATAGTCTAAACCCCTGTCTGATCTCCAGATCGACCCACAGCTTCAGTTCTTTATATGAAAAGATAACAAAGTCAGGCAGGTAGGAAGGAAAGAGGGAATGAAAGGTTACCTATACATAATAATAAGGTCTTATTTAGCTCATCTCCACTAAATAGGTTCATTCCTATGGCACCCAAGAATATTTTTTCCCTGCATGTGCCTACCTTAAGAAAGTGACAGACAGAGACAGAGAGACAGATAGAATGACAGAGACAGAGAGAGACTATTTTTAAATGGAGAAGGCATTTCATAACAATTGATAACAGTGACAATACTTGCTGCTAAATGTTACTACAATGCAATACAAAATAATGAAAATCATTTAAGCAATTTAGGATGTTTCACCCAAAAAGGAAAAACAAAAACCCTGATCTGCAATCTAAAAGTTATCTTCCATTATTTTTAAAATCAGTATAGTCGTGAGTAAAGAACACTGGGCCTGGTGTGAAAAGTGGCTTTATTATTTCCTAGCTGTGGAATTAGCAAGTCAGTTCTGTCCCTTAAGTCTCAGTTTTCTTGTACGTAAAATAGGGATAATAATATTGATTCTATCCACCTCACAGGGTTGTTGTGAGGAAAAAGCTCTGTAAATCTTAAAGGGCTATAGAAATTAATATGTTTCATGTTCTTCACATTTTCCTGTAGTATCACTATATCTAAATCGTGTCTCTATTTTGACCTTAGCTTAGTAAATGGCATAAAGTATTGATCTATGCCCAATTTCTGCCATACTGCTTTGGCATAGGTCAATATTTTACACCATTTACCAAGATAAGGTAGACATTAATTTTTAATAATTATGCTATGAAAGAGAATATCATGTTCTTTATTTTAACTGAGATCAGCATAATGCAAATTATGTCAATAGGAAGGAGATATCTATGTTAAATATAAGAAAGAATTTCCAGAAATCCTTCAAGAGTTGTGAACCTCTCAAACAAGAGCTTGCTTAGTCTTTTTTTTTTTTGTATATAATTCAAAAAAAATTAGTAGCCACCCATTTGTTTGGGATGGTTTTAGCTTTCCTGAGGTGAGGGGATGAAGTCAGTCAGTCAACAAGCATTAATTAAGCTCCTATTATTTACCAGACACTAGGCTGAGAGCGGGGGATATAAAAAAGGCAAAAGGATGTAAAACTCTAATAGGGGAGGCCACATTCAAATAACTACAAGACCTTGTATATACAAGTCTGATTCTCAGAGAATTGGGAAGGGGGAGAGGTGGTACCAATGGTATTCCAAAGAGAGTGAGCTGAGCCTCAAAGGCATCTGAGAAGCCCAAGTTAGGAGTAACAACGTGTCAGATATGTGAGATATCCATTCCTCTCACTGATGCTTCTCTCACTAATTCTTACTCTTGCCATGAGGTGAGAAGAGTTGTGCCACCTTGGTGTGGAAAGAGCACTGAACTGGGAAAGAAGAGACCTGAGTTCTCTTTAGTCACAGGCATTTATAAAGTATCTACGTAGCCAAACATTTTTCAAACCGCTGACAGCCCCCGCCTTCAAAGAATTTGTGTGTATATTTATATGTTTGTATATGCATGTATATGTGTGTATACATGTGAATATATGTATAAACTTTTATATGTGTATGTGTATATATGCGTATGTGCATATACTTAATTATGTGTACAGGTGTGTATGTGTCTATGCAAATATGTATTGTGTATATGTATATCTGAGTATACACACATGTGTAAATGTAATAGGAAATATATATATATGTATATCAGAGGAGAAAATATGACAATATGTAAGTATATACAAAATAGTACTAAGTGATTTGACCAGAGAGCAAGGAGGAATCAGGAAAGGCCTCATGTAAACAGTGATGCTTGATCTGAATCTGATAGGGAATCCTGGGATGTAACAGGAAAATATTCCACTTACTAGTTGCATGAATTTGGGAAGTTACTTCTTTCTAGGCACTGTTTATTTCTTCATCTGTAATATAAGGGAGTCATACTGGGTGACTCTTATGTCTCTTACAGTTCCAAAAGTCCTATCTTTGCTTCTAGATGCCCATTGGAGTCATTCCACTTCCTTATTTTCTATTTGAAATAATCCACCAATGATGTGGTTCCTTTTGGACTTTTACCTTAGTTCCTAAATAATTCCCCATTTCTATTTTCTGAGTCTTTGTTTAAGAGGACACAGAGCTGTAGCGGTAGGCATTCATTTTTCTGATTAGGAAATAATGTTCTAACTCAGAAATGCCTGAAGCACATACAAGAAAAAAATGTTATCTGGAATTCTATTAGACACATGCCAACTTTAAGCTTGTGGTTTTGCTTAGTGCTCCATTATTTGGAGACATTTCAGGCAAAAAAAAGTTATCTTCTAAAAAGTAGAAAAAGAAATCAGGCGCCTGTTTGTGCCCCTTTATTGGGCATCTATCACTTACCACTGACTTAAAAGTAAAGAAGAGATGTGATTTTAAGGTTCAAGCATTTGGATGGGATATACCTGCCCTCATTGGGCAGTAGCAGAGGGATTCAATTAGGGACTCAGCTCCTGCTCTCCTAATTTAGGACACTTGGGCTATGGATGTTAAGGGACTAATTTGCTGAATTCTTTTTTCTCAAAACAGAAACTACCCACCTCTTCTATGAAAACCCAGGTCATATTTAAAAATATGAGTATTCAATTACATTTACTTCAGCAAGTGGTAATTAAGTGCCTTTTGTGGACATCTAGGTGGCACAGTGGATAGAAAGGCAGGTCTGGAGTCAGGAAGACTCATCTTCCTGACTTCAAATCTGACCTCAGATACTTACTAGTTTATGACCCTGGGCAAGTCATTTACCTGTTTGACTCCATCCTTTCATTTGTAAAATAAACTGGAGAAGGAAATGGCAAACCATTCCAGAATTTTTGCCATGAAAATGGCAAAATGATCATGAAAAGTCAAAATGATCATGAAAAGTCAGAAACAACTGAAAAAATGACTGAAAAACAATAAACCTCTTCCACATTGTTCTGGGTGCTGGGTTTATATAGAGAAAAGAAAACAATATCTCCCTTCAAGGAGCTTACATTCTATTAAATGTCATGTAAATGTATAAGTAATTACAATATATATATATGTATGTATGTATGTATAATCTTGTCCAGGAGAGGATACAGCTCTCATATGAAAGGTGGCTTTTTAATATTTGTACAGGGATTCCAGAGGATCCAATAGAAAGATAGGGCAGAGCAGGATAGGGACACTAGATTGATGCAGAAGTATGAGGGAACAGGGAACGGTGGTTAAGGAAGGAAGCTTTGCCCTAGAAAGGCTACAATTTCTCAATTCTGAGTGGAGCCACATGGAAGTAGAGAATCACACCCAGTATAAACAGCATCAATGGTGACACGAAATCATTGGAAAGTTGGGGCATGAACATGACTATAAGAAGGGACCTTAAAGATCTTCTATTAAGATTAATTTCACAGAGAAAACTGAGGAAAAGAGAACTGAGAGGCAGAGCTGATAGTTGAACTTGTATCTTATCTATGTGACTTTGGACGAGTCACATGACTACTTTAGATCTCATTTTCCTCATCTGTAAAATTAGTGTTGCCCTATGTGGCCATTAAGTTCCTTGTAAGTCTAAAGCAAGGATTCTCTAATTGAAAGTTCAGAATGTGGAGCTCTTTAAATCATAGTACAATGCCTCTGAGCTCTGCTTTGTCAAGTCGGATTTTGGTTTTTTATTTTTTGAAGGAAGAGGGTTAAAACTGATCCTACAGAAACTCCAAAGGGAAATCTCTCTGTTGAATTTTAATTTGATTTTCCCTTCTACTGGGCATGTTTTCAGACTTGGTAGCTATCTTTCTCCATCTCTCTTAGTTGGACCATGAAGGCATTAAAAAGTCCTGTATGTTGTATGCTTTAATTAAGAATTTCATCAACAGCTTAACCTTGAAGCCATCTGTAAACAAAGTGTAGCTCAGCCACAAAAAATTGAAAATATAAAATTCATTTTAATATTAAAAAGATACCTAGCAAAACTGAGATAGCATTTCTAAGAAGCTGATTGTGAAACCCCTGTCCCTGAGTTACAATTAAATGGGTGTGAGCCTTCCTGATGATAGGTTTAGAAATGCAAATCATAAATTACTCTGAAAATTAAATGTGTCTAGGTGTAAAATTAGGAACTGGTGGGAGTTGCAATTGTGGTAATAATGTTGTAGGTCTCAAGAGACTCTTGATTTCAGTCTCTGGGGTATTTTGCCTAGAACACTGATGTGTGAGAGGATGTCCTGTTCTCAGGTTCAGATGTAATGTGATTTATTTGGAGAATTAGATTTGGTTAGCATGGGAATGTGGCAGCAGACCAAATTGGTAGGAGAGAAATATGACATTCAGTGCATAATCGACAGAGTATGCTCATAATAATGCTTGGGGATTTGATTTTCAAAGCACTCTTGGATGTAATGATGTAGTTAGGATGTGACACAGAGACTAGAGTCAGGAAGTCCTGAGTTCAAATACAACCTCAGACACTTATTAATTAGTTATATGACCCTAGACAAATCACTTAATGTCTGTTTGTCTCAGTTTACTCAACTATAAAATATGCTTAATAATAGCATTACTTCACAGGGTTGTTCTGAAGAACAAATGTGTACATAGTAATATTTAAGTGCTTAGTAAAGTACCAGGTACATAGTAGGTCCTATATAAATGCTTATTCTATCCATCTCCTTCACCGGTACCCATAACCTGTACTAATATTATTTCTATTTATTGAATGGTAAATGGAGGTCGAGATGCAGAGATTTGCTCACATCTGTAGTAACTGAAATTTGATTATAAAGTTGATGCCCATAGTAGGTGCTTAATAAATATCTGCTGAATTTATCCTATCCTTTACCAAAAGAGCATCTCTCTCATGATGCCAGATCACTGAGTCAGAGATATTATCTGGATTTAGAAAGTGGAATGATTGGGGTAATAAGTAGAGGATATAGAATAGACCCTCATCCTTGCCTTCTGAGTTTGCGGATCACAATAGATGTTACAGACAATAATCAGTTTACATTTGCTATAAGGATTGAAGGCACCTTTTTACAGGGAAGCCCTTTCATAATGCAAGGGATCTCAAGACCCAAAATAATAATTCTTTCACAAGCTTAAATAATGTCTACTGGCCCCTCCAACATTTGCCACTTTCACTCTCAAACACAACTAACTTTATACAACACTTTTCATCAAATTGCCTTCCAGTTCCCCCTGTGCTAAATGATACATCAGAATTTATGTCAGATTAAATAAGGATTTCTGAATATAACTGATTCTGTTCACAATAGCTAGTCAATGTGGATGATAGTAACATTGGATGTAAGAGTCAGGAGTATTTCAGATCTTTAGCCCAACCTCCTCACTTTACAGATGAGAAAATTGAGCAACCAAGGAAGAAAGGAAAGGAGAGGGAAAGAGGAGAGAGAGGGAGGGAGAGAGAGAGGGAGAGAAAGAGAGAGAGAAAGAGAGAGAGAGAGAGAGAGAGAGAGAGAGAGAGACGGAGGGAGGGAGGGAGAGAGAGAGGGAGGGAGGGGGGACGGAGAGAGAGAGAGAGAAGAAGAAGGAGAAGAAGAAGAAGAAGAAGAAGAAGAAGAAGAAGAAGAGAGGAAAGGGAGAGACAAAAAGAGACAGAGAGAAAGAGAGAGGGGAGGAGGAGGAGAAAGGAAGGAGAGAAAGCTAAAGAGATTTTAAAAAGAGAGGATGGAATGAAGGAAGAAAGGAAGGAAGGGAAGAAAGGAAAAAAGAAAAATTCCTATTCAGTTTTGAATTGGATTATATAGATTTGTAGGCTTAGAACTAGAGGAAACCTTAGAGGTCATCTAACCCCAAACTCCTTTATTTTATTTTTTTCCCACTTAATAGTATTTTTTCCAATTACATGCAAATATAGTTTTCAACATTCATTTTTACAAAATTTGAGTTCCATTTTTTTCTCCTTGCTTCCCTTCCCACCTCCCCAAGATAACAAGCAATCTGATATAGGCTATAGGTATACAATCACATTAAACATATTTCCACATTAGTCATATTGTGAAAGAAGAATCAGAACAAAATGAAAAAAATATAAGAAAAAAGAAGAAAATAGTATGCTTTGATCTCCATTCAGATTCCACAGTTTTTTCTCTCGATGCGGACGTTTTCCATCATGAGTATTTTGGAATTGTTGTAGATAATTGCATTGCTGAGAAGAGTTCAATCTTTCAAAGTTGGTCTTCACACAATGTTGCTATTACTGTGTACAATATTCTCCAGGTTCTGCTCACTTGACTCAGCATCAGTTCATGTAAATCTTATCAGGTTTTTCTGAAATCCACCTGCTCATCATTTTTTATAGAACAATAGTTTTCCATTACATCCATATGCCACAACTTGTTCAGCTATTCCCCAATTGATGAACATCCCCTCAATGTCCAATTCTTTGCCCCCGCAAAAAGACCTGTTATAAATAATTTTGTGCATGTGGGTTCTTTTCCCTTTTTAATGATCTCTTTGAGATACAGACCTAGAAGTGGTACTGCTAGATCAAAGGGTATAGACAGTTTTATAGCCTTTTGAGCATAATTTCAAATTGTTCTCCAGAATGGTCAGATCCACTCACAGCTCTACTAACAATGTATTAGTGTTCCAATTTTCCCACATCTTTCCCAATATTTATCACTTTCTTTTTTTGTCATATTAGCCATTCTAATAGGTATGATATGGTACCTCAGAGTTGTTTTAATTTTCATTTCTCTAATCAATGGTGATTTAGATCATTTTTTTTTCATATGACTCTAGATAGCTTTAATTTCTTCATCTGAAAACTTCCTGTTTGTTACCTTTGACCATTGATCTATTGGGGAATGACTAGTATTCTTATAACTTTGACTCAATTCTCAATATGTTTGATAAAGGAGATCTTTATCAAAGACCCTGGTTGCAGAAATTGTTTCCCAGCTTTCTGCTTCCCTCCTAATCCTGATTGCATTGACTTTGATTGCGTGAAACTTAAAAAAAAAATTAATATGGTAAAAATTATCCATTTTGCATTTCATAATGTGTTCTCTATCTCCTCAAACTCCTTAATTTTACAGATGAGGCAGGTAAGGACTCAGAGAGATTAAGCAACTTGCTCAAGATAACACAGATAGTGAGTAAGCTAAGATTTAAGCCCAGGTTTTCTGACTCCAAACCCAATACTCATTCTGCTCTACCATCTAGGCTCGTGGATCAGAGATTCCTCCCAGTTCTGACATGCTATAATCTGTACACACTTAGCAATATAGAATTTTACAAAATGCAACTCTCTAAAGAATAGATTAACTTATTAAATTACTTAAAGACCTAGAGACCTTGATTTCTTCTAGATCTAACGCCTAACTTTGTTTGGACTGAGATCACTAAGAGCTGACAATTTGTGCAGGCTGCTGAAAATATTTGTATCTACACTAGTGGAACTGAGCTTTCCAGAAGCACCACTTTCTGAAATAACTTGGCTATGCCCTCATCCACTTTTTTTGAGTCCCATCCTCCTCACACTGAGCTCTCTGTGGATAAGTGAACATCTAAACCAAGAACATGAAGAACCAATACTACAAACCTAACAGAAAGTAGTTATAATAACAGAGTCATTGTTCATTGGAAGGAATGACTTTTATCTGATATTTTTATCACAAATGAGTTGAAGAAAACATGGCACCAGACAGTAGGGTGACATCCAAACAGAGAGTGATAGCACCCCAGACCCTAGAGATTCTTCAGTAATTTCAGTTTTTTGTTTTATGTCTGTCTATCTATCTACCTATCCACACATATATACATATGCATATACATATACATGTGTATAGACAGGCACAAATTCTGTCAATGCTACAAAAGAGGGTATATAACAAATTTTGTCACACACAGATGGCAGATGTAGTTGGCCTGGCATCATGGAAATTTCTCTGAAGTATTCAAAGCTATACACATGACTAGATCTGACATCACACACACAAAATTAATATTACTTAGCAAAAAGATGGCATCTGAAATTATTTGGAGAAAGTAGAGAAAGTTGAATAAGAAGTGCTAGATTATTTTCTCCATTCCATTGTCAATATGAAAAATATTCTCAAAACTACTTTCTTCTCTTTCTCGTTCTCCTCTTCCTTCTCCAACTTCTCTTCCTCCTCTTCCACAAGTCCTTCAGCTAAGTGAAGAGGCTTCCTCCATTGTGATCTAAGAAACAAGGTTAATATACAAAATTCATTTCATTATCATGGATCAAATATAAAATCTTGTCTGCACTTTATGCCCTTCATAACTTGACCCCCTTGTTACCTCACCAGCCTTGTTATACCTCACTCCCCTTGAAGTACTCTTTAATTTAGCGATACAGGCCTTATTACTATTCCTTGAACAAGACACTCTTTTCTTTGACTCTACATTTTCATGGGTCGTCAGCATGTCTGGAATTCTCTTCCTCTTCACATCTACCTCTCTGGCTTTCTGGGACTTCCTTCAAGTTACAGCTAAAATCCATCCTTCTTCAGGAAGTCTTTTCTAGTCCTCCTTAAAGATAGTACCTTCCCTCTGAGATTATTTCCAGTTTCTCTTGTATATTTACTTGTATTTATTACTTGTAGTTTGTATGTTATCTCTCCCTTTAGATTGTGAGATCCTTGAGGTCAGAGACTTGTTTTGCCTTTCTTTGTATTTCTGGAACTTAGAATGGTTCAGTATATATAATAGATACTCAATAAATGCTTGTTTATGATTACTCTCTTCTCTGCCTCTTCTCTTTCTCTCTCTTTCTCTCTCTCTCTCTCTGTTTCTCTCTCTTTCTCCCTCTCTCTCTCCATTGCTCTATTCACTGTGCCACCTAGATGCCCTATTTGCATGTCTTAAGTTAGAAATTTCCATGTAAATTAGTGTGTTTGTTTTATGATCTAATTGAAGACATTTTTCTTTCTTGAGAAAAAATGAATTCCATGTTTCTTCAGCCCATATAATGTTCTGTTCATAGCATCATAGATTTAGAGCTAAAAGGGTCAATTGCTAAATCATACCTTTCCAAAACCAATAGCCTTTTCACTATGCTATAGCTGTCTAAAAATCCTTAGTTACTGACTGGAAAGAAAGGAATCAGTTACACATCCTTTTCCCCACCTTAAAAAATAATCTCTTCCCTGACCCATTAATGGTATTAAAAAATTTGGTAGAGAATGTAATTCCAGGGTTTTAGAGAGTATATTTTAAGGTAGAAGGAGGAATTGTAGCCATTAAAAGAGATAACAAAAGAAGTGATCAAAGAAATAGGAAAAACATGAAGGAACTAAAGCATCAAGGAAGTCTAAGGAGAAACTCCATAGGAAAAGAGGACCAACAGCTTCAACAGCTGCAGAGAGGTCAAGGAGAATGAGTACTGAGATAAAAGAATTTGATCATAACAATCAAGTAGTAGCAGTTAACTATGGGGATTGTAATAGGGAATATTTGATGTCCTTTTCCCCCCAGTAGCTTCTGGGTAGGCTAAGCATTTAACTCAGGAGAGCAATGACCAAATAGTCAAGTATCCTTCACAGTTTCTCTTAGCTGAGCTACACCCAGCTCAACATCACCCTGACAATAGCGAAACAAAGCTAATTTTAGCTAGACGAGTATTGCAGCCTTTTATGGTTTGACATTATAGTTGGCCAGGGAAACAAGATTGGAAATGAATCTCAGGAAGATTGTATATACCCAGAAATGTTTTTCCACATAAGGAGTAAACAAGTTCTTTTCTAAAATAGTCTGTAAAAGGGGGGAAAAAGAATCCATACAGTTTTCCAGGCACAGAAATGGAGGTTTGGCATGGTAAGACAGTTTGCCATGTAGCTGATTATTATAGTTCATTATCAATAGCTGTAAGATCTTCAGTATTATTTCAACTTTTCCACTCATGATATTTAAGGCACTTCACACATTCTTGTTTATTCTAGAAATATACAATAATATAACATCACTTGTTTATATATATATTATGTGGAAATTTTAAACCAGATTTTGTTCTAAAATTATATTCTGCCATCTAATGAGAAGTCACCAACTTTACACAAATAATAAAATCAAATCATTTTAGAGCTAGCCAGGGACTCAAAAATCAGCTCCTTCATTTAACAAATGATGTAACTGAAGTTCAGAGGAGGGAAAATGACTCACACAACTTGTTACTGGTATAATCAGGACCAAGATGCAGATATCCTGACAATAGTCTATCCTATGTTCTAATTTTCCAAATCGTAGTAAGAAAAACAACACCGTAGCAGGAATTAGGATACCTAGGTTCCAGTCTCAGCTGTGCCACTAATTAGCAGCCAATCTCCAGTAAATCACTTAATACACATTCTTGATTGGTGCCCAGTGGCTCTGTAATAATTTGAAGGACACCTCCAAGTGCCCATGTGCTCCCCCTCCTCACCTTTCTACCATGTCTCCAGCGGAGAGTGAATGGAAAAAAATGGTACGTACCCAGAAAAAGTTTGTATAATTTCAATTGTCTTGATCTAATGCGCACTTCATTTATTCTTACTCACATGAAAATTTAGGAGATGTAGCAAACAGGCTCTGATTTTCTGGTTACCCTGCTCACTAGCATTGGATTCCATACTACCTTCTCATGTCTTATTTTTTGTTTTATTGGAGGCAATCAGGGTTAAGTAACTTGCTCAGGGACACACAGCTAGGAAGTGTCTGATGCTGGATTTGAACTCGTGTCCTTCTGACTCCATCCACTATACCACCTAAGTGCCCCCTTCTCATGTCTTATTGAGTACCAGTTTCCTGGGCTGAATGGCTATTGTTATTGCTTTTGCTTATCTGTCAGTCAATAAACATCCCAGTAATTTCTGTAGGGGGGGTGTGTGAAGTATGTATGTATATGCATGTTTATTTAATTGTTTCATTTGTGTCTCCTTGTGACCTCATTTGGGGTTTTCTTAGCAAACAGAGTGGAGTGGTTTGTCATGTCCTTCTCCAACTCATTTATAGATGAGAAACCAAGGCAAACAGAGCTCAGTGACTTTCCTGGGGTCACACAGCTAATAAGTGTCTGAGGCTGGATTTGAATTCAGGTTTTCCTAATTCCAAAACTCACATTCTATCCTCTGTGCCCTTTATGTGTGTATGTATAGATAGACAGACAGACAGATATATAATTTTTGTTGAAACAGAAAGGAAACCAAGTATTATGTGTCCTTGGTATCTGCCACAGGAGTGTATACTGAGGATTTCCAGAAACTGGGAAGCATTGCTGTTTAAGTCCACTGAGCCCATTTTCTGATTTACATAATGAAAGTTTACTTGCCTTATGTACATGTGGAAGCCAGCATAAACCCTAAGACCTCCTTTGTGAGAAAATGTAATGACAGCTTCTAAGGGAATTGAGGGTTCTGGGATAATCAATTCAGAAGCTACATGGTTCATGCCAATCTAAGCTCTTTTGGTTTGAACGGAAATGTTTTTTCAAACTGTCAGTTTCACTTGGAGAATGCATTTTTAAGGATAAAAATACTTATTGTACATTTGTATAGCAGCTTAAAGTTTACAGCATGAAATGCATCATCTTAATTGATTCTCACATAACTATGAATTAGTATTATTATTATCATTATTCTTATTTTTTATTATTCCAATTTTACAGGTGAGAACACTGAGGTTCAGAATCACTGAGTTAGTAAACATTAGGTTTTGAAATAATTTTCCTTGCTGTGGTGTAGTCTTTCTTCCTTTGCCCTAAAAGGTTTAAAAAAAAAAAGCCCTGTTAAAGTTAAGGGAAGGAAGGGAGAAGGTTTGGATAATGGTTTGGCCTCCAAAGTCCTTCATATCCAAAGTTCCCTCTTCCATCTCCTGTCCCCCAGGCTTTGTACACCTCCATCCTATCTCACCCCTCCAGTATCTGTGATCCAGAATCACCCAGTACCCTGGAGTCCAGTAACACTGGCTTGCTGTTCCTTGAACAAGACACAGCATCTTCTAAATGCAGACTTTTTCATTGGCTGTCCCCCATACCTGCAAAGCTCTCTCTCCTCATCTCTGTTTCCCAGCTTCCCTGCCTTCCTTCCAGCTAAAATCTCACCTTCT
Organism: Pseudocheirus occidentalis; assembly: GCA_028646575.1. Taxonomy (NCBI): domain Eukaryota; kingdom Metazoa; phylum Chordata; class Mammalia; order Diprotodontia; family Pseudocheiridae; genus Pseudocheirus; species Pseudocheirus occidentalis. Next base: position 144,908,256 of record CM053594.1, on the reverse strand, counting down.
AAACCTTTACCAATCCCTCTGAATTCTAGGATCTTCCCTCTGTTGATTATCTCCAGTTTATCCTGTATATAACTTGTTTGTACATTATTGTTTGGTCACTGCTTCCATAGTTGGACTGTGGGCTCCTTGAGAGTCTTTTGCCTTTTTTTACATTCTCAGTTTTTATGTGTAGTAGGAGTTAAATAAATGTTTCTTGATCACCTGACAGGTAAACAAAAGAAATAAAGTCTCCAGTCACCCCTAAATTCTCTGTGTAAGATCCTGGGATTTGCTTACTAAGTCATGAAGAAATAATATAGTTGGTAGAGCCCAGTCCTAATTTTCACTAACTCGGTTCCATTAGCCAGATAGCATCCCTGAGTTCAGTGGCCACAGGCCACATCTCAAGTAGAGGTTGATGAATGATTCCTTGCAGGGGACATTGTAGCATGAGAATTCCTGTTCAGTAATGAGTTAAATTAGAGGGCCTCGGAGATCTCCCCTGCTCTAGGATTCTGTCCTTTTTCTGATGCTGACTTTAGCACTGGTCAATCAACCTATTGGTCATGAGCTGTACAAAGGAAAAAAGTGGGGCTGGACCATTGTAAACTCATCGTAACAAATGGGGGAAAGAATTCAGGCACACATTCTACAAATCAATAGCATAAAGTACAGGCAAAAATATTACATATGCAGTTTCTGCAATTCAAGGGGTATATGAGTGGATGTGGTGTGTGTGGGGGGGTATGTGTTAAATAGGGAGCCTTTGTGTTTAACAAAGGATAAAGGACATATTTATGAAATCATGACTTAGAAGCTTAGAAGATAATCTGATACCATTGTTCAGTAACCCCCTCTTCACATACAAAAGAACAAATATTTTCAGTGCTATCTTTTAATTGCAAAATAAATCACATGAATGACCACATTGTAGAAAACTCTACAGTGATCCCTTCAAGTCACCTTGAGCAGCTTTCTGACTATTTCGGGGAGTTTCCTCATTTAAAGCCAAGGACCCACAGATTTTTAATAGAATTTTAAAAGTGGAGATCAGTGAGTGCATCCACCTCATTTTGTAGACTAGGGAATAAAAGTCAACAGTCAGTAAGTTAATAATCAGTGAATAAACATTATTTATCATTTATTCGGTTTTGTTTATTAAGTAATTACTATGTGTCGGCCACTGTGCTAAGTTCTGGGCATGCAAAAAAAAAGGCAAAAAGTGATCCTTCCCTCGAGTAGCTTACAATCTAATGAGGAAATTAATAAATAAAAGAAAGCCACAAGAGAATTGGAGTGAACCTGGGCATGATGTACTCCAGAGGAATGCAGTTGGATGGTAAATGAAGAGAAAGCTGACCTGGGCACCCTCCTTCAATGGAGGATCTGGGAGAAGAAGGTTAAGTGATAGGACCATGATCCAAAAATGAGTTAGTGACAGAGTTCATGCTGGAACCCAAGACAAGGACCTTTTCATCCTGTTCTCCACAGTCTTTTTCCTACTCGGCTACTTTATGTGTTAAAATCTTTTGTTTATTTAAAAGATATTTACTGAGCACCTATTTCAGGCAAACAATCTGTGTGGAGGCAACCTAGAAAAAGACTACTTCTGCCCACAAGGAGGTTACCATCTAGGCTGGTCCATAAATTAGAAGCATACAAAGCAGGGTGTACAAAATGCTTGAGAGAACCACACAATGCTGTTAAGGATTTTAGTGAGTAAGAGATCACTTCTGACTCTCAGGCTCAGGGAAGGAAGGCTTTGTGAGTAAGGCCTAACCAGAGCTGGACCTGGAAAGCTTTCAGGTTGTGCACATGGTAAATAAGGGCAAAAAAGAAAAAGGAAAAAAAAAAGAAAGGATAGATGGATGTCACAGTTGATAGAGCACTGGCCCAGGAATGAGGAGGATCTGAGTTCAAATCTAACCATAGACACTAGCTATGTGACCTTGGGCAAGTCTCTTGACCCCAATTACCACCAAAATAATATATTTTTAAAAAAGACTACCAGTGACCTCTTTTTAAAAAGAGGGATGTGGAGGGTGTGGGAGAATCAAAAAAGGTTCTGACTACCTGGACTATTTTCTAGCATGTACAGGGATCAACTCTTCCATTCCCAAAGACCTCTCAATTCACTGGGAGAAGTCTGAAGCAGGGCAGTTGTATTCACCCATTGTTGCTCCATTTGGGATACTATAGGTACCAAAAAATGTTCTTGCATCTCCATCTCATCCTTCTTTTCTTCTTTTCTCTACTTTATTTCTTATTACATTTACAAAGGAATGTGGTACAAAGACAAAAGCTAAATAGGAAATTTTTTTTCAAGTAGCAAAATCAAACCCAATGACCAGCTTTCCTTTCCCCACCCTGTCCCCAGATCTAACTGATGTGAGGAAATGTTTCTGGAGAGGGTTTCATTTTTTAAATAATTTACAAAAACCTACTGATTTTTTTTTTAATCTCTAATTTTAAAAGGCAAGACAAATCCCTGGCACATAAAAGTAACTGGCCAGCACCAGTTCCATCCCCACCTGGGGAATTCATCACATTCACAATTCATATTCAATTTACTCCATTCAGATGAAAAGAGACTGGATTTCAGACCCCGAAGATGGGGTGACATTGAATACAAGATTACGTAGCACTTTAAAGAACTTCCTTTTCTTAGATGCTACATAATCACATTAACTTAGACTAAAAATTTGAACTAATTCTTTCCCTAGAGGTTTGGGCAGTAATAATTGTAGAAATCTGTGAAATAGGATAAATACAATTCAATAATTATATTGATAAATAAAATGAAAATCAACTAATTGTGTCATTCACTCAGATGCTCGCCTCTGCCGTTGCTGCCTTTCTGCTCTGCTGCCTGCTAAACTTTTCTGTCACACTTCAATAAATTTAATTGTGCAGAATAAATGAGCTAATTTTTGAAGTCACAGGCTCTGTTTGCAAGATAAGGGTGGTGATTTATTGACCTCCTCTAGCTCTGTAAGAGGGTCGCCCCCTTCCTTTTCAACTGACATCTTGGCATAGTTTTTTATCCCCCTCCCTTTCCCCCATTCCTTTCCTCCCACAGCCTTGCTCAGCCTGCTCTATCTCTCCCTTCTCTTTCCATCTTGTTTCTTGAAATTGCTGACTTCATATCTTGGGAAACTGCAAGGCCCTGTTTTCCACTGGTTACAGTGGGAAACTTTGCAATTAGTGTGGTTTCTCTTCATATGGTGAATTTTAAATTTGTTCTTCCTGTAGCTGTCTAAAGTCACAGTTTTTCACAAATTCAGATGGGAAAAGGGATTGTTGTGTCCAATTATTGGGAGGAGGGCCAGGCCAGGGACACATACTTCCTCGTGCCCAAAGGCAAACGAGGCTAATCAGCAGGTGAGAGCTAGGTTTGGGGGGGCAGTTACTTTAGTTCTGACAAATGAAAGAACAGCTGTGGTTACTGAGAAAGGCATCCTGGTGTGGCACCAACTCAAAGCTTCCGATAAAGCTCAGCATGTTTAGGACTCTATACTCCAGATGCAGATGAGACATAACAGCCTAAAAATGAAACTGCCTAAAACTCTTTTAAAAAATGAAGAATTTGCCTCTGAAGAATGGAATCTACTCCTAACGGCTGGGGTAGAGCCAATGTACTGCTACCAACCATTATGCTGCCAGTTTGTTCCACTCTTAAGAAAATATGCCGCATTACTGTGGAAATCACACCTTAAAAACCAGTAGTGCATCTGTGATTCTCACTTGTTACAGATGCACAAATACTGCCCTCGTAATCAATTACCTTAGGATGAGAGCTGGAAGGGGCCTTTGTCCATCTTGTCCTTTTGCTTCGTTTTACACACGGGGAAAATGAGGTGTAGAAATGGGGAAATGGGATAGTGAACTTGCCCAAGGGAAGGGACAGGGGCAGGATTCACAGACTCGCTGATGCCAAATACACTGTTCCTTCCTCAGCACAAAACCAAAGTCTTTTCTCCCTCTATGTACTATGGGATGTTCTAAGTTTATGAATGATATAATATATATGCAGAAAGATGTACATGAACACATATTAACTCATGCATGTACATATATTATATTATAGGGAACATGTGAGACATACATACAGAATATATTTGACATTCATAATAGATTCGTTGTATGTAACATATATATGTTGTATTATGTATGTGTGTATACCTGTTCCCATATATGTATATATTACATATAAAACTATAATACACTTGGCTTCTAAGCAATGGGGGCCAGGGTAGTAATATGCATGCATATATTTATGTGTATGTATGTAACACACATACATGCATATGCACATGTATGTACACATATACACAATAACTACCCCATTGCCTAGAAACCATATGTGTTATATTTTTCTATTTCACCTCTACCCCAGAGTTCTACAGTACCCTTAAATGACTTTGAAACTATCTAGGCTCTCTGCTAGTGGCCCCATCCCCCACCCATGGTGTTCCCCTAATTATAGGTGTGGGTCCCCTGTACCTCAGTTTCATTCAACTGCTAACAACTAGGTTATCTTTTACAAAGGAATATTTACTTTAAAGACGTAATAACAAACATAGGAACATACTCTCCTACATGTGGGCATAATCTTCCCAGCCGCACACATACCTGCCCTCTCAGTCTCCAGGGAGGACAGGGGGGATTAGGTTGATAGCTTAGTTTAGTCCCCATAGAGCTGTAAATTCAAAGGTCCCTAGCCCCCACCCCACCCCCTGGGGCTCAGTCAGGAACCCATATTTCTTAGGACTTCCTGTTGAGCTGTTTGAATGTGGCATTGCTCCTGGAATCCTGGTTCCATGGCAGCCATGGCTTGAACTCCTGGGTCATATGGGGTTACCACCCGCACCTAGAAATAGCGAAGGAGAAATGAAATTTAACACCTGAGCTTGTTTCTCTGAGCCATGAAATCTAAAGGGAAGGAAGCCTATTCCCTGTCCCCTCCACCCCCCCATCCAGTTAGGTATTTTGAGTAAATGCCACTTTTGCCGTCTCTGACCATGCTGCTGGAAAGAATTCGTAAGAGATAGAGACTTCCCTAGCATGGTAGTTTAAAAGGTGAAGCCTGTCCTGGCTATACAACCAATGAAAAGAGGCTATTCCCTTCCAAATGGTAGGGAGAATTAGGATATCATCCATATGTCTCCATATTAGGTGATCTGGGCAAAGCCCCCATTACATACATATTCACATAGGTACATACTTGCATGCATGCATGAATATATATACATATATATATATTTACACATATTTATTTATTTATATGAAAATTATTTATGCATTCTATAGAAGGAAAAAGTACAGGAGATTGATTGGCTATATAAAATTCAAGAGTTTTTGCACTTATAAATAGGACATCCATTTAAAAAAAAAACTGAGGAAACCAGTTAGAGAAAACTTTGGCCATAAATATTTCTGATAAAAAAGAGACATCTAAGTTCCATAATTCAATTCAATTCCACAGCAAACATTTATTAAATAATTACAAATTGGAAGGCACTAAGTTATGTTAAGAATAGAAAAGGGGAAAAGGCTCTGTCCTCAGGTTGCTTGTATTTCTATTTGAAAGATATATGTACAGAGATAAATAAATAGAGGGTAATTTCAGAACACAGAGAGTACTTTAATAGGGATTTGACACATGCCCTGCTACACTGCCAAAAATGGCATTGTTAATTTAGGAGGCATTAGGGCCCTGCTTCTCAGAGACAGTACATATTTAAACATTCTGTCAATGGCCCACTATGGGATTGGGAATAGATTCTTACTATTGGCTGTGTAGCCAAAACTAGTTGCTTATATTTACTTAAAGACAATTCATTACTTTCTCTCTCTTCTACTTGTCCACAGTGAAGGCCTTCACTCTGAGCAAGAGTTTGAGAGCCACCTCTGTACCACCTTTAAGCCACGTGAAGCCCTTATGAAATGGATTGGAGATTTGGGTCTATTTCAATTTCTCCAACCCACTTTGAAACCTAGGAAATGTTGGAGCCAACAGAGCAGGTGAGCCCTGAGAAACCCAGGTCCTGGGATGCTAGCCCAGGAAAGGCATGAACTTGTGTCTGAAAGGGAGTGGGACTGATGATATGTAGCAACTCTCTCAAATTGTGGAATTTAATCATTCCTCTCTAATTTAGAGACCAAGGTGGTATGATGGGGGGGGGGTTTACACTCCAGATGTTTTGGGGGAAATGTTTGTTTATTTTTTCTTGCTGTTTTTTTAAATCAATATTTCTCAATTAATTAATTAAATACTTAAATAAATATTTCTTTTTGTTTAGATAATCTAAGTCATTGAATGAAACTGGTGGTATAGTAAATAGAGTACTAGTCTTGGAATCAGGAAGACCTGAGTTCAAATCCAGCCTCAGACACTTATTAGCTGTGTGACCAGTCAAGTCACTTAATTTGTATTTACCTCAGTTTGCTCATCTGTAAAATGAGAATAATAATAGCACCCACCTCCCAGGATTGTTTTGAGGATCAAACAAGATAATAATTGTAAACAGCTTAGCACAGCACCTGGCTTGTAAGTAGTAAGTGCTATATGTTAGCTGTTTATTATTATCCACCCTAATATAATCAGTGATGGCTCTAGGCACTGGTAGAGAATGAGAGAACCATCCTTAAACCCCTAGGGTACTGGAGAACCCTGTAGGAGAAATGAAACGTGACACCTTTGACTCTCAGGAAGTGAGGCCAGAGAAAAATCTGTCTTGTAGACCCTTGTAACAACCGCGATTGAGAAAGACTTCATAGGGAAGGTGATCTTTGAAGAAAGCTAGAAGTTCTGAGAGGCAGATGTGAGGTTGGTGATTCCATACCTATGGGAACAGCCTATGCAAAGGAATAGAGATAGGAAATAAAATCGCACATTCAGAGAGCAGCAAAAACAATTCGTCTGGAATAAAGAGTATGTAAAGACCCGTAGGAGGAATTAAACAGAGAAAAGGGGATGGAGCTAGACCATGGAATGTTTTAAATGCCAGGATGAATAGTGTCTGAGGCAAGATTTGAATTCAGGTTTTCCTGAAAAGGTCCATCTTTGCCCCACTGTACCATCTAGATGTTCCTATGCTCATCGTTAAGGAGCTGGCTACCAGGTGATCTATTTCTATGGCAATGACCACTTAGAATACTGTCTATTAAGGTATGGATAGGTCTGCATCTGCACTAATAGCAGGAGTAAATACATGGATGAATTCATGGATTTTTTTAAACAGTATATTGAATTAGTCAGATATTGATCATCTCAGTAGTGAAGGGCAACCAAGAATTTTAAATCAACTCCTTATGTGAGGAAAGAATTAAATATAGGTGTGTGATCTGGATATCATGTCAGCCAAGTAACACGTCAGCCAAGCAAGGAAAAATATATGAGGCAGAATGAAGCAGCCCAACACCAAGTTCTACTGCAGAACTCTTCTGAATGCACACTTCTCCCCACCCCTTTCTTCTGAGATTGCCTTCCTTTTAAACCATATAGATCTTATATATACACAGCTATTTACATGTTTTCTCCCCTTTAGAATATGAGCCTTTTGAGGGCAAAGACCATATTTTTGTTCTTCTTTGTAACCCTAGCACTTAACACAATGACTAATATATAGTAAGCACTTAAGCACTTAATACTCTGCCTCCCTCTCTGTCTCTCTGTCTCTGTCTCTGTCTCTCTGTCTCTGTCTCTGTCTCTGTCTCTCTCTGTCTCTCTCTCTCTCTCTCACTGATATTTATCTATCCATATACCTATCAGCAATATCTCTATATCTATCTATGTTGTTGACTGACAGACCTCAAAGAAGTTTGACAGTTCTTTTCCCCCAGCAACCAGGCAGTGTGCCTACAGTTTAATATGTAATCCATGTCCTTTTCAATTCTGAAGCTTCAAAACTCTCCTCTCCTCCTGGTTAGGGGACTCAGGTTAGCTTGGTTTTTACTACCTGATCAGAATAGCTTAGTCCTTGAAAAGTTTGTGAGATGCTAAAGTGGATCTTTCTTTCTTTCTTTCTTTCTTTCTTTCTTTCTTTCTTTCTTTCTTTCTTTCTTTCTTTCTTTCTTTCTTTCTTCCTTCCTTCCTTCCTTCCTTCCTTTCTTTCTTTCTTTCTTTGTTTCTTTCTTTCTTTCTCTTTCTTTTTAATGAAGAGAAGTCACTCTAGGACAGCAAAGACATAAAGTTATATTCTTGTTCTTAAAAACAAATAAAAATACCTCCCTTTCTGATATATTTGTATCTACCTTGGTGTTTACTTATACTTCCCTCACTCTCCCAAACCACCCTCCCCCTTCACCTCCCCTCCAACCTCGGATGCCAGCTTGGAAGTCTGAGAACTTTGCTGAGGGGAGAAGAGTTAAAGAGAGTCTGTGGCTCTTAATGAAGACTTAATGTGATGCCACAGTTCTGGAGTACAACAGTACCTTCAGGGCAGTGTCTGCAGGTGTTTGCCTGCAGGAAGTCATTAAAAGGCAATGCAGATCAGGACAGAATATCCACAGGCAGTAAGAGAACCTTCCACACACTGGGTACTATTGTTATGGTCTGTGTTGCTATAATAGTCATAACAAGAAGCATTTTTAAATGGCCATTGATCCAGATTTAGGTTACTTGTTATGTTTGGGAACTGCGGCACCGATTTCCAAGTACGTGTCCTGTAAACTAATTCTCACCTAAAATGCATATATGCCCACCACCCTCTCACCTGACAGTGACTGCCAGAAGAATCATCAGATCCTTTGCATAGAGCTTTCCTATTGGAGAAGGAAATAACAAACCACACCAGCATCTTTGCCAAGAAAACCCCAAATGAAATGGGGTCATGAAGAGTCAGACATGAATGAAAACAACTGAACATCAAATAGAGGAAAATGGGACCCTCATTTGACAGACGGGGAAACCAGGATCCAGAAGAGTTAAATGGTATGCCCAAGTTCACACAGCAAATTTAGTGGTTCCTACCCAACTAAGTACAGCCCTAAGAATAAACACTTATGTTCTTGAACTTCATTCTTAAAAAAAACGCATCATGGTGTAATTGAGAAATCCCTAGATTCGAAAGTCAAAGAACCTAATATTCACAAAATTCATTCAACTAGTTGTATGACTGTGGCAAAGTCACTTCAAGTCTTTGGACCTCAGCTTCCTCATCTGTAAAATGAGGGGGTTGGATCAGATGACCTATAAGGTCCCTTCTAGCTCTACATCTGCGAGCTTATGGTTATTTCTTTCACTGAGAAATTTGTATTGATCTGTTTACCTGTTTGTTTGTTTGTTTTGTCCAGGTCTATGATTTCATCTATGTAGAGAACATAGCTGCTAAAACTTCTGGAACTATTCAAGTGAGTAACACATTAGGAATTTATGATCTTGGAGAGCTGAGGGACAGAGATCAGTCTCACGGTTGGTACATGTCAGAGGCAGGATTTGAACTGAATTCCTTTGGCTCCAAACTAGTTCCTCTATCCACTACCCTGGATAGACTCTTATAAAGAGAAATTATGCCAAGAAATACAGTGAGTTCTTAAGAGACTGTCTTGTTTTGAGGTTGCAGCCTTAGCGTCCTTCTAATACCGAACTCAGCAGTACCAAGATGAACTGACTCTGGCTTTTGCATGAACCCCTAGGTGCCACTGAGTTCCCCTTTCAGAACAGAAACCTGGCGTGTGTTTTTTTCCTTCTGAAATTCCCTCCCACTGTGAGCACTCAAGCAGTTGGTGAAATCCTGCCTGTGGCAGAGACAACACTGATTTGTATCTGAGAATGAAATGAAATGAAAACATGAATTGAACTCATTACTTGAGGAAGGAAGTATTGCCAAGTTGAACAGGATGGAATTCCAGCATAGTGTATGGTTTCACTGGGCGGGCTATAGCGAAACTCTGCATAGAAATGTTTCCAGCTCATAGAACTCTTTCAAAACATGCTCAGCCCTTTTTAGATGAGGGGACGTTATCATTTCTATCTATGGCATTTTCTACAAATAGGTCTTAAATACCCTTTAGGCTGATTGCATAGAAAACCAGAAGAAATCATTTGCAAGATGACTGACTAATACCATATCAACAGATAATCTCTTGGTAAAGAACACCAGTAAAGTCTACTGAGCCATAGTACTATGAAACTATTCCCATAACCAACACCACTTTGCCTAGAGCTCAGATGAGGAAAAGCAATAGCTGTGGTCTTGGGACACAGATTGCTACTATAAGTCAAGTTTGGAGGAGTAGCTTTACAGGTCATCACCAAGGCATTGTGGTAATTCCTAAGACTAGTAATAAAAAAAACCCAACAAACAATAACAACAACAACAACAAAACAAAAACAAAAACAGGCTCCATTTTCCAAAAAGTTTACAATCTACTGGGTACCCACTGATAAGAAAATACAAAGAATACATAAAGAAATACAAAGTAATTTTTAGGGAGAAAGCCATTTATAACTGGAGGAACAACTCAGAAAAGGCTATATAAAAGAGGTGGCTTCTGAGTCTAACCCTGGTAGACATTAGGAATACCAGCAAGTAGAGAAGGGGAGGCAATACTTTTAAGGCGTGGTGATCAGAAAAAAGAGCTCTATGTAGGTTCTAGGGAGAAAAATGACTCCTATACCCATGTCCATGATCTAACCAGTTAAAGTGTGGCAGCCCTCTAGTTTCTGACTATGATGTTTTGAGTTCTTATGGGAATGTAGGATGGTTTTTGATCTTTTATTCATGAGATACTTGCCATTGCTGCTTTATTCCTTGTATTTTTCTGGACTGACCTTTCCTTTTGGAGCAGAAAGCCCCTTGGTGTACAGAGTGGCATACGAATTTAGATACTATGACAATTGGGACAGAAGATGTGAATGAAACGTATGTAGGAATGGAGGAGAAAAAAAGGACAAAAATGAAATTTCTCTCCTATTTCTAATGTTTTCCTTTTTTAACAACTCTGTAAGGAAGTAAATACCTCTCTGAACTTCATTTTTCCCTACAAGAATATGCAGAGATTTTCCACATATTTTTTCTTTCTCATGTCAGGCGTAAAAGCCATGTTTTCATATTATGAAGGCATTTTCAAATACTCTTTCATATAAAAATACCTAGTTTCTTTATCAAGAGGGTACTCGGGGGTATTGTACAAATACAAACACACACATACACAGAAATACACAGAGCACTGAAAATATGAAAATATACACAGAAGTTTGTGCTTTCTTAAAGTAAGTGAAATTGATGGAAAGTTAGACTTATAAAAATATTAGAACAGTGCGAGACCATTCACATTATTTAATAATTTGGCTCCACTAGAATCTTGTTTACACTCTTCCAATCTCTTGAAATCTATGCCATCAGAGGACAAGGCTCAGGAGATTCTACCCACCTGGAGCACCTATGGACTGGACTTCTGACATCTCAAAGCCCAAACCTGAGAATCTTATAGTTACAGCCCACAAAGACCGGTCACTAAGGTATACCTCAGTGGAGGAAAATCATAGATTCTCGAAGTATGAAAGGATTAAACCACAGGATTCCTTTAAGTAGCCAGATCCTTTGATGTATTTTAAGAGTTTCTATTTTCATGCAATTTTTTTGTCTTTCTTTTTTTATAATGAGGTTTGGGAAGTAGGAAGAGGTCAGTTGAAAAGAATCTGCAGCATCCTTGATATCTCAGCAAGCAAAAGAAACCTCAATTTGACAATGTGCTTTTGAGAATTAAGTCTTTTTAAGCTTCTATGAATTGTTCACTTGCTCTCCATGCAAATACATAAATATGTGTTCATGCATGTATCCATATGATATGCATCCATGTATGTGTCTGGGAGGCAGTATAGCTCTTCTGAGACAGAGCTACACTGCTTGAGCTAAAAGACCTAGGTTCTATCCTGTTGATTGAAGAGCATCTCAGGACATCTAAGTGTTTTAGCCACTTAAAGGAATATTTTCTCTGACTGTCCGTTATTGGAATGCTCTCCATCCTCTACTCCAACTGCTAATCTCCTAGGTTTAAGTCCCAGTTAAAATCCCACCTTCTACAGGAAACCTTCCACAGCAGCCCTTGTGCCTTTTCTCTTTTAATTATTTTGTATTTGTCCTATATGTTGCCTGCAATATATATTTGCATGTTGCCTCTCCAACATTGGATTGTAATCTTGAAGGCATAGACTGTCTTATGCCCTTTTTTTGTAATGGCCAGGGCTTAGCACAGTGCCTGACAAAGATTAGAGACTTAACATATGTTTATTAAATTAAATTGAATCCTTGACAGTTTTTCAGGCATGAACCTTTGACAGTTTGACACAATTTATGACCCTGTCCTCAGGATCTTTTCAAATGCACCAAGTAAAATTTATAGGAAAAGGAAAGGCAATTATATTACAATGTGGTTACCAAACTATAAGTATTTTTAAAGTTCATGGACTCCAGGGTTAAGAACTTGCTAAAGCTGCAAGTTGCAGAGATCATGTCAATCTACATTGGTAGAAGGATTTTTTTTTTTACCAAATATTTCCCTGAACCAATAAAACCATAGGTCCAATTCCCTCCATTTCCTCATGTAGATAACCACAAATAGATAGATAGATAGATAGATAGATAGATAGATAGATAGATAGATAGATAGATAGAAACTCACACACACACACACATATATACATACACAGATTATTTCTGTGTGGTATGGGTATGTACATGCATACAAACAGAAATATATATATGCACATGTTGTATATGTGCATATAGTATGTCTAGTTATATGCAAAACATATAAGTTTATATACAAACAAGGGGGAGATAGAGAGAGGAAGAGAGACAGAGAGAGGGAGAGGGAGAGAGATAGATAGATAGAGAGAGAGAGAGAGAGAGAGAGAGAGAGAGAGAGAGAGAGAGAGAATTGCTGTTTAGTCATTTTTAGTCATATTCGACTTTCCATGACCCCATTTGGGGTTTTCTTAGCAAAGATACAGAACTGGTTTGCAACTTCCTTCTCTAGGTCATTTTGCATATGAGGAAACTGAGGCAAATAGTGTCAAGTGACTTTTCCAAGGTCACACAGCTAGTAAGTATCTAAGGCTGAATTTAAACTCAGGTCTTCTTGACTTCAGGCCCAGCAATATATCTATTTCTCCACCTTGCTACTTATAAACATTTATGCATGTATGCGTGTATACATGTATGTATGTATGAATGCATGTATTTGTGTGTCCAATATATGTATGTATATTCACACATGTGCATGCACACACATTTGAATATGTGTGTATGTGTGTATTGGTATATATGTATATATCTATGTGAATGAAGATGCTTTTCTCTCCACAAATAAGGAAATAGCTTAAGTTTCCTCCTCTATACCAGCCAAGTACATTTCTCTAAACTGGTTAAGCAAAAACCAGTGAGAGGAGAGGCTGTTTGGTTTTTGTTTTTGTTTTATTCTTTGTATTTCTTGTATCTAGGATAATGCTTGGCACATGGTAGGTGTTTAATAACTTTCTTGAATTGAATTAATGGTACAGCAAATAACTTTCATAATGCTTATGAAAACTGAAGTGTATGCATTTGTTTCTTAGAAAAAAGACACCTAGGAAATGAGTTTTCTACAATTTTCTGGACAGGTATAGCTATGTAATAATAGGACAATGTTGATGAGTCACACAGTTATTCCTCACCTGGACAGCTAGATACCTTGATGGTGAGGATGTGTGTTTGTACAAGTGGGAAAGTGGGAGCTTCTCTGGAGATGACCTCACATATCTAACCTTCCATCTTGGAGTGAGAAAGCTTGGGGGTGGGATTTTTGGCCAGCTGCTGTGATCTCTGGCGTCATTCAATTTTCAGAGGAGGCCCAGAAGCTTTAGAATATAGAGCTATGGTTCTTCTTTGCTCTGCTGGAGAACTGAATCACAGCATCAACCCCCAAGAGTCTCTACCCCAGGGAATAGGATCATTGTATTTTTTAAACTTTAAGATGTTTCTGTATATTTGTGGAGAGAGACTTTGAGCTCTTTTCCTTGCCAAATGGAAGGCATCCCTAGTTTACAGTTTCTAAAGCCAAGGGATGACATTTCCAAGGCACTGAATGTGGTTTTTGTGTTTCCTGTTGATGTTATCCCAATCCAATTTAATTAATTTGTACTTTGCTTTTTCAATTTAAAAGACAAGGAGAAAATCCTTCCTCTGCATGAGCTATATATTAAAGACCAAATCAAGCCCTCGTTTTTCATATTTAAATGTTTCCCATAGTTCCTATTCCCTCCCCCCAAAAAAAACCTGATTTTTTTTCTATTCCTCATATGTAGGAATAATTTAGACTGAGCAGAATAGACTAGGGTGAAATTCTGATCTCCCAACAGTTTGACTTTTGTAGTAAGCATTGAAGCAGCATTCTTCTCTTTATTTTTGTAAGGTAGCTCAAGTCAGTTTTTTCTGTCTCCCTTCCCCTCTCCCTCCTTCCTTCCCTCTGTCTCTCTCTGTCTCACTCATGTGGGCACACACACCAATGCCCAATCATGTGCATGTGTTCACACACACAGAGCTGGATTTTGAATTGCATTTGTCCAAACATTTATGTCCCTTGAATATTTGTTGGGGATCAATATGAGCCATTTCAAAGAGAAGAATTTGAGTACCATTGTTATGTAATTCCTCACAAATATCCGTTGACTAGAATTGGGAAGGTGGAGAACTAAGGGGAATTTCTATTTAAGAGAAAGCCAAGGTTAAGGATCTCAAATTCAAAAGTAGGCTTATATAGCAATTGTAGAGCTTTAACCATTCAATTATGTGACTAGGGCATTTGTTTGACATCAACTGTGATATTTCATGAAAACTAAATTTTTTCCCATACTAATTAATTAATTTATGGGGTACAGGAGGAGAAGAGATTTGTTTCTACTCTTACATCCCCAATATAAGTCCTTTCACTCAAGGCTGAAATCATATGCTGTTTTTTTCTATGCAATCTTCCCTGATCCCCTTTCCTGAGGGGAAAATGATATTTTCTTCAAATCTCTCCTACACCTTGGGCAGTTTCCTCTTCCTATAGTAAAACCAGAGAGAAGTCAAGCTGTGATTAATTTTGGAGGGGGTAAGAACAAAGGTCAACAGCCTTTTGAGTCTTTTCCAACCAGCCCAGAACTTTTAATTTGTCTAGAAAAGACAAGCATGATGGGAAGACAGTAAAAAGTTTCCTCACCATAAATTTGCTCGTTTCTTTTCCATTTGAGGCAGTAGAGCCCTGGTATTGCTTGCTTCAGCCAGGTTTCTACTTGATAAGAATTAGAAACTAGAATGAATTCCTGACCCTGAGTCAAAGAAGATAGTAGAAAAAAAGTGAGTTCAAAGGGTAATCCTGTCCTTACTTTATGTATCTGCCACCTTCAGTGAATAGCCTGACAGAGAAAAACTTAATAAGTATTGCCTGAAGGAGATTGCTGAAAGAGCTATCCCCTGCTAGATAGAGACATATTAACCTTAACACTACCAGTGGATCATAGACAGTGTAGCAGATGGCCCTGAAGATAGCATCTCAACTGAAGAATATAGCAAAGGCCCAGCGGGAGACTGAAAAGAGTTGTAGCCACCCTGCTACCTGGGAGAAACTTACCAAAAATGAAGGATAACTGGAGAGCTGAAGACCAGCTGCAGTAGACAGGGATGCCCACTGAAGTACAGTGGGACATGAGAATTTCATTCAAGGATGGAAGACCAAGGGGCAGTGGGTACTCCAACCAACAAAAGTAAGCCCATCAGAGAGCCCAGGGATACCCTCAGAAGTCATCAGCTGCTCTGCAGCTGATGTGTGCCCTGGACAAACACATTCCTCGCGTGTGTATGCAAGTGTACACTTCTTACTATCTATGATGAAGAAAATTAGTTCAATGTTTAAGGCATTGATATTCTACTTTTTCCTTCCCCCCACTTCTCTAAATTACTGTGCTATTTCATTAAATGCCCTTGCTTTGAACTAAGTATATCCTCTAGCCCAGTGGTTCTCAACCTTCTTAATGCTGCGACCCTTTAATGCAGTTCCTCATGTTGTGGTGACCCCCAACCATAAAATTATTTTTGTTGCTACTTCATAACTGTAATTTTGCTACTGTTATGAATTGTAATGTAAATATATGATATGTAGGATATAATTAAATTGAAAATAACCCACAGGTTGAGAACCGCTGCTCTAGCTCATAAGTAATGTAAACAAATCAGTGGGAGTTCTTAAGCTGTGCACACTTAGTGAGGAATTGGACCCAGGTCCTGGGGTAGCTTTCTGGCATCCCATGGATGAGCCTTAGGTGTTCCATGTACTTTGTCCTCTCCCTCCATCTGCTCATTAAATTTTAAGTTTCTGATATTTGGGGCCTTGTTAAATCTTTGTGCCTCACACATAATAAACGCTTATTAAATATCTGTTGACAAATAGGACAACTTTGGAACAAATGTGTTTAATATATGTTACAAAAAAAAAAAACAAACTGAATGTAAAAGAGACTCCATTATGTGGATCTTTTTTTAATTCTTAGTATATGGGAATGCTCAATGACTGGTGTTTGTCAAGGTTAGAATTTTTTTAAAAAAATTAAAAATAAAACTATTTATATTATCTGTTTAAGAATAAGATAAGCCAACACTCATCCAATAGAAATTATATGAAAATCAGACTTTTAAAGAGGAGAATAGACTAGTAAATACCTAAAGGCCATATCCAGGCTATGGAGAGTAGTATGGTATCATAGAAATACATAGCAAACTAGGAGTTAGAAAACAAGTTATAACTCTGGCTCCCCCACCAAATAATTTTGTGACAAAACTATGTGGGTCTCTGTTATTCAGTGAAAAGCGATATATGCCAAGGATAATATAATGTGAAATACCTGAATAGTTCTTACCTTTAAATGTAACTGATACATTGACACGGATTCCACAGAGAGCTTCCCTAAAGGTTTGTTACAACATTCTTGTTGTGTTTCATTAGTTCCCCCCAAACCACCAGACCTACTTTTTGCCCAGTCCCTTTAGCCACCATTATGAGGAGAAATCATTGGGTGGAAGAGGCTTACCTTCCTTATCACCACTGCTACCAACAGATAGCCTCTGGGCCCTGCTCCTCCTTAGGCTACCGTTGCTGCTTAGAATCAAGACCTCATAATAA
Organism: Pseudocheirus occidentalis; assembly: GCA_028646575.1. Taxonomy (NCBI): domain Eukaryota; kingdom Metazoa; phylum Chordata; class Mammalia; order Diprotodontia; family Pseudocheiridae; genus Pseudocheirus; species Pseudocheirus occidentalis. The sequence goes on along the minus strand of CM053594.1, from coordinate 144,891,132 downwards.
TAACATGGGAAAGCAAATTGTGTGGTGAGGGGGCCATCTATAGCCATTGTCTGCCAACCAAGAGCCAATCACATGACACGCAAGTCATCCTAGATTAGCAGTTCTCAACCTGTGGGTCACAATTCCTTTGGGGGTCAAACAGGGTCACCTAAGACCATCAAGAAACATATTTCTGATGGTCTTAGGAACTGAGACACCACTCCTATATCCATCTCCAGGTGGGTCCCCTTACATGCAGATACGCCCACATACAAGTATTAAAGGGTCATGGCATTAGGAAGGTTGAGAAGCAATGCCATAGATGAAGGAGTGAGGCACACTGAGGGAGGGAGGGAGGAAGAGAGAAGAAGAAGAAGAAGAAGAAGAAGAAGAAGAAGAAGAAGAAGAAGAAGAAGAAGAAGAAGAAGAAGAAGAAGAAGAAGGAGGAGGAGGAGGAGGAGGAGGAGGAGGAGGACAAGGAGGACGAGGAGGACGAGGAGGACGAGGAGGACGAGGAGGAAGCATGTACCAGGTAAGTCCTAGACTACCATCTTCCCTCCTACTCCAGCAGAGACAGCTCAGGATCCTCAACCCAGCAGCCTTGGGAATAGCAATGCTTCTAGCACAGTGTCCATAGTCATCATCTTGAAAAGAAAGAAAGAAATGAATTGGGCAGAGATTCAGTTGGGCTACTACTCTTGCATATGCAATAGCTACAATTACTAAAGACCCAGAAAAGAAAGTTATCACAACCAAAGTTTCCATCATTGTCAAATGGTTCAGCCTCAGAAAGGAATATCATTGGGGATGCTATTAAAGAAGAGACATCAGGATCTGCTTTGCTGCTGTACCCTAAGAATCATGAAACTTTTCCATCTGATTTGCAGCTGAAATTCTATATTTGTATTCTATTTTTTATTAGAATATGAACTGTTTGAAAGAAAGAGCTCTTACCTTTCTCTTCATATCCCATTGCTTAGCACAGGGCTTTACCCACAGTAAATGCTTAATAAATACTTTTTTTATTCATTTACCATGTGACATGAAACTGGTTAAGATAATTAGGGTTCAGTTGCATTTTAGTGTCTTGTATATGCATTATTATATTCTAGTGGTTCTGTTTACTTCACTATGCATCATCAGTTTTATTCAAGTTTCTCTCAATTCCTTGTAGTCATCATTTCTTATAGACCAATAGTACATTATATTCATAGGTGACAGTTTGTTCAACCATCTTATAATCAGTAGAAATCCACTTTATTTCCAGTTTTCAAGCAATTTCTTTTTTTTCTGGTTTTTTTTTGGAGGAAGAAAGCAAGGCAATTAGGGTTAAGTGACTTGCCCAGGGTCATATAGCTAGTAAGTGTGTCAAGTGTCTGACCCCAGATTTAAACTCAGGTCCTCCTGACTCCAGGGTCAGTGCTTTATTCACTGTGCCACCTAGCTGCCCCTAAGCAAATTATTGCTGAACAAGCTGATGACATGTCTGTGTGTATATTCACTTTCCACTGACTCTGCTGAAAAATGGGAGAGTGAAGTCAACATTTATGGGATGAATGTTCAGCTAAGCAGGTGAAACAATACTCAAATTGTTCCTCTTTACATAGCTTTGAAGGGATTTGTTGCATGAACTAACAGGTAGTTCCTCTTGAGTAGGGGCCAAGGGCAGAGGTAGTAATGTTCCTTGTTCTCACCCTGCACCATACATATCTTATATCTTAACTATTCCATTCATTTTGGCTTATTTGTAAGAAACCACTTCAGTAATAGCAAAAGTCAGTAAAGGAGAGAAGAGGATTGCCAATTCAATTCTGCCAGCTGAGATGTTTACAATCAACTGACTTTAGTCAGTAGAGTGAATTAGCCCTGGGGATGAAACATGAGTTCTTAATGATCAAGCCTTTAAAAAAAACCATATGCAAAAACTACACCTGGTATGAACACCAGTACACAGGCAGGCGTACCCTGACCAGACCAGACCACTCTTTAAAAGACAAGTGGAGTCAAAAGTGTTATATGGAATGTGGAAAAAGAGAACATACTTTGTAAACTATAAAATTCACATTAATGCATCAGGCAGGTGAGGCCAACAAGCCTTGGAGCTTTGCAGTGACTCAGACACATACTGAAGGTTTTTTCCTCACATCAAGTCCAACAGTAACTAGGACTGGAGACTATAAATATACGAAGTGTGCTGTGGTTCTCTTCTTTGGCTCACTTCATAATGTACACAAATCTGCCCGATAAAAGCTCCAATTCACCCATTTGATAGCTGGCTTATGAACAGTAGAATTTCACCATGTTATTTCCACAAGAATAAGAACTCTCCATTTTGAGTCTTTCTATGGGACAGCAACTTGTGTAATCTAATGACAGCAATGATTGACTCAGTATAATCAAGACCACTTTTTCTGCAGGCATCAGACAAGGGAAGCAGATGGGATTGATCCAAGTCGTTTGGAGAAAGTGGCTTTCTCTCTCAAGGCTCTCTTTATTCTAAGGTTACATGACATTGCACAAGAGTTGCGCAGGAAATTTAAATTCCTTCCATTCTGCCTTGCAGATAACTTAAAAATAAATCTACAAGCTGGCATAATTTATCACTGGTCATTCCCTTCTTGACATCAAATTGAGTTAAACAAGTGTTTATTAAGCACCTATGTGAAAGACATTGTATTGTATTGGGTTTAGGGATATCTCAACAAAAATGAGAAACAGTCTTTTATCTCCAGTGAGCTTATAATCTGCTTGGAAAAGAGAGTATCAAATATCTGGTGGGAGAAACAGTTTGGAATGTTATTTGTATTTTGATTTGCCTGATTTTTTTTTCAGAACGCTTCCAATTTATTCAGAGCCCTGGATTTGATGGACTATGCTAATTTCCAGGGTTCCTTCCTGTGGAATCATGAGGCCCTCTTTCTTCATTCAGAGGGGTATACTTTATAAGGCCTGATGAGGGAAATGCCCACATCTAGACATAAAACTAGTCATATCATAGAGCAATATGTGACCCATGGCAACTTATTGAGAAGAAAGCCTTTTTGTAAACCTTCCAGGACTATGATGTTCATTGTTGCTGGGTGTCCCACTTGTCTTCCTCCAGCTAAATCAACAGATACCTAACCATATATCTGGTTGCCTTTGGGCTTCCTAATTTAATAGTCATAGTAAATGTATCTTCTCATTTAATGTCTTTGCAATTTAAGCGAGCCCTTATTGCAAGAGCTAAATTAGGCTTTGGATTTAAATCAAAGGTACATTTTGTTCTCCAAAGGAAAGGAATTCTGAAGGAAAAATTAGTTCAGTGAGAAGGTCTACTAGTGCTGCTGATCTGTTTGTTAAAGCTGCTAACAAGTATAATTCTATAGAGGATTTGTATAGGGTTGAGAAACTCTAAATACGAAATAAATATAAATTAGTCTATGCTGTCTTTGAAATTATATAGACAAATATTGTGGGTATATATATATATATATCCCAAGCAAACAAAAAACCCCTCACATTTATGTAGTTTTAAGGTTTACACAACATTGTACTCATAATCACTCTTTGAAGCAAGACATCATCAAATCTCAGAATGAAGAGTCAGAATTCATCTCATTCAAGCTGTATCTTAACAATAATCCCATATACTACCAATAGTCCAATCAAAGTTACCATCCAGACTTTGCTTGAGAACAAGTAGTGAGGGACAACCCCTCATTATTTCCTGAAGAGCCTATTCCATTTTTTTGAATAGCTCTAATTGTTAGTAGGGAGTGGCTAGGTGGCTCAGTGGATAGAGCAACAGGCCTGGAGTTAGGAAGGCACATCTTCCTGAGCCTAAATCTGGTCTCAGACATTTATTAACTGTGTGAGCCTGGGCAAGTCACTTTACCCTATTTGTCTCCATGTTCTCATCTGTAAAATGAGCTGGAGAAGAAAATGGCAAACAGCTCCAGTATCTCTGCCAAGAAAACCCCAAGAGGCGTCATGAAGAGTAGGACAGGACTAAAAATAACTCAACAACAACCAAAATTGTTAAGAAGTTTTCCCTCATATTGTACTTAGATTTGTCTCTTTGCAACTTGTATCTACTTCTTGCCATCTTTCCCTCTGAGTTTAAGTATGATTATCATTTCTGTTTTATAGCTAGAGAAACCAAGGATCAGAAATATGAAGGGAGGGGGCGGCTAGGTGGCACAGTGAATAGAGCACCGGCCCTGGAGTCAGGAGGACCTGAGTTCAAATCTGGCCTCAGACACTTAACACAAAAACTAGCCGTGTGACCTTGGGCAAGTCACTTAACCCCCAACTGCCCTCCAAAAAGCAAAAAAAAAAAAAAAAAAAGAATAGAGTCAGGAGAAATATGAAGGCATTTCATAGTAGTTGTAGAAGTAGTAATAGTAGTAGTAGTAGTAATGGTAGAAGTAGTAGTAGTAATAGTAGTAGTAGTTGTACTAGTTGTAGTAGTAGTAATAGTAGTAGTAGTTGTAGTAGTAGTAATAGTAGTAGTAGTTGTAGTAGTAGTAGTAGTAATAGTTGTAGTAGTAGTAGTTGTTGTTGCAGTAGTAGTAGTAGTTGTAGTAGTAGTAATAGTAGTAGTAGTAGTAGCAGTTGTAGTAGTAGTAATAGTTGTAGTAGTAGTAGTAGTTGTAGTAATAGTTGTAGTAGTAGTAGTAGTAGTAGTTGTAGTAGTAGTAGTAGTAATAGTTGTAGTAGTAGTAGTTGTTGTTGCAGTAGTAGTAGTAGCTGTAGTAGTAGTAGTTGTAGTAGTAGTAATAGTAGTAGTAGTTGTACTAGTTGTAGTAGTAGTAATAGTAGTAGTAGTTATAGTAGTAGTAATAGTAGT
>CM053594.1:144864250-144885822 GCA_028646575.1 Pseudocheirus occidentalis | reverse complement strand
GAGAGCAGCAATATCATCATCCATGGCTAACTTTGAAGTGGCAAGTTTAAACCCTTAAGAGAGAGAGGAGGTGGTGCTGCACCTGGAGGCAGGGGGGAGGCAAGTGCACTTTAGGTGGAAGAGCTCACAGCTCTAACCTCACTGGATCTTAGTTTTCTCATCTGTAAATGGGGAAAATAATATTCATAATAACTACCTATCTCAGAGTGTTTTGTTAGTTTCAGAAAAAATTAAAATATGGGAAGCATTTTGCAAAACTTAAAGTGCTATATAATAGTAAGTTATCAAAAATGAAAGTTTTGGAATAGATACTCTTGAAATATCTTTCCAACTTTCAATTCTGTTCTTTTTATTCAGATGAACTGAGAAATAAATATGTGAGGCTTCGATACTTTCAGGAAAAATAAGAGACAATGACTCCTAGAATTGGGTTAATACTTAGGCTGTATGATTCCTAGAATCATTGTTATTGTTAGTCATTTCAGTTGTGTCTAACTCTCTGTGACCCCATTTGGGGTTTTATTGGCAAAGATACTAAAATGGTTTACTATTTCCTTCTCCAGCTCATATTACAGCAAAGGAACGGAGGCAAACAGAGCTAAGTGACTTGCCCAGGCTCATACAGCTAGCAAGTGCCTGAGGCTGGATTTGAACTCAGGAAGATGAGTCTTTGTGACTTCAGGTCCCATGCTCTATTCACTGAGTCTCCTAGATGCCCATTTTTAAGACTCTAAGTGGTAATAAAAGTCTGATGGGATCTTCCCTCCAAAATTTTGAATATATAAAACTTAAGAAAGACTCATTATTAAAATGTTGTCAGGAGATCATAAATACATGAATGAAATGGCACTGCAATTGAAGAAGACCAAGAGTACGGATGAAAGGGATAAGGTCTAGACCTGTGGTTCAACTGGCATAAATGGCTTTTTCCACTAATGTAGGTCATAACTTCCTTTCAATTTATATTCTTAGAGAGCTGTCTAAAACTTAAACGACTGCCAGTTGTCTAAGTCACCAAGTGATGAAGTAAAATATTGAACTGAAAAAGTTTAACAAAACTTTTATATTAAATATAATAAATTATCTTGTACTCACATAAAATTTCAAGTAGTGGGTTTTTTCATTTTTTTTCTTCTTGGACTTAAGTAATTTTTTGTGTTCCTCCAGTGTATATAATTGGCATTAATAGCAACAATTTTCTCTGATAACATATACAATTTATTGCACATCATGAGTTGTCTGATACACATGTGAATAACATATATAAAAGTCCCACATAGTTGATTTTTTTTCATTCAGGTCTAGGAATATCTGTGCTTACCTCCATGCACTAACGCTTCCACTGGTTCACTTCTATAATCTCTCTGCCCTTCCCCTGCCAAACACACTCATACACACACACACACACACACACACACACACACACACACGCAAACACAATTCTTGAGTGTGATTCTCAGTTGCTCCCTGCCTTACCTCATTATCTTGAATGCTCCCCTCCCAACAGCTCCCAAAGACACTGGGTGATACCACATCCTATCCTATTTTTAGGGGTGTTGTGAGTGGCATGTGGAGGAGGAGAGGTGAGAGAACAGGAGAGAATGCCTGAAGGTGGGTAAGGCATTCCACTGAGGGGGAAGAAAGCACAAAAAGGGAAGCAAGTCCTGGAATCTGAAGACAAATATTCTCTAGGTCACAATATTGCTTACTGCTGAACTCTTTTGGTTTCCACAGTCAGAGTATTTTGCATTGTGCTTAAAACGTGAATTCTGATGGGCTAGAGCAGCGTCTTAGACATTTTGATTGCTTTTTTTATTCCAAAGAATTGAAACACTAGAAGATAGGACAAGTACACTTGTAGCTAACATTAATTCGAGCTTTAAGGTTTATAAAGATATATACCTCCCCCCATACAAGTGTATATGTATACATACATACATATGCATATTTATACACACATGTATGCATGAAATTTAAATTGAGTTTCAGGATAACCCCTTAAAAGTAGGTGCTATCATTACCCCCGGACAGCTAGGTAGTGTTGTGAATAGAGTGCTGGGCCTGGAGTCAGAAAGATGAGTTCAAATCTGATCTCAGACACTGACTAAACTATGTGACCCTGGGCAAGTCACTTAACCTTGTTTGTCTCAGTTTCTTCATCTGCAAAATGAGGTAGAAAAGGAAATGTCAAACCACTCCATTTTCTTTGACAAGAAAAACCTAAATGGTATCATAAAGAGTCAGACAGGATTAAAAAAGTAACTCAATTTGGACAACCAGTGTCCAAAAATTTACTAGGTGTATGTCTGTGGCAAGTCCCTTAAGTGAATCTCAGTTTCTTAATCTGCAAAACGAGAATCAATATTTCTTCAAATAGCAGTTATTGTGGTGAATAGGAAAGAGGCTGGGATTGAGTCATTATATCTGGGGCCTATAGCTTTCCGGGACACTAACCCAACACAAGATGCTTACTTTCTCTGTGCCTCAGTTTCCTGATCTACAAAAGAAAGGTCTTAGACTAGAATAATCTCTAAGACCCCCCTCTACTTCTTCTATTTGGAGATTTCTAAATCAGAATATTTAAGAAAAACTCAGTAACTAAAAATGTTTATTTTAGCTCTCTTTGATGTTCATCAAAATTTGGTTTGGCTAGAGAAGACACAATTTTTGTATACAACTTCCTCATTATATCCTTTGCATCCTTAATTAGAACCTGGCTCTTATGACTTGGTGAGACTAAGATATATTCTCTGGAGTTGAGATGTAGGATTTTTGGTTTCTTTAAGCAGAATTCAAGTGGTTCAGTAAACTCCATTTAATTGGGGCACACTTGATTGGGAAAGTTGCTGAAATGGGAAACCAATTAAATCTAATGATAATTAGTATGTACTGCTGCTTAATTGGGATGGGTGGTCCATTGATTTGGGACCACTGTGAGTAATTAAATGATGCTCTAGGAAAGTAAGAGAAGTGGTCTTGGGGGTGTTATTAAAGACTGAAAGCAGTTTATTTCCTCTCCTGATCTTAGATCATAGATTTAAAGCTGGAAGAGACTACAGAGTACATCTAGTCCAACCTCTCTCATTTTACAGATAAGGAAACTGAGGCCCAGAGAAAGTAAGTGGCTAGCCCAAGGCAATGCAGGTAGCAAATACCAGGGCTGGAATTTCAGCTAGGACTGGGATATGAACCGTAATCCTCTGATTCCAAGTTGAACTGGGTAAAAGCTTCATGAAGGAAAGGATCATTTTTCATTATTTATTTCAACTCTTCCTCCTTCTCCTCTTTCTCCTCCTCCTTCTCCTCCCTAATCCTAACATCTGGCATAGTACTCTATACACATTAGGTATGAGATAAGTATTAGTTAAATGAATAAATGACCTTTTTGGAACTTTTCAAAACTTCGTGATTTTTGTGATTCTTTTAGATTGAATTGGTTTTATTATAGTTTGTATTTATTCATTGTATTTATTGTAGATTGAATATTTTGTTAAGAGCAATTTTTGAAAATGATATAATGGAAAGAATTCCAGACTTGGAGTAAAAAAAAAAAACAACTGGGTTTGAATCCCAACCCAGACATTGATTGACACTGGGCAAATTACTTAACCTCTCAAATCTTCAATCTTCCTTTGTAAAATCATCAATGTTATGCAAGTAGGCCAAGTAGGCCAAGTAGTAAAATAAAAGGGGAGGAGAGAAGGGAACAATCCTGAGTAATGTTGGAACAGACTAACTAGAAAAGAGGTAGGATTGGAGAGGTAGGGGATGTGGATGGAAAAGAATTTGTAGACTGCAAAAGTTAAGAAGATGCCAAAGCAAGAAGACTCAGGATGTTTATGGTCAGGAAATGAGTTTAAGGAAGTGGGGAAAACAGAATAATGTTGGAATGAAGTGAAAGAAAAGCCCCCAACAGGAAATACTGGCATAGCTATAACACCTGGGGGAAAAAAGGAGGAATTTAGTTACCATGTTAGACAAAGGGACCTTAGATATTATTTCATCCAATCTTCTCATTGAATAGATTAGGAAACTGAGATGAAGTGACTTGCCCAAGATCACATAGCTATTCTCAATCAGAGTTTAAATTAGTTATTAGGAGTATCCATGACATTAGCTCAGAAATGAATGCAGTCCATTAAATTGATGACTAGTTTTATCTATGCAATTTTAAGACAATCAGCATAATCCCTAAACACTTGTATAAAGACACTATATCAAAACAGAAATGTGGTGATTAAATAATTTGTATGTTGCTTCTTTTCCTTTCTTATTTGATTTGCCTCTCCAGGGTGTTATGACTATTCAAAAGATCAGCACTTACAGCTAGCCCCCACATAAAACCCTTACCAAGCATGGATCACTGGTGCTTCATGACTAACCCTGGAACATTATCTTGATTTAATTTGTTTCTCTCTGTGTGTCTCCATCTCTTTATGTGCCTGTCTCTGTTTCTCTATCCCTCTCTACCTCTTCACCTCACTAGCCTGCAAAAGCTGAAGTCCAGATTATAATTTAAATAAGCAGCCTGAATTTTTCTGCATATGCAAAAGTAATGAAAGGTCTAAGAACAGTAATGACATGTTACCAAAGTGAAAAGAACTCATGTATGTGTGCATGTCAAAACTGAATTTATTTTATCCCATTTAAGTTATTCCTAGATCATCCACATTTCACTTTTAAACAAGTGACTACAGCTTCTATCTTGCCTTTCATTTTCTTCTTCAGTTATTCCAGTATTCCATTTCCAAATGCTGAGAATTGTTTTATTTTTTAGACACTGAATCATTTTTGTTCACCTTTTATTTTGCATCTCTAATCACAATTGTTATTGATGACTATGATTTTTCTATCATAATCACCTCCAACAATACACTTGCCTATCACCACCATCAAACCTGCCTTTGTGACAAAGAAAACCAGCGTAAGTAACATTCAGAACTCATAGTCCCCTTCTCTAAACCAAGAGATAATTTTTCATTATTTGTTCTTCAGGATCAAGATTAGTTAATTACATTATTTAGAGTTCCACCAGAAGTGGATTGAATGGATCACTTGTTTATCCCCATTATTTGTGCTTTTAGAATATTTTCATTTATGTTACTGTGGCCATCATATATACATATACATATATATATATATATATACACACTATGTTCTTCAAATGCATTCAAACATTATTTCTCAGTTCATTTAGATTTTTCTGAGTTTTTGAGAATTTATCCTATTTGACATATTAAAACATTTTTAAAAGTCTCCCTCCAGTTAAGAAGAAAGCACATGATTTATATATAGGGGTGTGTGTGTGTGTGTGTGTGTGTGTGTGTGTGTGTGTGTGTGTGTGACATCCATGAATGACTATCCACAAAACTGGTAGTTGATTAGCCCAAGATCAAAAGCTATTAGCCATGTGGAAGATGTTGTGAGCGATCACATATCGAATGAGATTCTGACTGCTGGGACTCAGAGCTGAAGTGGCATGAGCTACATGCTCTGTTGAACAATTTCCCCTTTTCTTTTGCATTTTGTGAATATCATAAAATCATAAACTGGATACTGAGGTAATGATGTATGATTCCCCTTCAAGGGCCTGTCTTAAAATAGAGATGTCTTCTATTTGGTTAAGGAAGGTATTTATGGGAACCCTTTTCTTCTTTAAAAAGAAGTCCATCAGGAATAGAGGGACCTACACTGTCTCTTTAAAACTCCCTCTCCTCTGTCACTCTGAAAGCTCAGTCAGGCGCACAAGGAACAGTGCTTTGGGGCAAACTGCAGTAAACTCACCAGCGAAGGAATGGAAGCTTTAGCTTTGTTCACCAGAGGGACAGAACAGTTCACTGAAGCCCCAGCTCAGATGAACTTTACATACTGCATGCTTTCCTGCTTGATTAAAAATGTACTCATGCTTAAAGGCAAATTGCCAGCAGGGTTTCTTAATAAGGCGCAAGTCCACAGATAGATTTATCGGAGGTGCTTTGTGTAACCATCTTTCAGGAAGATGACTTTGTTTGCAAAGTTACTGAAGGCTGGAATGACAATTTCTGTGAAGCTCATTGGTGGGGTTTTCTGAATCAGTTCATGTGGAAATCAAGTTGCACCTGAGCAAATATTGAAGGGTGTAGCATGGGGGAAGGAATAGCTTTCACTTTGCAACCACAAATGTTACTGTGGTTTATGCACATTTCTTAGGAAAACATTTTTTTCTCATCTGAAATTGCTTTGTATGAAATAGTAGGAATGAATTTCAGTGATGTGGACCATCTCCAATGTCCTTTCACAACTCCAACCTTTAGGGCAATTAAGGAGGGTACGTGCACCTGGACAGAAACCCTGAAGGGGTGCGGGTGAGAGAGATTACGCCTTCTTCAGAACAGCACAAGACTTCATTTCATAAGGAATCATTCATGCCAGTGGATACCCAAATGCTCCCCAGAATTCATAAAATGCCCTGCAGAATACCATATAAAAGCAAAGTCGGGATAAAATAATCAACCCACATTTAGAAGGAAGTAATTCAGTTATTAACAATGGTAGCTATAATGGGGAAGAGGCATCTACCTTGGAGTGACATAATTTATGATTCTGAAATATACATGAGGCTCAAGAAGCCTGATAGCATGTGTAACCTTGATGCTTCCATTCAGAGAAGTAGAGTCTGATCACATGGGAGCAGTGATAAAACTTTATTTCAACAGATACTTGGTCTCTGAAAGTCCTTTAGAGGGAGCATTAACTGGGACTGCGGCCTTTGATTTACCTGTGACCTGTTGAATTTCCCAGTTCTCCTTCTTACCCCCATTTTTCTCTCTGTTCTCTCTTCCCTTTTCTCTCGTACTTCTTTACTGTTCTCTCTTCTCAGTAACTATTGCTCTGTCAGATTATACTTGTCTGAAGAGCCTTTGTGCAATGTCAGCATTGCACTTCACAGTCACTTCACAGAGAGGCAAAAAGTACTTTATAAATTTAATAATAAAACAAAAAGAAAAATAAAGGAGAGAGCAGACAATAGGTAAAAGGAAAAAATCTGTTCTGTTGATCATGAGATGTAAGTTAGTAATGTGAAGGAATACATGACAGGAAATAGAGAAGATAAGACTTTTGGAACTTTGGGAATGTGACCCTGAGACTAGAAGGTGTTGGAAAGGATGATAATGCACATAGATGAATTTATTCTTCAAGGTTTGAGATGAAAGATGTGGCATTATATTTGGACACCAATGACATTTTCAGATACTGACTCTGAGCCAAGTGTATGTCATATGAGGTCATTCCAAACTACTGATATTTGTTGTTGTTCATTTGTGTCCAACTCTTAGTGACCTGGGGACTACAGAATGCCAGTCCAATGCCATATCTTTTAGCATTTTAAGGCTGTCCATGAGGTTTTCTTAGCAAAGCTTTGGGTTTGAAATTTTCCTCTTCAGTAGATGACCTTTTGTCATCCTCCACTCTCCACTATGACCTGTCCATCTTGGATAACCCTGTATATTGTGACTCAGTTTCACTGAGCTACACAAGCTCTAGCATGACAAGGCAGTGATCCAGGAGGGGCTGGATTTAGGGAGTCACGTTTTATTGTATGGAATCTTGTCTAGGATCAAAGCTGAATGAGATGTTTAGTTTAAAAAAAAAAACCAGCAATCAAATCTGCTGGGTGACTCCCAGGGGGAAATATCCCATTTCCATAGTCAGTTGTTCAAAAAGATAGGATCCCAGAAGAACTGCTTAAATCAATGGGCATGTGGAAGTAAAACCCTATTATCATGCGAATTGAGACAAAGACATATATTATTTAACAAATGAGTAATTCACTTGATATATGCATAGATTCATTCCATTTTGGTAATTTGAAGTATTATTGGTGACTATCATTTTTTCTAATTAGATCTCCATCAAAGTCACGAGATAATAATATCATTTATATAGTACTTTCAGGTTTAAAAAAGCAATTTACATATGCTAGCTTATTAAATCCTCACAACAACCATTTGAAAAGTATCCATTTTGTAGATGAAGACTTCCCCAGGGTCACAAAACTAACTAGTAAATGTCTGAATTATAATTGGAACTCATGTACTCTTGATTCCTAGTCTAAGCACTGTGTTCCTTGTACCACCTAAATGTCTAATTTCATAGCCTGAGAGTCAGGAGGATCTTAGAGACCTCAGTTCACAGATAAAGGAACTGAGTCTCAGAGAGATAAAGTAATTTGCTTTTATCACACAGCTAGTAAGTGGAAGGGCATAGATTTGAACCCTGGTCCTCTTACCACAAATTCATCACTCATTTTACTAAATCACCCAGTCCTCCTTTAATGCCCCATCATAGTAAGGAGGCAGGTTCCTGAAGCATGTATCAGAAGGCCCAGAGATCCAGAGTCAGAGACTTTGAGAATGGACCTGTTGGTTGACTGTTGTTTGTACAACAACTGAGATAAGTTTAAAGAAGCTAATTACAAAAAAAATGACCACATTAAATAGCTTACTAAGATCAGGAAGGGGGGGTATAGAAAGGAGGAGAGGAGGAAGATGGTCTCAGACACCTACTAATGGTGTGATCTTGGGCAAGTCAGTTACCCTCTCTATGCCTAAGTTTCCTCATCTGTAAAATCAGAAACCTTAAGATACTCTAAAAATGATAGTATATATATATATATATATATATATATATATATATATATATATATAGTATGTACATGGCTGTTTGCATGTTATCTCCTCTGCTAGACTGAACTTCTCAAAGGCAAGGACAATTTTTTCCATGGTTAACACAGTGCCTAGTTCATATTAGACACTTAACAAATGCTTGTTAACTTGACTAGATAAGAATAATCTCTAATCCCTCCCTTGCACAAATCTTTGTCTTGCTGAAGGCCAGAGAAGTAGAAAAGGGAAACAGTTCTAGAAAGCCTCCTGTCATTCCACTGACCCTCCTCTATGAACATAAGAATTGTTGTATGTTTGTCCATCTTGTCTAGATAAGGAAGTGGTCTCCTTCCAGTAACACCAGGTGCCAAGCATCCACTGTCATACATCTACTGAGCATTTTTAACAGAAGAAGAAACAGAACAGGAGAGAATGAAAGCAACAGGAGAAAAATAAGGCACAATTTTTTAAAAAGTGAAAAGTTATGTTGAATGTGACCCAGCAAAGAGAAGAAAGCAAACCAGGAAAGAGATAGACTGGGATGTGGGTCCAAATACACATGTACAAATTAACTTAGGTGAACAGAAAGATCATGTGGATCTGAACCAGTGCCCTCAGATCTGATAGCTTTCCTCTGTTTCAGTTTCAGTGTCTATGTCTGGCATCACTTCCGTCACTGTTAACAGAAGGGAGCATTATTAAGCAACTGCTCCTTGTTTACACTGTCATAGGTACTGTGGGGAGTACAGAAGAATTTTTTTTTTTAATGCAACTCCTGCCCTTGAAGGGTTTACTCATTTAAGAAACAGCTTGAGAACATGAAATCAAATGTTAGCACCACATGTTCTGGTGTGTGTATGTGTGTGTGTGTGTGTGTGTGCCATAACCAGTTATAGAAGGTCAGAGTTGTTATCACTACAGGGGAGCTTAGAGAGCATCTGGGTCAGCCCTTGAAATGAAATGCCATAGGCAGAAGCAAATTGTCTAAGGTCGCCATTTATCAAATGACAATTAAGTTCTTACTTTGTATTTCTCCAATGTTTGTATGTATGTATCCAATATTTGTGATACACTTTTTCCTTTTATCTATTCTGTATATTTGTTCTGGTGTTTGAGTCTAAAATTTTTTTTATTTAAAAACAGAAAAAAATGGCAATTAAGACTCAGACTCAGTTCTTTTCAATAAGATCTAGCACTCTTTCATTTTTGTATTTCAAAGAAAGATTACTATTAATACCTTTTTTTCTTACATTGCATAGATTTCTCCCTGATTCCCACACCTTCCACAGAACCATCCTTTACAACAATGATTTAAAATAAAAAGAAATAAAGAGAAATAATCCCCACTGACCTCTGCAAAGGAGCAAGGGAAGGTATCTTCTTATATCTTTTCTTTGGGGTCAAGTTTGCTCTTTACAATTTTACATTACTAGATTTTAATTGTTTTGTGGTTGTTCTTTCCATTTGTGCTGCTGCAGCAGTTGTATACATTGTTTTTGTCGCCCTGCTAACTTTACTTTCCATCAATTCATATAAGTTTTTTTCGTACTTCTCTGTATTCATGATGTTTGTCACTCATTATAGCACAGTAATACTCCTTAGGTTCAGGTGCTCACACTTTGTCTTATAGGTTCCCAAAGTGGGTCATACCTCCCTGTAGGGGGCGCTGGAACAGTCCAGGGAGGCAGTAGTAGCTTTGTATGACACAAATTTAAAAAAATGCTGAAGGGTTAATAAAAGTAGATTTCCAGGGTGGTGCTGAGTAATTTTTTTGAAGGTGGTGGTAGGCCAAATAATTTTGGAAACCTCTACTTGATGAATATTTACTTTGTTTCTAGTTCTTTGTTGACACAAAAGGGGATTCTATAAACATTTTATAGAATATATAAATTCTATATACAATATAGAATTTATATATTCTATAAACATATATATGGAGTCTTTCTTTTTGTCTTGATACATATATATGGCGATAGAATCCTTGGGTCAAAGAATATGGTTATTTAATGAACTATATTTGCTTTTCAAATTCCTTTCTAGGATGGTTATGGTGATTAACCAATCCACAAACAATGTGTGCCTCTCTCTCCACAATCCTTCAGACATTGATTATTCTTCTTTTTCTTATCACTGTTGATAATTTGGCAGATGTGAACTGAACCCTAAGGGTTGTTTTGAATTTCATTCCTCTTATTTATTAGTGATTTGGAGTATTTTTTGCATATAGTAATTAATAGTTTGCCTTTCTTCCTTTCAGAACTATATCTTCATATCCTTTGACCTTTAGTACTTTTTTCTAAAGCTCATTATGAGTTAGGTTAGTTGGGGGCTCAAAGATCCTGATGTTTGAACTGTACTTTGAAGTTCACATATATATCAGGGATAAATAGGTGAGCCCTCCCCCAATTCAATTCTGGCAAAACAGTTAGGCTTTGGAATGAAAGGCTTTGTCTTCTGGGATGAACAAAATTCATCTCTTTACTGACTAATAAGTTAACTAATAACTCCACAAAAGCACAAGGCATTAAATCATGAAAGTAAGATTCCTCCCCTCAAGGAGCATATTTTCTAATAGGGGAAATCAATACAAAAAGGGACAAAGCAGTCAGAGAGAACTGTGATTTGAGAAGTTAGAGTTATAGTGAGCGGAGATATTGGGGGTGAGAGTAGGGAGAACAACACACTTTTGCTTGTAGCAGTGGAACAAGGATTTGATTATGATTCCACATCTTTAAAGCGGGAATAGGGAAAAGGGACAGGTAGCAGCAGCAACATGACCGATGACTGGGGAGGAGACAAAAGAGAAATAAAGTAAGGATAGACTGAAGCTCCCTGGTCTAATAGTCTTGGCTCTGTGAGACACTCAGCAATCAAGGAGGAAGAGAGAGTGGTAACTGTGATTTTCCATGATTCACAATCATATAGCAACATTAGGAGTTAACAAAAATATCAGTATTCATTCCAGGAAGATGCTCAAAGTTATCGAAAACACCACACAGTTTCCCAAAAGCAGTCCAATCTGTTTTCCTTCTCTTATTGAATTCTGGGCCAGAATAATTACATGTGTTCACTATTTAAGATGCTTACCAATGGACCGCCTCTGTGGGCTAGCCACCTATTAAGAAGAACTCCTTTGAGAAACTGTGAATCTTATTTGGAAGGCTTAGTGTTCTTTGACTTAATTCATTAACCATAATATTTAAAGAGAACAGCTGGAGACCCTCAACATCTATATGGACTTCCACTTCTGTTTGGATATTCTCTATAACAGTGATAAATACATTTGGCAAGGACACAACTTCCTGTCTTATGTCTTGCTTAATATTAATAATCAGAACTCATGAACGAAGTTATTTCACTTACTTTATCTATGGAGGTATTTTATATGATCTTAATATACATGTGGGAGATGTCATGTTGACAGAGAAACTTTTAAGGTGGAATTTTGCTCTACCGAATGAAAAGTCTTTTATTAAAAAATCACCAAATAGGCACAATGAAATCTAGGATGCTTTGTAACTTTCATTGAGTTGTAACTATAAAAAGTGATATGCTATAGAATTTGTTTCAGAAAGCCTACCTATTCACAACTCAAATTTTTATCAAGGATGCTTTCAATGTACACTATATGTATATCCTGATGTTTGAACTGTACTTTGAAGTTCACATATATATCAGAGATAAACACGTGAGCCCTCCTGTTTATGTAGACGTAGATATGATGTAGATACATATGTAGATAATACGTATATATGTAGATAATTTTTATTAAAGTTGTATAGAGAATAGAAAGTAGCCATAATAGCTAATAATTACAGATGTATTTCTGCTCACTTTAAAAAACTAGTAATATAGTCTGTTATTTTCTTTCTCTATTTTGCTTGATATCTTTCCTTGTTTCAGAAATCTTGAAAATTGCTCAATGACATCACAATTCTGTCACTTTCAACATGAATTTCCTCTGCACGTGCTTGATGGCCAAGCTATTCTTCTTGCCTTCATTTGTCTAATGCTTACCTCTGACCAGATGCCCCAGCTCCTACCTTAAAGTACTGAGTTCCTGATCATTGAGAATTCTCTATATCTAGTCCAAATCCAACTCATCACATTGCCATTTCAGCTATTTCCATTTCTTCATACAGAATCTTGGGTATTAAAATATTAGAATCTAATGTAGTTGTCCAAAGTTGGTTCCACTATAATTATTTAAAATAATTTGTATTAATTTCATTGACATAGATTTTTCCATTTTTCATCTGTTCTTGTCTTCCTTTAATTTCATGCTCTTGGGATGATCTATTATAATAGAGTCTCACATCAAATTTTCTGCAAACTAATTTTCCCTGCTTCACTTCTCAGTCCTTTATGAAACTATAATATTCATATTTTTCTGCCATGTTCCTCTGTAAGATCTTCAAATGTGTTTATATCCAAAGCTGGTATTGCCCTTTCATATCTCTTTGCTTTGTAAGAATACCAATGAGATTAAGAAGTATATCAGTTATATTCCCTTTTTACTATGGTAATTGTTTTAAACTTTTTAGGAAAAAGGGATAGTATATGATGATATCTGTTCCTTTGCCTGTTTCACTTTTTTGGACCACTAGTAGTTTGTTTGAATAAAACAGATTGCAGTTGACTTGACTGCGTATCATATTTTTTCACATTTGTCTTGTATCTAATTTGCTATTACATTTTATCTTTTGCCTAAATATAGATTAACTTATTCAGAGATGGCTTTCATGAGGATAACAACTTATTTCCTCTAACATAGAGTAAATGTCATTTTTTTGTGATGTTTGGTTCACTCCAAGTCTAGAACCTTCCTACTCCCTTAAAAATTCTCTCTCTCTCTCTCTCTCTCACTCTCTCTCTCTCACTCTCTCTCTCTCTTTCCCTCTCCCTCTCCCTCTCCCTCTCTCTCTCCCTTCCTCCCTTCCTCCCTTCTTTCCTCCCTCCTTCTCTGATAGTTTATAACATGCCATTTCCCTCTTCTGTTTCTTGGTTCCTAGTTATATTTTCCATTGCATCTTTTGCCACCTTCTTTTATACCTACCTTTTCATTGAATTTAACTGAGAATTAAAGTGTGTTTTAGCTTAATTTAGAGGTCTAATCAAGCCTCTCTTAGAATTGTTCTACCTTACTCATCTTCTGTAACAGGTATTTGCACATAAGGAAGAATTATCATTGTTCATGGCAGTCATTTTTGCTTGTTCTGATCATGACACCATAAGGAAGCATAATTAGTGATTCCTTAAGGACCCTCTGTCAATGTTTTGTGAGGATGGGTCACTAACCTTGAGTTCTCAAAGGCTATTCCTATGGAATATAATCTCTGAAAGATTCTACCATAGTGGAAAAGACTCTAAATACAGATAAGGCAATGGACATTGTGTGAGGAACAGACCAGTTAAGTATATGATGGTTGGAAGCTCAGTTATCAATGAAACAAATGAAAATGGAAAATGGTCCTCAATCCTAAAGCCTCCGTTCTGCTGTGCCACTGGCAGAGGGGTAGAGGGACAGTAAAGGAGGTGGAGGGTGCTATGGAATTCACTGTTGTTAGACCATCTATACAAATGGATTTGAACTATTGGTACACCAAAGATGAAATCCTTGTTGAAATACTACTGGATGCACCATATCATTATTGATATTGACAGTCTCATTATATATGAAATAATGTATCAGGAAATTACAGTTAATTGAGAGGAGGGTTCACACTTTATGCTTGGTGAGGCAAATAATGAACTGGGAAAAAGTAATTTTGTGGTGTGTCCAAAAGCAGCAAGAATTATCCTCTCAAGGAACACAGCTTCCTAAGTAAACTACTAATTAGACTTGTAGCAAATGTAAAACATGCTTTAACATAACTTATCAAGATGGAGTCTAAGAAGAAAACAAGAAACTCTGTTTTAAATTCCTTCGCCACTTAGATCAAAATGAGAATGTTATGTTGTGTTACCAAGAATAGTTCATTCATTCACTCATTCTTCAACAAACATTAAGAACCACTGCATTCGGTACTGGGGAAATAGTAAAATTTTAAGAAGACCAAACATTGTCCTTGCCCTATTTCCTTAAACTCTTTTATAGACAACACTAATAACTAACACATATATGACACATTATAATTTACATAGTTTTGTATTCATAGTAACTGAATTAGTTAGCAAATGAAAATGTTGTTATCCTTATTTTACTGTTAGAGAAGCTGAGGATCAGGAAGGCTGTAATTTACCCATTGTCATACAGTTAGCCTGAATCTAAACTTTTGATTCTAGAAATCAGTGACCTTTCTAGTACAATAAAGTGCTAGTTAGATTTTTACTATTTCTTTGTGGATTTTCTGATGTGGGCTATGTGTCATTACAATGATTCCTTCCTTTCTCGGCTTTTTTACCTCCCTCCTTCCCAGCCTCTCCCTCTCCTTCCCTCTCTAATTCCTTTCATTCTTCCCTCTTTCTCTTCCTTTCTCCCTCTCTCCCTTCCTTCCTTCCTTCCTTCCTTCCTTCCTTCCTTCCTTCCTTCCTTCCTTCCTTCCTTCCTTCTTTCCTCCCTCCCTTCCTTCCTCCCTCTATCCCTTCCTTCCTTCCTCTATCCCTTCCTTCCTCCC
Organism: Pseudocheirus occidentalis; assembly: GCA_028646575.1. Lineage (NCBI taxonomy): Eukaryota > Metazoa > Chordata > Mammalia > Diprotodontia > Pseudocheiridae > Pseudocheirus > Pseudocheirus occidentalis. The sequence continues at coordinate 144,870,560 of CM053594.1, read as the reverse complement.
TCTATCTCTTCCTTCCTCCCTCTATCCCTTCCTTCCTTCCTTCTTTCCTTCCTTTCTTCTTTCCTTCCTTCCTTCCTTCTTTCCTTCCTTCCTTCCTTCTTTTCTTCCATCCTTCCTTCTGTCCTTCCATTCCTCACCTGTGTTTACTTCTTATTGCCTCCCTCACATTCACTACTAATCCAGTCAGGCTATGCCCAGGGAATGCAAATTAATTTGTCATTAACCTGACCAAAATATAATTAGGAAGGTAAATCTACTGTGAAAAATCATACAACACATTAATTTAACTGTTGTTACTCTTAATGCATTTCAAAGCCAAATATAAATAACTTTGGGATTATTTGCTGTTTTGGATTACCAAGGCTATAGCTTTATTTCACTGATGTGGATAATCAAGAGTTGAGGGTAGAACAATTTATCTGGGATAGTATAATGCAAGTCTTGCATAATATTGGTGGAGCAAAGAGGAGAGAGGTAGTCTCCTTTATAGCTGCCTCTCATCCCTCCTTTCCTCATGTTGGTTGGGGTAACAAGGTTCTCCCTAAAATGCTTTTAGTCAGCACTGACCTACAGCTTTCTGGTCTCTCCCTCTATTAAAATCATAATTTTAAAATATTAATATTTTATGGTGTTTGAAAGTTTGCAAACTGCTTTATGTATTGTTTCATTTAATTCTCTGCAAATTGTTTTCCTTTTTCTGTCTTAAAAAAACAGCAACGTTCAGGAATTGCTAAACTAAAGGAAAAAATCTTCGAAGATCTAGACATCATTAAAGATAGCCTGAGTAAGAGCATCAGTCTAAGGATACAGCCCCACTCTTGCTCTGTGGCCCACCACTTCCATAGACACCAGCAAGGTTTTGATTTTCAAGTAGAGAAAGGGAGAGAAGTATGCAGGCCGAGGGAACTAGACATGGTGGCTGAGAGCATGGTTCTATGAAAAAAAGGATGGATATAGATCAGACAAGATGGTGAGCACTACTGACAAGAGAGGTTCTAGCATCATCTAGCTTTCTCCTTGTCTGTACCCCCATGACCGAAAACAACTAATGAACAATCGCTTTGCATGAGCGTATACATTATAACCAGGACATTCTCAGAGGCCTCAGAGAAATATAATAAGTTTATGGAGAAAGTGAGGTTTTGCCCACAAATGAGGCCTCAGAGCTCTCTTTATATTGGGTGAGTCCAAATGAAACATATCTCTTACAGCAGGGTATGGCCGCTCAGAGAAGGGAGGACAGACAATATCAGCTGCTTTCTAAGAACCGCAGAGACTTTGGCATTCAAAGTACTTCCACACAGTGGAGTTGAGCTCTCCTAGGGAGAGCATGGGAATTGCCTAGTGCCAGATTCATTGTGTTGTAGAGAACTAAGATTGTTGGCAGATAATATAATCTAAGAATTAAATCATAATTACAGAATTGTTGATTGTTCAAACTAAAAGAAATCTTGACAATTATCTAGCCCAGTTCTCTTATTGTATAGACAAGGAAACTACGGTCCAAGGAGGTTGGACAATTTTCCCAAGTTCATCTCACTAACAAAGAGCAGAACCCAGATTCCATTGCAAATTTCTCATTCTCTCCAAGCCCATTCTTTCAGTCCTAGGCTTGCCAAAAATGTTGAAATCTCAAACAAGTGATTTATCTGTAAAATGAGTGAGTTGATCAAGATTTATGTTTCCTTCCAATAATATTTTAAAAATCTATAGTCTTTTGGGATTTTCTAGATAGAGGTCACAAAAAGAGCACAAGGGTCATTCCTTTCCTTCTTCGCTTCTTTTCCTCATTTCACCTTGTTTGCCAAACCTTGGGTGTCTCACAAGGCTTGTGGGTAATCTGCTTGCAATAGACTTTGATTTCATGTCCCCAGGACAAAGATCACATGAGGAAAGGTTATTGTTATTAACTGAGAGGCAAAGGCAGGGAAGAGTTGCTAATTTCCTGTTCCGAATTTTCTTGGTCTTGGATGTACTGGAACTTATGTGACAAGTATATTGACTCTTCCCATAACTTTTATTTCCCAAATATCCCCAGTCCAAATTCCTCCTCCAAGAACAACAGCAAAAAAATTTAGAAAAAACAAATAAGAAATTTTTCTCACTTTACTGGTCCTGTATTTTGTTTCTGCTGCTGGCGTATATGTCAATGATATATTTTACCTTTACTCACCTGTAAATCCTAATGTGTCCTTTGCCTAACTTCTCACAAAATGTCCTTCCTTATAGTGTGAGAAATGGTTCATTTGAACCCCTACTCTATTCCAATCAGTATTAATCAGTTTGATATTTTACATAAATCATATAAGGGTAATTAGATAAAATAGGTTCTCATAGTAGGCCTTATAAATGGGCTTCAAACTTAAATGTAATGTTTACTACTTGTCTACCACTTATGAAAATCATATGCACAACCAAAAGAATGCTGAAAAGGTATCTCCATCCTGAGAGATGTCCATGTCCAAACCCAGCATGGTTGGGATGCCCTGATTCTGTGGGAAGTCTCCAACTTATTTTTACACCCTCACACCATTTTCTCTTGTCCAACATGAACAGGTGACCATCTTATGGGCATCTTATAACCACTTAGTCAGTAGAGTTTCCCCCTTTTCGCCCAATCTATGACTTTACTGCTGATACATCATTTTTTTTTGTCCTCGAGAACAAGGTCTATCAACCATTGAGATTCTGTATGTTATCAACTCTCTTTTGCAAATTTGGATATCAGTCCCTATAAAAACAAAGTCCTGGGAGCCAGAGTCATCTCAGATTGTGAGGAAGATCTGAAGTCAACTTCATTAGAGGGGTTTACAGACCCCTTAATAAAGTGCCATTGGCTCAGAACTCTGCGTAGGGCTTTTTTCTTGCCAATTGAGCAATTATAATCCCCACAATACTAAAAAATTAAAAATGAGGAAAGAAATAGTTCAGCTAAACTAGCCAATAGTAAGACTGAGGTTATATGCAATGATCCTTAGCCATGACTTTCCATTTTACCTCTGTGTCTGTAGGAAAAAGGGCTAGACATTAGTCTGGTTTTTTCATTTCATCTCATTTTGTTTTCTTTTCTCATTTCTTCTTTAAAATCAAATTTGGTCATCATAATTTCATAGCAATTAATTTGCATTGTTTTGCTGGTGCTTTTACCACTTCCATGGCTTTAGTCATTGCCTATATTGTTTTTGCTGGTTCTTATTTCACTTTGTATCAATTCATATAGATTGAAAGCAAGAAGGGACTTTGGAGGCCATTGGATCCAACCTCCATTTTATAGATGACGAAAGTGATCCAGAGCAATTAGTGACTTCCCAAAGGAAACACAACTGGTAAGTATATGAGGAAGAATTTGGATCCAGATCTTTCTGATTCCGAGTCCAGTACCCATTATTATGCCATGCTCTCTCTCTATCTAGTTTTATAAGTACCTATGATAGTTTGATTGACACAATATTAAGCCTATAAATTTAAAAAAGTATCATGACTGTTGTCACATTGGTGCATCCCAGCCATGAACTTTAGTTAGTGTTCCAGATATTTAATTTGTTCTTAATTTCTTTAGGAAGTATTTTTTTAAATTTCATTTGACTGATATTGAGTGTGCTTTGGAAGATTGACTCCCAGACACTTTATGGATTTCATAGTTATTTTAAGAAGGATTTTCCTTTCTATTATGTCTCTTAGGTCTTGATATTGCTATATGGAAATACTGTGTTTTGTGGATTTATTTTAAAGTTTGTATTGTTACTGAAAATATTATCTTAATTAGTTTCTTTGTTGATTCTCCAAAATTTGCTAAGTATGAAAACATGTCATCTACTATTAGGAATATTTTTGTCTCTTTTTTGTGGGGGCGTACTCTTATGCCTTTTATTTCTTTGTCTTATCTTACTGCTACTGATGGTTTTTCCATAACTATGTCAAATAAGAGTGAGGAAAGGTTGAAGAGGGATCTTTGCTTTATTCCTGTATTTATTAAGAAAGTGCCTAGTGTTTTCCTATTGGTAGCTTTTCATCTTAGATAATTTTTCATCATATTTAAAGGAAAAAATACTATATACCTATACTTTCTATTCTATACAAAGCACCACAATAATTTCTTTTAAAAATTATTTTTCCAATTACATATAAAAAGAATTTTAATGTTCATTTTTAAAAATTTTGAGTTCCAAATCCTCTCTCCCTCTTTCTTCTTTCCCCTCCTTGAGAAGACAAATAATTTGACATAGGTTATACATGTTCAGTAATATAAAATATATTTCCATGTTAGTCATGTTGTAAAAGAAAGCAGATCAAAAAAATCTCATAAAAAATTTAAAAAGTGAAAAATAGTATGCTTCAATTTGCAATTAGAATCCACCAGTTCTTTTTCTGGATATGGTTAACATTCTTCTTCATGAATCTTTCAGAATTTTCTTGGACCTTGTGTTGCTGAGGATGGTTAAGTCATTCACAGTTGATCATCTTACAATATTGCTGTTACTTCATACAGTATTCTCCTTGTTCTGCTCACTTCACTTTGTGTTAGTTTAGATGGGTCTTTCCAGGTTTTTCTGAGATCATCCTCCTTTTTATTTCTCATAGCAAAAAAGTATTCCACCACAATCATATACCATAATTTATTCAGTCATGCCCCAATAAAAGGGCAACCCCTCAATTTCCAATTCTTTGCCACCACAAAAGAGCTGCTACAAATATTTTTATACATATAGGTACAAAAGTAGAACATGGGAATCCTTTTCCTTTTTAAAAATCTCTTTGAGACATAGAAATATGAGACAAAGAAATAGTATTTCTGGGTCAAAGGGCATGGTTTTGTAAACCTTTGAGCACAGTTCCAAATTGTTCTCCAGGTTGGTCAAATCAGTTCACAACTCCACTAACAATGTGTTCCTGTCTCAATTTCCCCATATCCCCTCTCACCTTCGTCATTTTCCTTTTTATGACACATTAGCCAATCTGATAAGTATGGAGTGGTATCTCAGAATTTTTAAAAATTTTATTTCTGTAATGAATAATAATTTATAGAATATTTTACATAACTATGGATAGCATAACTATTACTTCATCTAAAAACTCTCTATTCATATTCTCTATTTGTCATTTGGGAAATGACTTGCATTCTTACAAATTTGATGCACTTCTCTATATCTTTTAGAAATGAAAACTTTATCAGAGAAACTCGCTGTAAAATATTTTTCCTGATTCCTCCATACTATTTCCTTTGTCCTCCTGCTTATCTTGCCTCTCACCCTGTCCATTTTCAAAAGTGTTTTGCTTTTGACCACCATACCCCCCAAATCATCCTCCTTCCTATCATCTCCCCTGCCCCTTACCCTTCCCAATCTACTTTCCTATAGGGTAAGATAGATTTCTATACCCAACTAAGTGTTTTTATTATTCATCTCTGAGCTAATTTTGATGAGAATAAGGTTCAAGTACTTCCCCCATCTTCCCCTCCATTGTAAAAGCTTTACTGTGTCACTTTTGTGTGAGATGTGTCTGTGATTATGTACAGTGTTCTTCTGGTTCTGCTCCCCTCACTCAGCATCAGTTTTTTTTCTCCGGGTTTTTATGAAGTCTATCTGTTCCTCCTTTCTCAAGCACAATAGTATTCCATTATGTTCATATACCACAACTTGTTTAGCCATTTCCCAGATGAAGGACATACCCTTGATTTCCAATTCTTGGTCACCACAAAAAGAGCTGCAATAAGTATGTTTGTTTGTTTGTTTTGTTTGTTTGTTTGTTTGTTTTGCCCATGGGTCTTGCTTCCATTTGTATGATCCCTTTGGGATACAGCCCTTGAAGTGGTATTACTGGCTCAAATGATATGCACATTTTTATAGCCCTCTGAGCATAGTTCCAAATTGCTCTCGAGAATGGTTAGATCAGATAACAACTTCACCAACAATCCATTAGTATTCCAATTTTCTTTTTTTTTCAATCAATACTAATCTGTTGCTTACATCATTCATTTTCATGACATTTTTGAATTACAAATATTCTCCCTATCTTTCCCTTTCTCCAACCCTAAAACAGTAATCCCACTGTAAAGGCCCTCCCCTGCTCTGCTCTCTTACTTTCTGGTAGGGCAGGGAGGGTCTCCCTCTCCCAGCCCCTGTATGTCTTAATTCCTAGTTGCAGGTCCTGCAGAACTTTAAATTCTAGATTCTTTCGATTCCTCCCTTGTTACCCACCCCCACTGGAAGTACAATCAATTCAATACAGTCTGTGGATGTGTGATTATACAGGACATCTTCATAGTGGACATATTGTGACAGTGATCGTATGTCTCTCCTTCCTATCCCCC
>CM053594.1:144848226-144863750 GCA_028646575.1 Pseudocheirus occidentalis | reverse complement strand
GAAAGTTAGAGACCAGATCAGGGGAGGGGCTTTACAGTGGGACTGCTGTTTTGGGGTTGGGGTAGGGGAAAGATGGAGAGAAAATTTGTAATTCAAAAATCTCATGAAAATGAATGATGTAAACAATAACATAAATAAAAATTAAAAAAAAACAATAGGAATCTTTAAAATCATAGCTCATTGAGCTATTAAGGAACCTTAGAGATCAATCTAATCCCAAACCCTTCATTTTATACAAGGGAAGTTTCTGCTCACAAAGCTCAAGTAACTCACCCATCATCACACAGGTACTCAGAGATAGAGCTTACTGAGGTGCAAACTCAGGTCTTCTTGACTCTAATCAGTCACAAGTATTTATTCATCACTACTATGCATAAGGCATGTCAAACCTATCAGACTTTCTGCTATACCACGTGGAGTATACTCAAGTGCCCAAAGAAAAATGAATGATCCAGTATGATTAGAACATACATGTGTATTCCATACTTGTAACCAGAACACACCTGTAACCAAGAAGTGGAAGTTAGGGCTTGAAAGATAGTTTTGGCTAGTGTGATCTTGAATAACCATCTAAGGAGTTTGTTTTTAGTTCAGAAGAAAGTGGGACACTATTGAAAGTTTTTGAGCTAGTGAATTAATGTCATGCATTTTAGGAAGACTATCACAGAAGTAATGTGTAGAATGTTGGAGGTCTGGGGGAGGGTGAACTGAAGATGGAGAAGTCCATCAAAAGCTACTTGTAATAATCTAGGTGAATGGCTAGATGAGAAAGGGGAGCCACTAATCCATATGTAGTAATATCTGTGAGCTGCAGATTCGCTTAGTTTTAAAATGTCAACTTAACTGTTTCTTTGCATTTTTTTTGTCAAATATTTTCCAACTATATTTTAATCTGATTTTTTTATAGTTTGGGAGTGTTTCAGGGGCACGTGGAAAAAGGTATGCACCATGCTTGATACCTCTGGTCTAGACCAGGGGTGGCAAACATGAGGCCTAGAGGTCACATGTGGTCTTCTAGGTCCTCAAGTATGACCATTTGACTGAATCCAAACTTTGCAGAACAAATCTTTTTTTTGTTCTGTGAAAATTGGACTCACTCAAAAGTCAAACCACCAGCTTGGTCAAATCTTTTATTAAGTGAATTTGTTCTGTGAAGTTTGTGTTCAGTCAAAGGGCCACACTTGAGGACCTAAAGGGCCACATGTGGCCTCAAGGCCACAGGTTCCCCACCCTGATTGGTAATAATGAGGGCTTGTAGTAGGATGGTGCCAGAAGACACAGAAATGAGGGGATGAATTCTAATATTGTACTCATAAAGAGATATAGTAAATCTATAGTTACCTTATGCTTCCTTAATTGGTTGCAAGGTACAACAAAATATAAAACGCTTGGAATTGTCTAAAGAAATAGATAGGTAAGATGGGGTATAGAAAACAAAACGCTATGACTGATTTGTAGTGAACATTTAAGAACTTACACATTCAAGTGAGTAGTGCTGTATAAAACAGACACCTTTGGAAGAGGTATTTATTTCAATGAGTTACCATGGCTAAAAACATCTTTGCAATTCATCTTTGAGAACTGCCTTTATAACCAGTTCACAAACCACAAAAGAAAACTAATCTTATGTAAGGCCCACTTCATCTTTGACCAAGGACTTATTTCTCTGTACTGAGAGTGACTTTTGACCAATTCCAGTAAACAAATCGACCATAAGAGAGACAAAGATTTTCACTGAGACTATCCAAAAGGATTTCTCTCAAACATTGAAGACAATCTCCAAAGCTGAGTGATAAGAATTATGTTGAGTCATGGCAACATTCTGGAAATAGGTGTATATAGCCTTCTATGGTGATGACTTTGAAAGGGGAAACACTTTATATGAATGTGTAAATTCTGGCATATCTGTTGAAAAAAATCAGTTACATTGCTTTGGTAGTCACAACTCTTAAGTACAAATTTAGAGGTCTTTTTAAGAAGTCTGGAGGTCAACAAAACTACTGAGATCATACTGCAGCAGCAAGGAGTCTAGTATAATAATGAAACCAGTTCTCATTCCTAAAGTACTTTAAAGTCATACAAAATACTTTCCTAACAATAATCTATGGTGGTAATTAGCTGAAGTATTATTATTCCCATTTTGCTAAAGAATACATAGAAGCTAGAATAGGTTAACAGCTTTGTTCACTGTTGCAAAATTTGTAATGCCTAGTTGGAGTTTGAAACAATGTTTCTTTATTCCAAGGCCAGTGACCTTCAACTCATTTCAACATATGCATTGAGAACTATGTCTATGGAGTTGTGTTGCTCTCTGAGTATACAAAGTCAACAATGAAACAGGTTTTCCCCTCAAGGAGCATACATTCTACTGGGGGATAAAATGTATTTGGTCACTGTTATTTTTGCTAGCCATTTATGACGCAATGTGAATCTTGGATTGAGTGCTTGCTAGACTTTAAATTGTAATAAGTAGGGTTAAACCAACGGAATTCTTTCATTATAGAAGTTAGTATAGCATATTTTCATATGTCCTGTATGGAGATGATGCTTTTTTAGATGATGAATGACATTTTTTAAAAAAATGTCATTCAATCCCTTTTAGTAGTTCTGCTCCCACAACCACTCCTGCTTCATATTGTCAATCTAATTTTCATCTGCAAGATGCAAGTTTTTCATTTCTTCATATGTCCATATGTGTCCATGATGAGCTAATTTGTAGTAAATTAAATCCCAACTAAACCAGATAAAGACACTGGCTATCAATGTAGTTATAGCAAATTTGCTTTGGAACACAAAGGTATCTCTTCATTTTAACCCATTTTGTAGCACTTCAATGTCCTTCATTGGACAAATAGTCCTTCAATGTGACACCCTTTTTATTTACACTCCTGTGCATATCACTATTTGGGTAATCCTCTATTCAAACCCATAGTTGAAAAGCTCTCATAAATGTTCCTTTTTACCAGCTCAAACTGGAGGATCATTAATTCAAGGCAAAGGAAAGGAAATATAACAATTAGGCAAAATTATGGAATTCAATCATGTTTGATACACTTTCACACCCATTCCCACACATATCTCTTGAAAGTGATTATCTTGGCACCCAAATAACTACTATGTTCCATTAACACAAAAGGAGGGTCTGGGGAGGTGAGGGCTAGGAATACATGAATTGCTTTTGGGAAGTGGTTAGGGAAACTTGCCCCAGATCTAGGAAATTCTAGGGTTCTCTTTCCTTAATAATAATGGAAATCTGGAAAGTCTTGAGTGCCTTGCTTCTAGGTACTGAACTTGAAAACAATTCAGGAGTTGGACCATTTTATTCCCATCTCTCCCAGGCTTCCCTAATCCCTACATTTCTCTAAGCCTATTTCTTATTTTTCTTTTCTACTTGGTCACTTACATTGTGCTTTCAAATTTCAAGCTAGATTCTCCTAGTGTTTTCCAAAAGCATAGACTATCTTAGCTCCCTTTGTTTTGATGAAAGAGATAAAGAAATGATACTCTTAATTAGTAGAGAACTCCCTCTAGCTCTTCACCTTAATGTCCCACCACATGGCAGTCTTTGGCCAAAGATCATTGGTGTGACTGCTGGGCCATTTTGGGGACTGGAAATAATGCTGAGGATTCAAGAAGCTTTCATTAAATGCCCTGCTTCCAGAGGGTTTTCATTTTTAATAAAATTGAATCCTGAGTATATATTCCTGGCAAATGTCTTGGAGGAGGAGGTCAATGTCTTGAACATGCTGGTAGAATCACTAGGTACCCTCCCTGTTTTCATGCCATTTATCACTTCCATCTTTGGGTGGGGTTAGCTAAAAACTCATAATTCAGATGGCTCTTTCATCAGTGTACTCTCTGGGCAAATATTCGGATAGATTCCAAGAGGAAAAAAAAAAGAAAGATAGCAAAAGCTGTAATTTTAAATTTCTTTTTAAATAGCAGAGTGACTATCTGCCATTCAAAAGCAAAAGGGACTCAAGCTTTTAAGTTTGCTTTTAAGAAGGTCACGAGAAAAGCTGAATTATGAGTGAATATTTTGCAAGTGGTCTCTGTGGCAAAGACAAAGCAAGAGGGGTTTGTAGGCACAGTATGAGAAAGACCCCTTTCACTCTTTTCTCCAAAAATCAAAACTACTCCCCAACCCCCACCAGAGGAAAGGACTATATTTGATTTTTCAAGGTATCTGTAGTGAGAATGATTTTTTTTTAAATATGCTTTCAAATCCTCAGGGACTTTCCAATTTATCAAGAAAGACACATTCTTCCTAATGAAAGGTTACTGACCTTCATGAATGTGACAGTTCAATTACAGCCCATTCATATGCAGAACAGCCGTTGATAAAGGATTTGGGAAATGTGACTAGCATAGCAAAAAAAAAAAGAGAGAGAGGGAGGGAGGGAGAGAGGAGAAAGAGAGAGAGAGAGAGAGAGAGAGAGAGAGAGAGAGAGAGAGAGAGAGAGAGAGAGAGAGAGAGAATTTTTTTTTTTATTGTGAAGCAAGAAAAATAAGATTTATCCAGGTAGGCAAACCTTTTCTTTTCAGGCCCAGTGACCCATTAGATTTGCTTCGATGAACATACTGGTTCCCCCCATTCCTTTTTTTCTTCCTAATATTTCTGTCTTTTTAATCCTCTGAACTACTAAACCTAACAAATCGGAAAGCCCTTGGGGTTCTGAGATGCAGAGTTTCAAACATTTCTCTTTTTTTCCCCTTTTGACTGGCAGAGAGCACTGGAATGTATCCTACTGTTATTTTAAGTGCTCAACTAGTATTTAAATTCTTAAATTGATGGAAAGTTAAGGCTGAGAAGAGTGGGCACTGCCTTGCCCTGGTCCCTACCCCACACCCCAAACACACATGTGCATTCTCTCACACACAGAGCTGGCCAGCCAGTATCTGGAGCAGACGTTGGCTAGACTCTCTGGAGCCAGTCGTTAGCCAGTGGAGGGTGACACCTGCAAATCCCTGTTTGCTGAACTGCTCCAGGTGTGGGAAAGATGTTCAGACCAACAGCAGCAGCAGAAACTGGGTAAACAGGCAGGGGCGTCATTCATGCAGATCTCTGGAAGATCCCAGAAGGAAGAGATTTTCAGCAACTGCCAGCCAGAATCCATCTTCAGAAAGAAAAGCTTTTTTTTTTCAAATGAGACCAGTTTGAAGCACATCAAAATCTAAGTTATGTTTCCTCCCCTTGAAGTAGAACATAAAACTATTTTAGACTATGTACCAACAGTTTCATTTTCAATGCTAATTTTCTAAGACATAACTTGGGAATAAAAAAGACAATTGTCCTAGGCTGGCATGAAGCATGGCCATAGATGTCTATAGGTGTGCATGCTGACAAATGTATGTGTAGAATCTTTTTTTCCCTGTGTTCCTTTTCTTCCCTTCCATTCTTATTGTCAAGACAAACATACTCGTCACCAAATTATTTTTTTTCCCTTCCAATCTTTATACTCTAATCTCTTCTTACCAAGTTCTTTCTTCCATGATCTATTACTAGACCAACGGCCTTTTCTCACATTTCTCCATAAAGTCTACACCTTGTAAGATGATTTTCACAGTTTGTCTACCACACTAAGCTTCATTTTAAGGGGAAAGGGTCAAGAAGAAAGAAATAATCAGTGAAGGCACCAGCATCAATGCCTATTTGACCTTGAGTCAGTTCCAAAATCTGCCTTAGCACTGGCCCAAGGGAATAGTGTAGTGCAATAGATTATAAGATCATGTAGTTATAACTGGAAGGGTATTTAGAGTTCATTTAGCCTAACCATTCCAATTTTATTGATGAGGAAAATAGAGGTTCATAGATGCAAAGTAGTCCCACTAAGGTCACAGAGATAGCACACTTTTTGGGGTGTGCATACTTGCATAGGCAGATCCAGTCTTCAGAGACTGGCTGCCATTCCTGTTCTGGATTCCAGGGATAACCCTGAGTCACTGGTATTTCTAGTACTGTTGCTTATGACTTCATATCATGTCCCTATTAACAAACAATAGATGCTTTTAGGAAAGGTATTTACAGAGAAGGTATATAGCAAGAACAGTAGTTTTGTGCATGTGTGTGTGTGAAAAGGCCCCTGCCAACCCCAAACTGAGACCTTCTCTTTCTCTCTCTCTTTCTCTCTCTCTTTCTCTCTCTCTTTCTCTCTCTCTTTCTCTCTGTCTCTGTCTCTGTCTCTCTGTCTCTGTCTCTGTCTCTCTCTCTCTTTCTCTCTCTCTCACATACACACACACACACACACACACACACACACACAATCAGGGTTAAGTGATAGTGACTTGCCCAGAGTCACACAGCTAGCAAGTGTCAAGTGTCTGAAGCTGGATTTGAACTCAGGTCCTCCTAACTCCTGGGCTGGTAAATCCTTCTCTTCTTGCAAACACAAAGTCCCTGGGGGACACAGTCTCAGAAAAGGTAATGAGGCATGAGTGAAGAGACAAGGCATGTGGCCTGGGATTAACTCTCAAACCCTCAGTTTGGGGAAAATTCTTTTCTCTTTGTTGAGTCCTCATGAAATCCCCTTCAGAAGTAGGTCCTTGTTGGATTCCAAGGATCAGTGCTTTTCTAGAGCCCGAACTTCTCTCTAGCATGAGAGATCTCACTCATCATGACTGGCACGTGTACTTCTCTGTTATTGGCCACTTTTGATGTAGCCACCACTGCTATGATTCTAGTCAATGTGGGACATTTGATGAACCTTATGGATCTTCCAAATTGATGTCATCTGGGGTGAGGAAGATAAAGAGAAATCTACTCTTCCCTTAAGCAATTTCCCCCCAGAGGTTTGAGTGGAATTCCGCTACTACTAGACTGAGCTACTAGAATTCATTATGAAGTGGCTTGCTGCATGTGTGTGTATATTAGTGTGTGTATATGTGTACATGTGTGTATGTGATTTAGTAAACCATAATATATTTCCTATGTGACACCATCCATTTTTATCCAATGGTCGAAGCATCTTATTCACCCGGAGGACTTGCTCAAACCTAGTTTATACTCCCTTCTCTGATTACAATTCACTGGGTTAGATGGGAAACCCCCTTCCTACTTATATTCTCCACTCCAGTTAAACATTTGCTGACCTCACCAAATCAATTGGAGTATTTTTGGCATACCCAAACCTACAGAGATCTCCAAAGACCTAGGAAGTTTCAAGAATTGTCCTTTTCCAGTGCTTCTCCAGTGATTTATACTACAGAGCCTTAGTAAAAGTTTACGTGGTATAGATATCAATTAGCACATTTTCCTTTTCCCTAATTCCAAATACATAGTAATGTAACTTTATAAACATATAAGTTCACACAATTAATGCCTGTACTATACCAGTTATTATCAGAAATTGAGCAGGGGGGAAAAAAGCACTCCATTAGACTTCTTTTATGAGACAGACAGAGCATAGATACCTAAATCAAGGAAGGATAAAACAATATCATTCATTATTGATTCAAAAATTTTAAAATAAAATCCTGCCAGATATACTACAGAATTTATCCAAAGAAATATATTCGTTATGATCAAGAATTGTCCTTCATTTATTTTATTGTGAACAAGTTGGATTTAATACTAGGGATGTAAGGGTAATTCAACATTAGAAAACCAATCAGCATAATTAACCATAATAATAATAAAATAGAATGAAAGCACCTTATTATCTCAACATATATACTAAAAGTCTTTAACCCATGCACATTTGGGGGGGGGAACCTATGAAGAGAAGCATAAAGATATCCTCTTTTAAATATAACAAAATTATCTATCTAAAATCAAAAGCAAGAATTATTTGCAATGAGGAAATACTGGGAACTGTTTCAATAATACAGGAGTAAATTGGAGATTTCCTTATATCCTCTTATATGATTCAGTTCTTCATCCTAAAATCTCACTCCAGCTCTGGAATTCACAAATTGAAAGTATCTCTTGATACTTTCAGGTATACTGAAAGTATACTTTCAGCTCCTCCTGAAGCCTCCATTTAAGAAGGGCACCTAATACATTCCTCTCTAGGTTATGCTTGAGACTTCCTCTACCATGCCACATCAAAGGATACCCCTAGTTCTCCCAACACCACCTTTTCAGCTTCCTTATATATGTCTTCCTCTATTGGAATATAAGCTCTTTAAGGAGAGGGACTGTGTTTCTCCCAGTGTTTAGAGTAGTACTTGGCATATAGTAAATGCTAGTTGACTGACTGAGGTTGTTCTCCCTCCCTATGATTATCTGATATAATTCTAGAGATCCTAGCACTAGCAATAAAAAAAGTCAAAAAAAATTAGTGGCATAAGATAGGCAAAGAAGAAACAAGATCATCCTTATTTGCTTTTGACATGATGGTTTGTTTAGAAAATCTTAAAGAATCAGCAAGAAAATTAAGAGAATGAGTAGCTTTAGCAAAGCTGTAGGCTACATAGACACCCACAAAAATCATTAGTTTTTCTATATAATAATTCCTGATCCAAGAGGCAAAAATAAAAAGGGAAATTCCATTCAAAATATCTACAAAATGTATAAAACACTTAGGAGTGAATCTACCAAAAGACATTTATTACTCATATAGACTTAATTACAAAATTATCCTTAAGGAAATCACAAGTGACTTAAATATTTGTAGTATTATTTGGTACTCAGGCTGGGCTATACCAGTATAAGAAAAAATCACAAAAATGCCAGACTTAATGTATAGATTTGAAGCTATATCAATCCAATAATAAAACAGAACATTTTACAAAGATAGAAAAAGTAATAAAAGAATTCATCTGGGGGAACAAGAGATCAATTATCTCATCGAAAATAATGAAAAAAATGGCAAGGAACTGGGTATAGAGGCACCTGATGTCAAACTATATTACCAGGGAGTATCAATAAAAGAATTTGATATTGGTTAAAAAAGAGAGAAGTTGATCAGTAGAACAGATTGTGTACACAGCTTACCAAAGCAAATTAATCTAGTGGTATAGCGTTTGATAAACCTAAAGATCCCAGCTAATGGGGAGAAGGAATCAATAGCAGACAAAACTGAAGAAAACTTGACAGAAGTCTGACAGAATTTAGATTTAGATCAAAACCTTACACTGTACATCGAGATAAACTCCAAATGAATGTATAACTTAAATATCAAAGTATCACAAACAAATTAAAGAAACAATGAAGAAATTACCTTTCAGATCTATAGATAAGGAAAGAATTTATGACCAAACAAAGGATAAAGAGGATCACAGAAGTTTAAGCATACAATTTTTGATTACCTAAAATATAAAAGATTTTGTACAAAAACACCTTAAGGCAGCTAAGCTGAGAAAGGAAATAATTACTTGGAGGCTTGAGGGAAAGATGTAGCAAGAGAATCCTTTTAGCAAGTTTCTCTGATAAAGTTCTCATTTCCAAGATTAAACTGATTCAAATTTATAAGAATAAGGGCAATTTCCCAAATCGATAAATGACCAAAGCATATGAATAGGCAATTGGCAAGGAAAAAAATCCAAACTATCTATAACTATATGAAAAGAATGTTCCATATCAATACTAGAGAGATGCAAATAAAAAAAACATACCTATTCAATTGGCAAAGTTGATTTTTAAAGAAAGGAAAATGGTTACTGTTGGAGAGACTGGGAAAACAGAAACAATATACTGTTAGTGGAGCTGTGAATTAGTGTGATCATTGTGGAAAGTAATTTAGAATTAAGCTCTCAAAGTTCTTAAATTGTACATAACCTGTGACCCA
The DNA here is from genome assembly GCA_028646575.1 of Pseudocheirus occidentalis. NCBI lineage: Eukaryota > Metazoa > Chordata > Mammalia > Diprotodontia > Pseudocheiridae > Pseudocheirus > Pseudocheirus occidentalis. The sequence goes on along the minus strand of CM053594.1, from coordinate 144,854,022 downwards.
GAAATATTACTAGTAGGTTTATACCTCCAAAATGATGAAAGAAAGAGGTAACGTTCCTAAATGTACAAAAATACTTAGACAAATTCTTTCTGTTGTGTGGCTAAGCACTGGAAATTAAGAAGTAGGTCATCAACAGGGAATGGTTGAACAAATTTAATACATTAATATAATGGAGTAATATCATGCTGGGCATCTAGGTGACAACGGACAGAGAACCTGGTCTGGTGTCAGGAAGACCTGAGTTCAAATCTGACTCAAACATTTACTAGCTATGTGATTATGAGTAAATCACTTAATCCTGTTTGCCCCAGTTTCCTCATCTGTGAAATGAACTGGAGAAGGAAATGGCAAACTGTTACAGTTATCTTTGCCAAGAAAACCCCAAATGGAGTCATGAGGATTAGACACAACTGAACAACAAACAACAGCAACAATATTATATTATGATTGTTGTCCTTTATCCTTGAAGAAGACCAAAATAACATCACTGTGCTAGAGTCAAGTTATACTGTGTCCAGCTGCTGATCAAACCAAAAGGAGCTCAAAATGCTCAATCACAGGTCCAGCACAAACAGTCCATGGAAACATTTGGGGTGGATTCTCTAAATTCGTGCATCCTGTGTTTCTTTTGAGCTACTTCAATTCTGCTTTGCTGAAAGAGTGCAGCACCTTCTCTGATGAGGGCGTGCCATGCTGGGTGGTCCTGTGCCAATTCTTCCATGTCACATAGTCATTTCCAAAGTTCTTAAGAGAGACATTGAGAATGTCTTTGTATCACTTCTTCTGACCTCCATGTGAGCACCTGCCCTGTGTGAGTTCTACATAAAAGTCTTTTTGGCAAGCATGCTTTTGACATTTGAACAAAGCAGCCAGCCCATTGGAGTTTCCTCTATGCGGTAGAGTTCGAATGCTTGGTTGGCAGTTTAGTTTGAGAAAGGACATAAGTGTCTGGTATCTTATCCTGCCAGGTGATCTTCAGAATCTTCCTAAGAATTCACATGGAAGCAATTCAGTTTCCTGGCATGGTGCTGGTATACTGTCCAGGTTTCACAGGCATACAATAATAAGTCAGTGCAATGACTCTGTAATGCTTCAGTTTTGTAATAAGTCTAATAATACCTCCTCTCTCCCACATTTTCTTTCAGAGCCTTGCAAACACTAAGCTAGCTCTGGCAATACTTGCATCAAACTCATTATCAATGTGTACAACCCTGGAAAGTAATAATCAAGGTAATAATAAAAAGTCCAGTTTCAGAGAAACCTAGGAGCTCTCCTTTGACCTGAAGCAGGATGAAGTGAAGAGAACTAGGAGAACAATCTAAATTTTTTTTAAAAAACCAGCCATTTAAAATGAACTATTTTAGAAAAACAAACCTGATCAGTTCAATGATCAGTCATGATTCCCAATGACTAATGATGAAAAATGCTATTTACCTTCTGATGGGGTGGATAGACTAAATACACAAAATAAGACAAGCATTTTTTGGACACAATATGGAAATTTGTTTTGTTTGACAATGCACCTTTGTTACAAGATTTTGTCTTTCTTTTCTTTTTTTGTTTTCCCCAAATCCAATAATTGCCAGCCTAGAGCCATTGCCACACTGTATACCCTTCCCTTCACATCCTAGATATTTTTATTTCAATAATGGAAATCTGGAACATTTGATGACACTGATGATTTGCAAATATGGTGTCCTCCACATAAAGAACATTAGGAAACTGTTTCTGGAAGAATTGTTAACATTGGATGTGGACATTATGTGCTTGCCTACCATGTGGCTGCGAGTACCCTTTTTCCCACTGGACTTGTCCATTGAACCTGAATTGTTGGGTTCTTCAGAAAAGCCTAAATTAGCACCAACCTGTGGCTTTCGCCACATTTACATTTTGAGGTAGTGAAGTTACTTCTTCACTTATAATTGGTGAGGCCATTCAGTAATGAGGAGGAGCCCTAAAGACCTTCATTTCCCCCCACCTCCCACCTGAGGTCCTGAGATGATAAGGTCTTTGAGAAATGGGTCTGAGTATTTGGACTTTGCATTCTGTTCCACTTCTGGGGAATGGGGTTTCTAATTTTGCCTACAAGCACAAGCTAGTGAAGTGCAGGCATCCAGGGTGTATGCTATAGCCAGCCTAGCACTGATGCTCTGAGAGCTAAGTATCTGGGACCGAAGCTTCCAGTGACTCTAGTTTCAAGACTTGAATATTTTGGGACCAGTGTTATCTAAGAACTAATCTAAGTTCTGACACTAATTGTTACCCCCTCACCAACTATGGTAGTAAGAGAACTTATGCAAGTAATGATTGTATGTTTTTGCTATATCTGTGATATAAATATCTCTTCATTAAAGCTATCTAAAGTTAAAACATTAAATGGAAATGATGTATTAATCACTGGGCCCCTAAAATGGGAAGGGAGAATATCTAGTAGAGGTTTGAGTCAATGGCATAGAAAAAGAGATACCCCAAACCCCGCAGGGTGCCTGAGAACTGTGAAGGGGTAGGTGTAATAGGCCTGGCCAAGAGAGAGTGCAGTCAGAGTCTATCATGTTATATTTATTCCAGTGAACATTTAAAGAACACTCTGTTCACACAATAACTCTGTGAGAAAAAGAATGTACAAAAAATTATTGCCATTTAACAGATGTGAACACTGAGGCTACAATTTGAAAAATGTCTTCACCAAATAGCTAGTAAGTAATAGATGGAGGAATTGAACCTAGGTCCTCTGCCTACAGCTGCAGTCCATACTGCCTCTTTTTCCCTTCTAAGCGTAGCATAGACTATCTCTTGCCACCTCTGTCATTTCAGTTGTAATTTTCATAGAAAGCACTGTCTGGCCCTTCATATTCCAGTCCCAAGTCAGGGTTTCACATAGACCTGAGATAGAAGAAAGTTATTTTTAAAGTATTGTATGGCAGCTCATCAGGCTGATCCTTCAGCTTGGGTATTCTACCCCACAACTCTTCAGTTACACATAATTACTGAGGGAAATTGTGGTCCTCCTCAGAATTTAAAAGCTATTGTGTGCAACCCAAGGCTTAATATCCACTACAGTAAATATTTTACAGTGTAATCTCCCTTGCCTCAGATTTTCATTTTCCTCCTTTCATAATTCAACTCACTTCTCTTTTTAATCAGAAAAGGACAGGAAGGAAGATATCATGCTGGTCACACTGAAAGTCACAAACAGTTGGTGTTGGGCCAGTCAGCGCTCCTGTCTGGGACCCAGAAAAAGGAGAAGGCTGGACTATCTGGCTCGCAAACTCTGTTTCTAGAATTCCATAGTGTTGCCAGATAAATGTGCTAGATGTTGGGATACCAAAAAAAATTGATATCATTCCTGTCCTCATAGAGCTTTGATTCTATCAGGGGGAAAAATGTATTCTATCAAAGAATTAGGAAATGAATAGCTTTATTTCTCATAATCTTGAAGTTTAAAGGAAAACTTTTTTTTAACAGTTTGAGTCATCTAAAAGTAGAATTAACTACTCAGGGGATAGTAATTTCCCTAGGCTTCTAGGTTTTCAAGGAGAAATTGCATCACTCCCTGCTGCTGGGGTGGAAAATGGATTTCATGATATGGTTAAAGTAAAGTTAGATGGGGCATCACCCAATTCCAAGCCTATATCCAGCCTTTTCTGACTAACTCTTCAAAAGAGTTTCATTTGTCCTGCTGGTGGTTTTCTCTTGAGGCTTTGAAGACCTTAGAAGTTTTTATTAATTTAATAAGTCAATTAATCACTAACTATTTATTACATACCTACATATGCCAGGTACTGAAGTAAGGCTAAGGAGATAAATATAAAACTAATAAACAATATTTATTCTTAAAGAGCTTTTAGCAACATAACTTCCTTGGTAAGTAATTATTTTAGTTATTTTTATGACTAGATGAGCCAAGACTTGGTAAAGTGATATGACTTATCAAAGGCTCTAGTTTAGCTTGTCTACTTAAATAATCTGGAATATTGAGGCAAAAGCATCAGCTGAAGTAGCATTCACAACAATGGTGGCTTTCTGTTCTCCTACTTAACTTCAGTTGCTTCATTCTACTAGTCAGCAGGTCCCATATAGGTGAGGTTTTTGAGGGCAGGAATCTTGCCATATTTGGGTTTTCTCAGCAAGATTGTGCAGTGGATAGAATGCTTGATCTGGAGTCTGGAAGTCAGGAAGATTCCTCTTCCTGAGTTCAAATCTGGCCTCAGATACTTATTACCTGTGTGATCCTGGTCAAGTCACTTAACCCTGTTTGCCTCAGTTTCCTCATCTGTAAAATGAGCTGGAGAAGGAAATGGCAAATCACTCTGCCAAGACAACCCCAAAAGAGGTCACAAAGAGTCAGACATGACTGAAAAACAACTGAACAACAACATGAACCACTTTTGTCTTACTAGACAATTAAAAATATGTATAGAATGCATGAACATCTCCCTACATAGCAGTCGTCCAAGGAGTGAGAAGCTTTGGCACTGTTCTCTAATGTGTTGTCAGACCTGGCCCAATTCTCTATTAAGAGGGAAGTTTTGAATCCGTGATGAATGAGTAAACTGGAGCTGTTTGGATTTCTTATATATCCTGAAACCCCCTTTAGGATCTCTTGGTCTTGATTCTACCAAATCATGCAGGGAATTCAGAGGTTTTAAACAGCTAACCCAGCCTTCTTCTTAAAGCAATCGATCAGCATTTATTGTTGTTCCAGACACTGTGGATATAAATATAAAGAACAAAATAATTTTAGCTCTCAGTCCTAAAGAAAGAAAAAAAGAGGTTGGAGGTAAAGAAGATTTTCTTCCAAATTTTGCATAGGAGGACAGAGTAAGAGATGCCATTCCATTGTGGGGAAAAAAGTGACTTCAGAATCCGAGGGCCTGGTTTAAATCCTGGCTACATGTGTGACTTTGAATGTATTCTTTAAGCTCTCCTAGCTTCAGTTTCTTGATCTAAGTCAATACCTTAGCTGTCATGTTGTAAGTCAGTTAACATTTGGGAAATTATCTCCACTCTAGGACTGCTATCTCATCTGTAAAAAGAGGGAGTTGGAATAGATGCCTAAAATCCCTCTTATATCTGAAAGAATCAGGACATGCAAATCAGTCAATAAATATTTATTAAGTGCTTCGTATGTGCCCTGTGCTAAGCATTGGGGATAGAAATAGAAATAAAAACAAAGACAGTTGCTGTCCTCAGCAAGCTTACATTCTCATTGGGGAAGATAATATACATGAGGAAGCTGAAAAGGCTGGAGTTGGGATAAGGTTAGAAAGGAGGGTAGATGCTCAATGGGAAGGCATGATGGAGAAGTCCAAAAGATACAAAGAGCTGGGAAACAGAATTGAGGTGACTGGGGGGGGGGTCTTTAAATGGAGGTTTTTGAATTCATGGTTCCATCCTCCATTCAGAAGGGTGGGGGGGTATAACAAGATACTAAGGCTGATTCGATTTTTCAGAATTCAGAGATTTCCCAATGATGCAGTTTCTAGTACATGAAGGAGAAAACCAAAAGTATAGCCTGGTGGGAAATGAGACACTAGGGAGTAAATTTGGCTTAGTCAATTGCAGAGCTGGACCTTTCAGTACCAGTCAGAACTCAACCAGTAGGACTGAATTCATAATTTTGCTTAAACATTTACTACCAGTGTGGGTAGGGGTAAATTTCTAGGTTTTTTTTTCCACACCATAAGGGGATCAAAGTATTTTATCCCTGCGGTTCTGAAGTCTCTCCTAAGTCAGGAAAGTTTGGTTCTTATTATATGTGTGTACACACACACACACACACACACACACACACAC
>CM053594.1:144823407-144847726 GCA_028646575.1 Pseudocheirus occidentalis | reverse complement strand
TATTAGAGTTCCAATTTTTCCACATCCTCTCCAGCACTTGTAGTTTTCCCATTTTGTCATCTTAGCCAGTCTGACTGGTGAGATGTACACACATATTTCTTAACGTTTCCCTATGCCATTTTGGTTTCCTGGGGGGAAGGGAATTAGTTTTTTTAAATTAATTTTTAGTTTTTAACATTCACTTCCATAAGATTTTGAGTTTTCAATTTTCTCCTCCTCCCTCTCTTTCCCCCTCCCCAAGACAGCATGCAATCTGATATAGGCTCTACATATACATTCACATTAAACCTATTTTCACATTAGTCATGTTGTAAAGAAGAATTAGAACCAATGGAAGGAATCATCAGAAAAAAAGAAACAAAACAACAAAAAAAGAGAGCAAGCAGTATGCTTCTATCTGCATTCAGACTCCAAAGCTCTTTCTCAGGATGTGGATAGCATTTTTCCATTGTGAGTCTTTTGAAGTTGTCTTAGATCCTTACATTGCTGAGAAAAGTTAAATCTATCAAAGTGAATCATCATACAATAATGACTGTTACTGTACACAGTGTGCTGGATCTGCTCACTTCAGTCAACACCAATTCATATAAGTCTTTCCAGGTCTTTCTGAAGTGTACTTGTTCATCATTTCTCATGGAACAATAGTTTTGCTTTATATTCACATACCCCAACTTATTTAGTCATTCCCCAATTGATAGACATCCCCTCAGTTTCCAATTCTTGGCCCCCACGAAAAAGATTTGCTATAAATATTTTTGTAGCTGTGAGTCCTTTTCTCATTTTTGTGATCTCTTCGAGATACAGATCTAGAAGTGGTATTGCTGGGTCAAAAGATATGCAGTTTTATAGCCCTTTGGGTAAAGTTCCAAATTGCTCCTCGGAATGGTTGGATCAGTTCACAACTCCACCAACAGTGTGTTAGTGTTCCAAATTCCCCACATCTCCAACATTTATCATTTTCCTGTTTTGTCATATTAATCAACCTGATAATTGTGATGTGGCTCCTCAGAGTTGTTTTGATTTGCATTTCTCTAATTAATAGCAATTTAGAACATTTTTTCACATTAATTTCTACAGCTGAAAAATGCTTGTTCCTATTCTTTAACCATTTTTCAACTGGAGAATGACTTCTAATCTTATAAATTTGACTCAGTTCTCTATATATTTTTTAAATGAGGTCCTTATTAGATGCATTGGCTATAAAAATTGTTTCCCACTTTTCTGCTTAGTAAGGAATTAATTTTATGGTCTAGCTCAGATTTTTAATAGTATTAATACCATCAAGTTCAATTCCAAAGACCTGAACTGCCATCTCTAGACCTTTGCTCCTTTCTGTATTCAAAAGTTCTGAACAGGTTTGTTCAGATTTTTAAAGTTGTTTCTGTGCTTCCTTACCTTTCGGGTCAACCTTTTACTTTTTTGTTTTTATTTTATTTTTTTTAGAGAATAGGTATTCTTTTAATGTTTTTGCTTTTGTTATTCTGTAAGGTTTTCTTCAACTTTAATTTTTTACTTTTAGAGGCGAGGCGGAGTAGGCCACGTCAGGGGCACGCAGCCACAGAGCTCTCCCCATGGGCTGCCGGGCAGATCTACCGGTGACTGGCTCTCAAGAGCTGATTATGTCTACTCTCTGGTCCAGCCCCCAGCAACTAAACTGGCCCATCATGCTCTACCCGCTCTCGCTCTCCCGCTGACGCTAGAGGGAGCTGATGGCGACCCTCCTGGCGACCACACCGACCTCTGCCCGCAGAGGCCTGAGTCAATACACATTGAGCTTCTCTGCACAGGTTTTCTTGATGCAAAATAAAAGGGTTTGTCACTGGAAAAAAAATGTTTTTAATCCATAATCCTCTTGCTTATTTATTGGAAATCTCTGCTATAGATTAATTTTTTTCCCTAATCTATTTTTTTTAACTCTCATTGAAAAGCTTGGAATTTTGACACAGATTCATTTTGATTTTCTTCTTTTATAGGTTTCTTTAAAATGCTTCTGGATTTTCTTGTTACAAACTCTGAAAAATTTATAGATTTCTGTATCATACCAGACTTTGGTTCACTTTTCTTTATCATATAATATTTGTTAAGAGAGCTTTGTAATCTCTTTGAATATTAAGTATTCATCTTTCTAGTTTTGGTGTCCTCTGTTATTTGTGGGCTTGTGCACTCTGTTTTATTTGAATTTTCTTCTTCTTGAAATATATATATTGTTTTTGTCTTTTTTTTCCCATCATTCATTTTCTGACTCCACCCATTTTGATGATAGATATTACCTAGGTTTGGGCTGCAAAAAGCTCCTTTAGCTTCCTTCCACGTTAGGGAATGTTTTCCTAATTTGCTCAAGTTCCCTCCCTAAGTTTCCTCTGGAAGGACAAGACTGGTCCCATGTAGGTTTCAGTCATCTTTATTTCAAGTTTAGGGCGTCTCTCTATGTACCCCATGCCCCAGTTCTTCCCTAAATTTTGCAGAGTTGGGTGTTTCAGAGTCTCTGAAAATGTGATCCACTCAAAGAAGGTAATATGATTCCTTCCCCTCCCTCAAATCCCTAGACAAAATCTGAAATCATGTGCTTTTGTGTGAGTGTGGTTGTGGGTGTGTATGGGAGGGGGCTCTTTCCCTTTGTAGTGTGGCTACTGAATTGCTAGCAAACAATTCATTTAAAAAATGGGAAAATGATAGGAAAAAAACCAGTAGAACTTGTTTAGCTTTCTTTTCCATTTATAGCCACAGGCCTCAGAATAACATTAATTTAAGCTATTATAGGGTTTTGGTTTTATTTGTTTTTACTTTTAGTGGTTTGTGTTATGCTTTTACATCTATCATGGGCTATGTGTCTCACATTCCATTTTGTGAACATTTTTTAAAAAATCTGTGCTATTTGGAGCATTCCTTCCCCATCCATGGTTACTTCTTTGACTTTCCCTTTTCCCTTTCTCTATTAATCCTCACCACTTATTGGAGCCATTTCTCTTTCTACTCTCTAGCCATGGAATCAAACTCACTTACTTATTTTGTTTTAATGAGAGTTATTTTCCAGAGCTCTAGATTATATGAGTCCATTGACTTTATGTCATCAATCAAGTGCTCTTGTTCTAAATATAATTATTTTATAAATGTATATAATATGATTTTAATATGTATCTACATGGTATATATACATATACATACACACATACTACATATATGGAAAGAGTGAGAAAAAGAGAGTGAGAGAAAAGAGAGACAGAGGGAGAGAGAGAGAAAGGGAGAGAGAGAGAAAGAGAGAGAGAGAAGGCAGCTAGGTGCCACAATAGATAGAGGTCAGAAAGACCCAAGTTCAAATCTAGCCTTAGACACTTGCTAGTTATGTAATCGTGGGTTAAGTCACTTTACCTCTATTTGCCTCAGCTTCTTCATCTGTAAAATGGAAATAATAATAGCACCCACCTCTCAGGATTGTTGTGAGGATAAATTGAGATCATAATTGTAAAGTACTTAGTACAGTGCCTGGGACATAAGACTGTGTAAATGTTAGTCCTTATTCTTGTAATTCTTAATCTGAGATCTAGTCGAACCCATTGAATTGACATAAAAATTAGGACCAGAACCCTAGTCTCTTGACTATTGATCCACAGTTCTTTTTACTAAACCACTCATGTTTTATAATGTTCTCAATTCCTAATTCAGCTTATGCTACTTTCTTAAATCTTTACTACAATATCCCCCATGCTTTGTTTCAATTTTTAAAATTTTTGTATAGAGATTTGGGGGAGAAATGAGATATAATCCAATCATTCATGGCATGTCCTATATTATAGCTAACCATATCTGAATGGTTGGTATAAAATAAAATATGTTAATAATAATTATAGCTAGTATTGATCTATTACTTTCATATATTTGGCAATAATTGCCATTTGATTTTCACAGTAATTTTGGCCCTCCAGCTACAACTTGCTCTGAGGCTTCTGGGGCTAACCCTGTTATGGGGGTGGGACACACTATTACCACCTACCACTATAGCTCCTGAGTTCCCAACAGTATACTTGCTATCCTCATTTTGTGGATAGGGATACTGAGACTGAGAAGGGTCATGATCATCTAGAGTCCTGTAGCTAGTAAGTTTCATAGGCAGCATTCAAATTCAGGTCTCTTTGACTCCACCATCCATTGCTCTTTTCACCATGACATGAGACCATAAGAATTATTCCTTTTTCTCTTTTCGGACACATTTTCCTAGTTTCTATTAAGAATCATGGGGATCTCCCTTAAAATTGTTCTAATTTCCATAAATACTTGCTGTCCCATATAGAGTCAATTCTACAGTTTTATCTGGTCAATTTTTTTCCTTCTCAGATTTCATGTTAAAATTATCTTAGAGGGAAAAACATTCTGCCAAATACATTCTTCTCGGTACTTTTGATGTGCCTTTACTTTCTTGTCAGGAATGTATCATCCTGTTATTGTAAACCAAGATTTGAAAAACTAAATATTATTCTTTGATACCATCTATGTAGACCTAGTTGTTCATATTCTATATCTTTTCTTCTGTTTGAAGGTCATGATACTCAACTGGAAGAATTTATGTGCCCCCAATTCTTCCTGTTTCCTTTTCTAATCATCACATTTATTCTGACTTAAATCGATAGAAGTTAGTGATATGTAGTTTGAGTAGACTTGAAAGACTCTCCTGCTGTATTGTGGGGACAAACTAGGAAAATTGCATACCTCCCGATCATTCATGTCAGATGTACATGTGTCCATGATATGAATTTATTTTCTGAGAAATGTGGATGAGTCAGGAAGGATATGGCAGACTTTATCAAAGTCTATGCTGGCACATTTGTATAGGGGAAAACAGGGAACATTAGCAACTATAAATGTGCTAGAACTTATGGAGAGACAGATTGAACAAGACAATTATTTAACTTTTTGGTATTCCTTGGACTTAGTTTATTGAACGTGTTTTCAATTGTTTACTCCATGGCAGAAAAAGTTTTCCAGCTCCTTTCCATCCTTCGGTTCTAACACTCTGAAGATACCCTCATAACCAACATGGCTTGGCTCTTGATCTGCCCCTGTTCTTCCTCTGATGTGGACTCCACCCCCCTCCACGCCCAGATGAGTGCAGCCCTTCTGCTGCCTGGGTGCTTGCTTAACACCTGCATTTACTGGCCATGTCCTGGGTGAGAAATGACTCACCTCTCAATCCATTAACCTCTACAATTTTTGTCTTCATCTTAAGTTTGATAATATAATTCTTCAAATTGCTGGTCCCTGTGACCCCCTACTTTTTGTTCTGTGAATCATAGAATATTCTGTCATATGCTATAGATTAGTGCTATAGGGAAATAACCTACTAAATCACTCTACCGGCACATTTTTTTTTCATTTTCTTTTTCTCATGTGTTACATTTTTCCACTTGCCAATTTCTTGACACTGGTTTTGATTTCTCTCTGTCTTCTCGTATATTTTTATTTTTGGCTTTGTTCCTGGATTATTTCTTTCATCCTGTCTAGGAACTCTTCATTCTGACTAATAAGGCTCAAAATAAAGTGGCATTCCCTAAGCCCATCAAATTTCTCATCTACAAGGTGGGTTGTCTTACATTTATAACATATGTAATTGGTGATTGCTTCAGAAAGATAAACATCTTATATTCAGCAAAACATCAAAATACTTTATTCTAATCCATATTTCTTGCTTCTTAGGTTGAAGATAGACTTTTGGAGGTCCTATGGGAATTCTCTTTATAACGTATGTGAAGACTAACTTAATGTTTTTTTTCCTGTCTTTTTAAACTCATGTATTTCTGATTATGTGAGCTCCTGGGAATTCAATTCAATAACCAACAAGCATTTTTTAAAGCATTTACTAAGTTCAAGGCACTATGATAAACCCTAGGAATACAAAGACAAAAACCAAAAGTCTTTTTAAAGAATTTGCATTCAACTTTCAAAGGCTGCAATTCATACATAGATAAGTTAAATACAAAGTAATTTAAAGGTAGGAAGAGAACCTATCAATTTATTGAGTTCAAAAAAGGACTTCTGTAGAAGGTGACACCTGAGAGGAGTCCTGAAGGAAATTAGAGATGTGGAGGGGAAGACAGAGACTATTACAGGAATTAGAAATAATCTCTAGAACAAGGTCATGCTTCTTTTTCTCTGGGTAGTTTCAGTCAATCCCAAGCTGCATTCGCACTAGCAAAAGAAGGCTGGAGGAAAGTTCTGGGGGAAAGTGTGATGATATCCACAGACATGGCCCTCCATCTACAACTTGCTCTCAGGCTTCTAGGGCTAACCCTGGTATGGGGGTGGGAAACACTTTTACTACCTACCACTATAGTTCCTGAGTTCCTAACAGTATACTTCCCCTGTACACAAATCAACCACAATAAAATCATGAACTCAATGAGAAGGCAAAGGTAAGAATAACCATAATATTTACTTAATGGAAGACAGAAACAGAAATCATCAAAACATAAAAATCGAGCCATAAAGAAAGCAAGTGCATCAAGGCCTACAGTCAAGAGGCTTGAGTTTTCCCAAGTATGTGAGTTTTCCTGTGTTCCTTAATGTTATTTTTCTTTTGTGTGCCAATCTGCCCTAAGGACAACTGTTTTCACTAAACATTACCTGCTAGACAGAACTGCTCCCCTTCTAGTCTTTTCTCCCCTCCTGAGTGGAAGGATTTCCCTGCTACTCTACAGAAGTCATATTGAGTTTTTTTGGTAACCAATATTATATACTCATTCAGTGAAACATTAGCCCTAGTAAGAGCCAAGAGAAATTGATGAGATTACCAAGAAAAAGAGAATATAGAGAGAGGAGAGGATCTATGAGAAAAAAAAAAATCTAAGGAATTCCACAGGTGGGTGGCATTGTAAGGATGATGGATAAGCAAAGAAAACTAAAAAAGAGCAGTCAGTCAGGTAAAAGGTCAACCAAGAGAGAAGAGTGTAACAAAAATCAACAGAGCAGAGCATATCCATAAGTAGTGGCTATAAGCGACAAATGCCACACACAGGACCAGAAGGATGAGAAATGAGAATTTACTGTTAATATGGCATATTTAGAGATCAGTGTTACTTCAGAGAAAACAATTTCAGTTGAATGATGAGGTCAGTTCAGTCGGGTGAAGAGGTTATGAAGTGAATAACAGGAAAGGACATTGATATAGTGAATATAGACAGCTATTTCAAGAAGTTTGGCTGAGAAATGGAGAATTATAGGATAATAGTTTATAAGGGAGGAGGGAAAGTCTAGTGAAGATTTTTTTAGAAGAGGAGAGAGTCAGTCATATTAGGGTGCGTTCTACTAGAAGAGATAAGAGGGGAGGAGAAGATATTTTCAGATAATGCAATGTTCTATATAGACTACTAGACTCAGAAGATTGTCCCTGCACCGAAAATAATTGCTAACATTTAAATGTATATATGTTTGTACTTATTATTATACACACATGTGTACATTTCACATATGTGTGTATATGTATATACATACTATATCTCTATATCTGTATCTATATCTATATTTCAGGTTTGCAAAGTGCTTTACAAATATCTCATTCTATCCTCACAACAAACCTAGGAAACAGGTGCTTTTATTACCTCTCTTTTATAGATGAGAAAACTGAGGTTAAATTACTTTCTGAGCATCAATAGCTACTGTGTGATGTTGGATTTGAACTCGGGTCTTCTTGACTCTAGATCTAGAGCTTTATCCAATGCCACATAGTTGCTTCTAGAATCTTGGGAATCATATAGTTAAACTGTCATATTTTACAGACTGAAAAACAGACCAAGAGATGTGAAGAGACTTGCTGCATGTGGCATAGCTAGTTCATAATTGAAATAGAGCTAGAATTCAGTATCTCACAAATCCTACCACATAGAGTGTATCTATCAAAGTCCTGCTCTACTGCACAAGAGAGCAGTTTTGATATGTACAATGTATAGGCAAATTGGATTAAAAAAATAAGTCTAAGGTACATTTTTCAGTCCCAAATCTAACACTCAGAATCTATGATACAAATTTTCAAAGGCGATACCCATTCCCCAAAGGATAAATGGTCAATGGTTATAACCTGGCAAAACTCAAGGGAAGAAACATACATTTATAATAACCATTTGAAAATTTACCTTCTTACTTAAGAATACAAGAAATTAACATCCCACCAACTTGGGGTACCGATTTATAGCCATCAAATTATCAAAGATAATTTAAAATGATAAAATTCACTTCTGAAGTATCAAATTTCCATTGTGTAATATAGAAGAGAGCTTTCATATGCTATTACTTATGGGAACAACATTCTCTCCTCTCCTTGTCCTCTCCACCCATATATAAGATAAGATCTTCCTGGGAAAAGAGGGTATGGCACAAATATTATCAAAAAGATTAAACCAGAAGTACAGGTAGAGTTCTAGGATAGACCAAATCTATGGGCAAAGTGGGAGAAAGTATCATTGTTTAGAAATTGCCTAAAGCCAAGAAAGGTAAAACAAAGATTGGGCAAGTACATGACAAAGGAAGAGAATAGTAGATATCAGTGAAATCACTGTCCTAAGCAATTTCTGAAGACAGTATATTTTTTAAAGATAGTGAGCCAAACATTCTCCTTGTCACATCACATTGTCACCAGGCATTTTGCTTCCTTGCCAAAGTGGCATTGTTACAGACATGACCCTGATAAACGGGTTGGACCAGATGATTGTTGATGGCCCTTTTAACTTTCAAACTGTTATTTTTTAACAACATATTTTATTTTATTTGTTATTCTTTTTTTAAATTAATTTGTTTAGTTTACACAATTCAGTTCCACAATTCCTTGAGTTTCAAGTTTCCTTCCCCTACCTCACCGACCTTCCCCCCATGGTGGCATGCAATCAAATATAGGATCAGCAAATACCTTCACATTAAACATTAATCAGGTTGTAAAGTATTATAACCAATGGAATGAACAGTGGGAAAAGGAAACAAAACATGTAAAAGAAAGAGAGCAGGTAGTTTGCTTCAGTCTGCATTCAAACTCTGTAGTTCTTTCTCTGGATGTGGATTTTTCTTTCCATTATAAGTCTTTATGAGTTGTCCTATAACCTCACATTGCTGAGAAAAGCCCAGTCTATCAGTTAGTCGACACACATATGTTGTGTCTGTAATTGTGTACAAATTTTTCCTGGTTCTGCTCTTCTCACTCAACATCAGTTTGTATAAGTCACTCCAGGTTATAATAAAGTCTGTCTGCTCCTCATTTCTTATAGCACAATAGTATTCCATTACATTTATATACCACAGCTTGTTTAGCCATTCCCCAATTGATGGGCATCCTCTTGATTTCCAATTTTTTGCTACCACAAAGAGAGCTGCTATAAATATTTTTGTACATACAGGGCCTGTTCCCACTTCTATGATCTCTTTGGGATACAGCCCTAGAAGTGGTATTGCTTGGCCAAAGGGTATGCACTTTTATTTATAGCCCTTTGGGCATAGTTCCAGATTGCTCTCCAGAATGGTTGAATCAGTTCACAACTCCAGCAACAATGAATTGGTGTTCCAATTTTTCACATCCTCTCCAGCATTTATCATTTTCCTGTTTCATCATCTTAGCTCATCTGGCTGGTGAGATGTGGTACCTCAGAGTTGTTTTGACTGGCATTTCTTGAATCAATAGTGATTTAGAGCATTTTTTCATATGCTTATAGATATCTTTAATTTCTTCCTCTAAAAACTGTCTATTTATATCCTTTGAGCATTTATCAATTGGGGAATGATTTATAGTCTTATAGGTTTGACTCAATTCTCTATAAATTTTAGAAATGAGCCCTTTATCAGAGATACTGGTTGTAAAAATTCTTTCCCAGTTTTCCATTTCCCTCTTAATTTTGGTTTCATTGGCTTTGTTTGTATGGAAACTTTTCAATTTAATGTAATCAAAATTATCCATTTTGTATTTTATAATGTTCCCTAACTCTTTTGGCCACAAAATCTTCCCTTCTCCATAAATCTCACAGCTAAACTTATTCCTTGCTTTCCCAGATTGCTTACATTACAGTCTTTATACCTAGATTGTGCACCCATTTAGACTTGATTTTGGTATTCAGTGTTAGATATTAGTCTATGCCCAGTTTCTGTCATACTGTATTACAGTTTTCCCACCAGTTTTTGTCAAATAGTAAGTTCTTATCCTAAAACCTGGGGTCTTTGAGTTTATCAAATAGTAGATTGCCATAGTCATTTACTGCTTAGTCTCAATCTATTCCATTTATCCACTACTCTATTCCTCAGTCAGAACCAAATAGTTTTGATGATTGCTGCTTTATAATACAGATTAAAATCTGGTATGGCTAAGCTGCATTCCCTAGAATTTCTTTTCATTAATTCCCTTAATGTTCTGGACCTTTTGTTCTTCCAAATGAATTTTGTTACTATTTTTTTCTAGCTCTATAGAGTGATTTTGTTTTGGTAGTTTGATTGGTATGGCACTAAATATGTAGTTTAGGTAAAGTTGTCATTTCTATTACATTAGCTCGACCCAGCCATGAGCAACTGATATTTTTCCAATTAGTTAGATCTGACTATTTGTGCGAAAAGTGTTTTGTAATTGTGTTCTTTTTCTATCTTTTTCAGTTGCATGTCCAATTTATTGACTTCCATTTTCTCTATTTTATTCATGTATGCATTGAGGGATATAAAAATTCCCCTAAGAACTGCTTTTGCCACAGCCCACAAGTTTTGGTATGTTGTCTCAGTATTGCCATTCTCCTGAATGCAGTTACTGATTGTTTCTATAATTTCTTATTTGACACACAAATTCTTTAGGAAGAGATTATTTAGTTTCCAATTAGTTTTTAGTCTATCTTTCCATGGCTCTTTATTGCATTATGATTTTTATTGCATCATGATCTGAGAAGGATGCATTTAATATTTCTGGCTTTCTGAACTGAATCATGAGGTTTTTATGCCCTAGTACATGGTTGATTTTTTGTGTATGTGCCATGTACTCCTGAGAAGAAGGTATATTCCTTTTTATCCCCATCTTTTAATGTAGAAGCTGCTAGGTCCTGTGTAACCTTGACTGTAGTTCCATGATATTTGAATTATTTATTTATTTATTTATTTTTGCTTTTTAGGGGGATAAAGGCAGGGCAATTGAGGTTAAGTGACTTGCCCAAGGTCACAGGGCTACTAAAGTATTAAGTATCTGAGATCCCATTTGAACTCAGATCCCTCTGACTCCAGGGCTGGTGTTCTGTTCACTATGCCACCTAGCTGCCCCTGAATTGTTTCTTTCTGGCTACTTCCAGTATTTTCTCCTTGACCTTGTGATTCTGGAATTTAGCTACTATATTTCTTGGAGTTTTCGATTTGGGATCTCTTTCAGGAGGAGTCCTGTGAATTCTTTTGATACCTATTTTATCCTCTTATTCTAAGACCTCAGACAGTTTTCTTTGGCAATTTCTTGGAGGATGTTGTTCAGACTGGTTTTTTTTCATCATGGCTTTCTGGTAGACCAATAATTTTTATGTTATCTGTCCTGGTTCTGTTCTCCAGGTCAGTTGTTTTTAGAGTGAGATATTTTTCACTTTCTTCTAATTTTTCAATCTTTATGTTTTATTTGGCTGACTCTTGATGCATCATAGAGTCCTTAGCATTAATTTGACTGACTCTAATTTTTAGTGAATTATTTTCCTTGGTTAATTTTTGAAGATCCTTTTTTTGGGAGGTTTTTCTCCAGTTATATTTTGAACTTCTCATCCCAGTTCACAAATTTTACTTTTTAAGGATTTGTTTTCTTCAGTGAAATTTTTTTTTCCAATTTGGTCAATGTAGATTTAAATTTATCTTCTACCTCTCTAATTTGGCTTTTAAAATATTTCTTGAGCACCTCCAAGAATGCTTTTTGGCTTCAGACCAATTCATATTCCCTTCTGTGGTCTTAGGTGTGTATAGTGTCCATATTGTCCTCTGAATTTTGTTGTTCTTGCTCGCTGTAGTAGGATTATATCATTCTTGAGTTCACAGTTCATTTCTTGCCCATTGTGATTGGCTATGTCCTAAGTTTTTAGAGTGGATTGCTCCTTCTGGGGTACAGATATATCATGCTTCTCAGGCTGGGAGCTAGAGGCTTGGTTGTTGACTTTGTGTGCTGTAAACTTTGGTGTCTAGACTCATGCCAAGGCCAGGACTCTCAGTGTTTCCCCTGAGTCTTCTTGAGGCTTACAGAATAATGTGTGGGAGAAGGGTGGTCTGGCTACTTCAGGTTTCTGGCTCTGTGCCCCTAGGCTACATCTCAAGTAGGCTCAGTGGCTGGTTGCTGGCAGCGCTGATGTCTGCAGATTCCCCTGGTGGTGCTAAGGCATAACTGGGCTTCTGTTGTTAGTGCTTGCTGGCTCCACCCCCCTGGGCTTTGGGATCTCCCTCTGGTCAGCTGAGGTGGGGCTTGTTGGGAGGCCTTCTGCACTTCACTTCAGGTTCGACACAGCCTCAGTCACATCCTTCCTCTAGGATGTTTCCACTGTTTCAGGATTTTACGCTGGGTAGGGCATTGGTCTCTGGGTTTTCAGAGTCAAGGAGGGGTGTTAGAGCTGCTGGGGCTTACTCTGCCATCTTGGCTCCTAGAAGTTCAGGTAGGTGATTTTTAGACATCCAGGCTGCAGGCTAATAGCCTCAGAAGAAACTGCTGCCACAGGCCCTGTGCTTTCTCTTACCCAGCTCTGACTGATCCTTCATCCCGGCAGTGAAACGTCTGAGAGTCACCCTTGGGGTGGGTGGATCTGCTGTATGGGGCTCACTCTCATTCTGCTGTGCTCTGCCTTTAGGTCCACGCTTGTGCAGCCCCTGTGTTCTTTGTGCTCCCCATACCCAGGCCTATGTGGGCATTTTCCTGGGTTGAGAATCTGCCACATTCCGTCTCACAATGGATTCTGTCACTCCAAAATCTGTTCAGATTTACTTTTTATAAATTAATGATGGAAATCATGGAGGAGTTCAGAAAAGTTCCCGCTTCCATTCTGCCATCTTGACTCTGCCCCAACAATCATCTTTTGAAACTCCAAACTGTTATTTTTTGATATATGGAAGAACTGTGGTTGGGGCTGTAAATTGGGAACATATTTTCACAGAGAAATCTGGCAATCCACAATATATATTCTGAGTCAAAACTGACCATATACCCTTTAATGTAGTGATTCTACCACTAGAACTAGTGAAAATGCTGAGAAACTTAATATAATGGAATAAAACTTATTTGTACAATGATATTTATTGTATTTAATATTTGCAATACTGGGATTCTGGAAACAATTTGCATATGTCCAAAGATTGAGGGGTAACTACATAAATGATGCAATATGAATGCAATGGAATCTTTTGGTACCAGAAAAATGACAAATATAATATAAAATGTTATATTTATAATTATATTCATATAAATTTTTAATAAAGGATGACCTTCACACTTAGAATAACCATATATAAAACCAGATAAAAGCATCAAGAAAATCTCACAAATTCAGAGATGTAACAGATATTGGAAGGGGTGAAAGCAAATACGGTTTTGGTAAGGATTATTTTTCCATTCATAAAAATGGACATGGTTTAATTTAAAGGCTTTATACAGTCATATTATTCATTTTGCTTGATTGTTCTTTTTATGAAAAAATAATTGTTTATGATATTAATTATTTGAAAACTTTTTTTAAAATAAAGTAGACTGGAGAAGTTGTCAAAATGTTAAACTGTTAAACTTCCTGTAGATAAGAGTCATCTCTAATATCCTGAAGACAAAATACAGAATGCAGTGGTTGAGCAGCAGGCCAGTAAGCAAATGTTGATACTACTCTGGGCTAGTTAGTCCTTTCTTGAAGGAGTGGAAAAGCAGAGCTGATCCCTTATAAACAGAGAAAAATCTGAGATGAGAATTGCTTCCCAGGGCGTTAACTACAGGTTTAGGATAAAAATGGATGAATGAATAAATGAAAAAAATATGTGCCTGGCTCTGTGCTAAAAGTTGGGGATACAAATAGAAAAGTCAAACAAAACAAGAAGATTAGAATAGATATTCAGAAGTTATATCCTTTTATAACTGCTCTAATATTTGAATTCGTTTTTCTTGGGATATCCCTAACTTGAATTTATGACTTGTTTGGATAAAATAGGGAAGATATTCACAGGACTAACTGTGGGTACCCTCATTGCCTGGGAACTACATCTGGTTTTATAGACCATTTACTTTTTTGCCTCAGTTTGGACTGGACTGACATTGAGAAAATCTTTTTGATTCAAGGGCCTCTTGCTCTACAGCTTTATGAACCACATTTCTTCTCATTTGTGACAGAAGCATAATTTGATCCATGTACAAAAAAAGCAAAAAAAGAAAAGGGTTTTTTTTCTTCTTCCAAAATTGTGTTGGTAGAAAACCTCCATGCTGTCAAATCTTCCTGACTAATAAATGTTACCTGTACCAAGCCTTCTAATTATCTACAAAAATTTAGATTCTAGAGCCAACTATTTCAATATTTTACCATCTGCCAAAGGGTGCTCTTGGCAGTTTTCAGTAGAAAAATAGGCAATGAGGTGAATAATTAAATACCAAATTCAATGCTAAAGTAAATACTAAACCAATGTTAAAATGATATTATAAACTTCACTTAAACTGATGTAGATGATATATTAGTTACCTCTAGGACTTTGGAATTTGGCTTTGGTTTTAAGAGTGAAGTTTCTCCAGTGGTTATTTTGTGTATAAGGAGAGTAAGTGAGGGAGGGAGGAACAAGTTTTTTGATGGTAGAGGGAGACTTTGAGATATTCAGTTCAGAACTGATCTCCCACCTACCTCCAACATCTCCCCTCTGTTGTCTATTTATTCTGAAATAGTTAGAATGATCTTCAGCTGCAGGTCAGAGGAATTTCAGAGTATTCTAATATCATGTATTCTAAGATCTCATTTGGCATCTGAGGAAACTGAATCCCAAAGAGGTTAAATTGGTCAAATAGAATTGGTATTTTAGAAGAGAGATAAGGACTGGAAACATCAATTTGGAATTCATTTGGTTGCACGTGATAACTGAATCCATGGGAACTCATGAGGAGAGAATGTAGAAAGAGGAGAAGGCACAGGATAGATTTTGGGGCAGCAACATTTAGAGATTAGGAGGAGGATAACTGATCAAAGAAAACTGAAAAAAAATAGATAAGAGGATAACAAAGAGGCATTGAGAAGTGCAAGGGTTTACACATTCCCCTTAAGTAATTCTCTTGACTTTTCCTTTTGTGAATCAGGTGCCTGGTGGTCTTAGATCTTGTACTTTGTATTTTAGAGTGGAGTCAAACATTTATCAGACACGGGTTAATTATTGGAAAAACTGAAGAAGTACAGGATTCCATGACTATTGCTACTTTTATGATATCACTTGAAGAGCCACAGGTGAATAATGTAAAAATGTTGAGAGGCTACTCTGAGGAACATTCTATAGGCAAAAGAGTTGAAAAGGTCTTGAAAATTTCCAAATAAAAAAATCTGTTTTCTCCTAAAAACCTTTATATTACATTAGTTTTAGAACAAGAAAGTGTTTGAGATAAGGTATTTATACACTGCTACCAGTTGTTTACTCTCCCAAAAGATTTTTAAAAGTATTTTGCAATAGACAATTACATAAAATTATATGTCATTATAATTTCCATGCCCTGTGGACAAGTGGATAGACCAGCAATTGTCTATGTTGTTTTTCTGGTTCTGTTCATTTTAACCTGAACCCATTTTGTTGACTTTCATAGAGCATCATAGAGTTAGATTTGAGAGCAACTTTAAAAAGTAACTGATACAAAGAGATCTTTTTAAAGGTGAAGAAAATAAAGTCAAGACTGTATAAGTTACTCACCCAAAGTCCCACATGTAATTGGTGACTGAGTCAGGATTTGAACCCAGGACCTGACTTCCAAATCTAGTTTTCTTTCAATTATGTGAAACTGTAATTACAGGTCATTCTATACTTCTTTGAATTTCTTTTAGTCATCATGTATTACAGCACAAAAGAATTTCATTACATTTATATTTAATAAAACTAGAATATATTGATTCCCTTCCCTAATCAAAGAGTAGTAGCCATTTTGCTTTCAATTTTTGCAAGAAATTTTTGTCAGACGTTCTCAGTTGTTTTTGAGAATACACACAAGCTTCCATTTTATTAAAACAAAAGAAAGTAAAGGTCTTTATTTTAAAATGAGATGTTTGCTGCCAGCTAATTTATGTTTACAGCAAACCCAGATCCAATATTCTGGGACAGAAATGTAAGTGATGACAGCATTGTTGTTGGATTTGATAGAATTATAAAGATAAAAAAAGCAGTGTACTTAGGACTAGAGATGCAAAACATCTTCAAGCATCTTATCCAGGGATATAGTCTGGGATCCTGCCAGATATACACCTCCTGCAAGATGGCGGCAGTTTTATTATGTCACCTTGCCTGTCTCATCTCATTTCTTTCCTGACTCAAGACTTCTTAATTTTATGTAAACCAAAAGAAATTAGTTTATGAAATCATGAAATTTTCTCACTGTGAAAGGACACTGACATAATCAGAATAGTAGGAAAGGAGGCAGACCAAGAAATTTATCAGAAGTTCAGATAGACACATTTTCTTTTTCTAGAGCAGGGAAGGAAAGTGGAAAGTTTGGATTCTGAAGATGGGAATTCAGTCAGAAATCTTTTATTCTGTCAAAGAACACTTAGGTTATTAGTGAAGAAAGCATATATTTACAAAAGGCAGTATAAGGGGGAACCAAAGTTGTTTGGATGTGTTTGTTATTAGCCAAGGTCCATACAGAGTCTAAGAAAGATTCAGAGTATCTATAAGGATAGACAGACTACTGATGAAAGTAGTGGCAAGCAATCAGTGGAGGTCTAAATAAATAGATTGCTAGCATCAGGGATGCCTGAGAGCTAGGTTCCAAGTACTAGAGTTGACAATCATGAAACATATCCTGTAAGGTATGGTGTACAATTCAGGGAGCCTAACTATTATAGATTGGGATACAAAGCAAGAATCCAGTCAATTAAGAAACCAAAGACAATGTGTAAGGATGGAAATTAAGTATTCTCATAGAATAACTAAAATGATATTAACAATAACCATGGCAACAACTACTATAATAATAATAATTGGCATCTATATAACGTTTTAAGGTTTATAAGGCAGAATAAAGGGATGGGGAATTGATTGAACCATTATTGGTCAACAAGACAAACTTTCAGTTTTCAGAATTCTTGGAAGATAATAAAAATAAAGCTCAAGAGCAAAAATTATTTATAGGAAGAACTCAGAAAGTGAAACTTGAGCAAGATTTCCTATAGCAAAATTGTTTTCAGTGTTTATTTTTTCCCATCAGCTCCTTTTCTGATCATTGGTGCTTAATGTATCTCTTTGATACCAAGAAAGAAGAACAAGTTCAAATCCCAAAAAAATGATATAGATAAATTTGCTATTTTTTTACATTCTAATCTGAGAATTCTCCAAATGATTTTAATTTCATTCTTTACAATCTTGATCATTTTAAATGTCAATTTCAGTTGCTGACTTAACCAAATTGTCTCAAAATTAGTTTTTGCATGCATTTATAACCTAGCAGGTTATTTATTACCTTCCCAATATAGGTTCACCATCTAGTGGTGAAAATAGGTGAGTATGGGCTACACAGCATCTAAAAAAATGCCTAGATTCTATTTTTTTCATTGGCATGGTTTCTAATGTATTGTGCTAAAGAGGAGGGGACTATCTGTACGAATTCTTTATTCCATTAAACATATTAATTTATTTGTTCATTCATTTACTCAAGAAGTATGTATTTATAGCCTTATGACCTGTTACATTCTAGGTATTTAATAAATGTTTATTAATTGATGATTG
This sequence comes from Pseudocheirus occidentalis, assembly GCA_028646575.1. Classification (NCBI taxonomy): domain Eukaryota; kingdom Metazoa; phylum Chordata; class Mammalia; order Diprotodontia; family Pseudocheiridae; genus Pseudocheirus; species Pseudocheirus occidentalis. The sequence continues at coordinate 144,829,840 of CM053594.1, read as the reverse complement.
TTTTCTATTTTACTTGTAAATTGTGAAAAAGTAAAATGTTAGTTTCCTTAAAATGAACATGTTGTAGATCCATTTGTACCAACAATAGAACATTTAAAAGTAAAATTCAACTAGAAATTTGTAACTATTTTCTGAATAAACCATAAATTTACATTTAATGTTCAAAATATCATAATTTCATTATGTAACAAAATTATACAACATCAAAATGTTGTGGATTGTACCCAATATGTATAGTAAGGATCCTGAGCATGACTCCTTTTTTGCTTGTGCTTTACTTTGCTTTTGTGCACTAATGAAATGTTCTGCTATTTGACTTACGATTGTTTCTTGGGTCCTTAGCAGATAATTCACTAGACAGCGATTCATATGTATTTGCAGAATTGTTATTACTTAAAACACCCCATTTCCAATATGGACTGGCAAGCTATTAGAGCTTTTCTGTCACATTTGTAGTTCTACAACATGTATAATGGCTGAGATTTGAACCCATATTTTTGAAACTCTAAGTCCTCTGCTCTTTCTACTATACTGTATAACTTTATTGTGTATGACCACCTCTATATGCAGCTGAAGTTGAATGACAAAGTGTGTCAGGGTATTAAAAATCCCAGGAATTATTCAAGAAAAGGGAGTTTGAGGGAAGATCAAAATGAATACTGTTGAAGTTCCCTAGTATAAGAACTGACATTGAAAAGGAGAGTAAGATTGTGTTCCAGGTTCAGAGAAGATTTACTAAATAAAAACCACATATTTGGATGGGGTCAATGTGTTTTGTTTGACTACACTTACATGGTACAAGAATTTTATATTATTCTTCAGTATAGAAAAGAAGTTGTAGCGAGATTTAAAAAATAAATATTTGATAATTGAAAGCAATTTACAAAATTGGAAAAAAAAGTTTTGAAAAAGGAGGCAAAACGGGAGTCAGTATGCAACAATCATCATGATTTGGATAGGGTAGAAAATTTTGATACTGTGTAATTCAAAGGAGAAAACTTAAGGAAAACAATTGCAGTCTTCTAGGGATGCACATATAAGTGTCTGAACTAAAAAAGTGGTTGTGTGAGTAAAAAGGAGTCAAATGCAAGAGATAAAATAAGAAATTATGAGAGCTGATTTGAGTAATAGTGAGGAGTTAATGCTGACACTTAGGCTACAAACCTGCGTAGCTAGAAGCATTTTTGATGACCTTGCAAGTAAACACGAAGTTAGAAATGAGGGAGGACTGGGGACAAAGCTAAGGAGTTCTAGTTTTAGACATGTTGAATTTGATGTACTATAGGACAACCAGTTCAAAATGTACAATAAACTCAGGCAAGAGACTAGGGCTGAATATATAGATCTGGAAATTATATGCTTGGAGATGATAACTGAATCCATGATGAAACCATCAAGTATTAGTGTATGAAAAGACCTAGGTCAGAGACTTGGAGGTTATGATTGGAGGACATGATTCAAGGATACTAAAGCACAATCACATAGAAAGAAGAACTTTTAAAATAAAAGTTAACATTTGGATAATTGTTTCAATATAATTAGTCTTCTTTATAATCCTATACATTTCATTTTACGCATCTAAACACATTATTATGAGAAGTGAATAGACTTTACCAGACTGTCAGAAGGGTCCATGGAACATAAAGTTATAAACCCTTGATTTTCTGATTCACAGCTGTCACTTTACTATTCACCTCTATGTAAGAGACTCTCAAGTTGACATTTCTATCCCCACACTTTCCCCAAAATTCCAGTTCAATATTTCTGTATACTAGATATCTCCACCAGAACCACAAATTACTTGGATTCAGAGTTAGAAAACCTGGATTTGAATTCTAATTCTAAGACTGAATACCTATGCGATTTTAACTTCTGTGAGCCTCATTTTCTCCTTTGTAAAATAAGGCTATCATGTGTTACTTCTTTGAACCTCATTGTTCCTTTGTAAAATGAGGCTACCGTGTGTTACTTCTGTCATCTATGCTCTAAATGTTGTTGCTATTTCAGTCATGTTTGACTCTTCATAACCTAATTTGTAGTTTTCATAGCAAAGATACTACAATGGTTTGCCATTTCCTTCTCCAGTTCATTTTTTTAACAGATAAGGAAATGAGGCAAATAGGGATTAAGCACTTTGTACAGGGGTTAAGTCACACAGCTATTTGAACTCACAAAGATGAGTCTTGACTTCACGCTTGGCACTTTATCCACTGTGCCACCTAGATGCTCTAACTACAATAACTAAAACCAGAAGCTAAAAGATCTATGCTCTATATTTATTGATCCCACGATCACTGTCTTCCCATCCAACCTCAAATTCTCTATTTAAGCTGATGCCACTACTATCCTCTCAATTTATCAGATTTGGTATTTTGGAGTTGTTTTGGCTCATCCCTGTCCTTCTCTCTCCATAACCAGCCAGTGCAAAAGTTCTTTTTATTCTATTTTTCACTCCATCTAGTCCTGTTTTACACCCTTTCAGAGTTAATGTATGTCCACTTTTTTATGTTGAGTTGTCTAAATTATTTCGTTCTTACTTTGTAATCTGAGTATTTTATGTGTTTATGAATGTGCGTTCATATCCTAAGCTATCAGTTTTGTTAGGACATTATTAGACAAAATAGCTTCCAAAAATTCCCTTTATTTCCTCTATACTTATTATGAATTATTTGTTTTAATTTTTATATTGGTCATTTATTTTCCCTCTACTTCAAAAAAATTAGCTTAATGAATGGTTTATCTATTTTATTCCCCCACCCACCCAGTTTTTCACTTTATTTAGTTTAGGTTTGGTGGTGGTGGTGGTGTTGTCTTTTTTATTTTGAGGTGTTTTTTTTGCTTTATGTGTCCAGAGTCCTGGCATGATTCAAGCTTCTTTGGCTTATGGTGGGTGAAAGTGCTGGAGTCTTTTAAAAATGTAATTTATTTTTTTCAAGGAACAGCAACAACTCATCTTCTTTCCCTTCCACTCTAATCCCTCACAATTTAAAAACAAAAAGAAGAACAAAACAAAAAAACCACCAAAAGCCTCATAACATAGTCAAGTAGAATAAAGTCCCATATTAACTATATATATATATTTTTAATGTCTTATTTAGAACCCTGAGTCCATTAATTCTGCCAGGAGTTAGGTAGAATCATGAGTCCACTAGAATAATTGTCATTGTGTTGTTTAGAATTCTTAAATCTTTCAAAGGTGTTTGTTTCTGTAATGTTGCCATTATTGGTATAAATTATTCTATTAATTCTGCCAATTTCAATCTACATAATTTCACTGGTCTTTGAAGGTTTCTCTAAGATCATCCTCTTCATCATTTCTCATGACACAATGGTATTCTATTATGTATATGCCATATTTTTTTTTATCTATCCTTTAAGGCCATCCCTTGCAGTCTTTAGATCCCTCTCAATTCATACTGGGTGATTGCACAGTGATTCTCAGCCCCCTGCACTCTCTTGGAATATCCGTGGTCAGATATCTATAGGCTCTTCTCTTGACTAGAGGTCCCCTATCATAGTGCTAAGTATCTCTGTTCATGAGTATCTCTGTTCAGAGTGATGGCAGCCTTTTGGCCTGTTGACCTGCACTCAAGCTGGCTTCCCTGATGGAATTCCTGTCCCAATACCCACAGGCTTCTAGCTCTTTTTTTCTCCCCAGTCCTTGATGAAGGAGCTTACTGTTCCTCTTTGGATTTCTTGATCACTATCTGTTCTGGTGTCCTTTTTATATCTTTGCTGGAGTAAATATGGATAATCTGGGTTCCTCCATGACGTTTCTTATCATTCTCTTAACCAGACGTGCCATATCCAGTGTCTTTTGACACTTTCCAGGAAGAAAATATTACTGATATAAATCTATGTAACTTCTGAGTAGTCTGTAAGGTTTGGGCTTTTTCATTTTTCAAACCAGGGTATATTTTTTGATAATACATTTCACTGTCCTTTTATGTTCTCACCTCTATAGTGAAATCACTAAGTATCTAAGTACTTGTTTTGAGTAGTGAAACAAAACAAAACCAAACCATTCAGCAGTGGTGTCAAACATAAATAGAAATGGATCTCTGTAGGCCACACAGCAACTTAGTAAACCACAAATTAACATCATCTCTGTTATATTATATTTTTATTTATTTTGTTAAACATTTTCCAACTTTAATCTAATTCGGGTCACACTAGGGAGTTTTGCAGGCTGCATGTCTGACACCTTTGAAGATCTTGTCAAGTTCTGCAAAGAATTTCTCTTGTTCATTATTCTCTAAAATAAATATTGATATGTAATCTTCCATTATCTTCATTGTGATCTTTTTTTCCATTTTTCCCCCTGCAAAATGAGATGACCGAATGCCCCATGAAATAATGTTTCTTGTTGCCTTTAGACCCATAGTGAAAAAAAAAACTCTGTAGACTTCTTTGCTCTTGAAGGAGCCCCTATTTTTCTACTTTTCATTCAGCTGCAATATCCTTTTGTTTCATGATTTTTATTATTTATGAGCCTACTAATACCTATGTGGTTCACTTTTTTTATTCCGTTTCCAAAAACAGCAGTAGTGTTGATTTGATTATTATTTCTTTCTTTTTTTTTTTTTTGCTTTTTGGAGGGCAGTTGGGGTTAAGTGACTTGCCCAAGGTCACATGGCTAGTTTTTTGTGTGTGTGTGTTAAGTGTCTGAGGCCGGATTTGAACTCAGGTATTCCTGACTCCAGGGCCTCACTGCGCCACCTAGCCACCCCTCGATTATTATTTCTTGAGTAAAGTATGGGTGGATAGCAGAAGTCTAAAGGATTCAGGAAGGTGTAAGAGCAACTGGCAGATGGTAAGATAGATGATCATGTTGGATAGTTTTCTGACATTTTTATGATAGGGCTGGAAGAAATGAAACGTAGACTAAGACAGGTTGGTTAACAGAGGGTTAAGGTAAGATTTGACTCCGTCATCATCTGATCAACAACCATGTCTGCTCTTCTCTAGGGTGGGCACCAAAATTGAGTGGTTTTGCATTTACAAGTAGTCAGCTTATCCATATAGGCAGAGATCACGCCTCTTGAAACCAATTATGATATTGAATGTTGTGGCCAAGTCATAATCTTGGTACAGTTTTCCTTTACTTTTGAGTGGTAAATAGCCATTTACTAAATGTGTGACCCTGCCTAGTCACTTAAACTTTCTTCTTTTTAGTCTCTCATCAATAAACTAAAGAGGAAGGGTGGGACTCAGTGCCTTCTAAACAAAATAATTGGCAACAGTAAATGACTTCTGAACTTGCAACGACCAAAAATTAGTTAAAAATCAAATGCAAATAATGAATCCGAGATGTTTCTGACAGTGCTTGTCTGTGTTGCATTGTGCAACTCACTACAGCCATGGTTCTGAACACAAAGCATGTACACTTTGCACTATGCATGCCCTCAAGCCATGCAACACCAACAAAAGGTGGCAAAACACAAAAAAGGATTGGAGCATTAAATGTTTAAGAAACCCTGGACTAAATGACTTCTAAGATCCCTTCCATCTCTCAGGCTATAGCTCCATAATCGTCTGAGCCTAAAAATGCATTAATTTATGGGTCTTATGTAAAATATCACATTTAGAGTACACACATACATAGCTAGAAGTTTTAGAGATTGGGTTTAGACTTTGATTTCATTGCTACAGTATAAGGAAACTCCTTCAGTACCTTTTTTGCAACTTATGATCTCAGAGAAGCGTCAGAATACTGATAGTTTGACTTAGCAGAGTCACACAGTTCACATGTTTCAAAGGTGGGATCTGAAATAGTCTTCCTGCCTATGAGGACAGGTCTCTAGTGTGATTAGACAGTCCCCAACTGCATGAGTCTTCGTATCTTCTCCCTCTTTGGTCACCACTCTACCACCATTATAGCAAAAAGGAATATGCAAAGTATAAAACACTCAGGAAGGTGATAGAGAATAAGCTCTATCTTCTCAGAAAGGAATAAAAAGCAATAGAGGGGAAGACAATCTGTCCAGTGATCCAAATCTTCCATGAATATCTTTAATTGCTGGTGCTTGTAAAAGACAACTGATATTTAGTCTGATGTATGAAATTCATTTGACAAGATTCATGAGGTCCATTTTGAGCTGGTTTTCCTAAGCAATGCCAAAATTCTGGAGTCACTTTTCAAACAAAGGACTTTCCTTTTTTTTTTAACTTCAACTTTTTAAATACTAGGAGGGGGAAAGGATATCTTCTTCCTTTGTTTAATCATTTTTCTAGTCCTGAATTAGGTTTTTGTGTTAGGGCCAAGCTCTGAGTTTGCAGAGGACAAGGACCTGGGAGGTGTTCATCCCTGAGGACTGGAGGAGAACCTGTAAGCTTTCAGCTCCTGAATCTAGGTGATTGTCTGGCAGATTCAGGAGGGAGCTGGGACCAGGGAAGAGGATCCAGGGAATCAGAGAGACCACCCAGAGTCAAA
>CM053594.1:144796321-144822907 GCA_028646575.1 Pseudocheirus occidentalis | reverse complement strand
GGTTACCCCAGGAGTGGCAGATCAGTATATTGTGAATTGTTAATTGAATCAACTCCCTTGTAGGGAAACTAGGTCATTCCTTTGTTAAGCAAGTGATTGGATCTCTGATTAGATTGATTGAATCTTTAAGTGTTAAGCTGGTTTCTCCCTTAGGGAAACCAGCTGATTCTTCTTTTGTTCCTCATTCTAAATATTGTGTCTTTCTGAAATAAGATATAATATAGAGACCTTCCTTGTTCTGAAGATTGTATATAATATTGTGAACTGTTGAAACTGTGAACATTGTACTGAACAAAGATTTGTAATGGAATAAACAGTGTTCACTAATACTATGTAATCCGAATCTTAAAAGCTCTTCACAGTAGCATTCTCTCAGGAATCTACTGCTGATTGACTTTACATTATGGCCTTTTCTCTTTTTTCTTTTGTTCTAGAAATCAGGGTTAGGGAATCTATGGTCTCAAGGCCACACGGCCTTCTAGGTCCTTGGGTGTGGCCTTTTGACTCAGTCCAGGAAAAATCCTTTTAGTAAGGAGATTTGTTCTGTGAAGTTTGGATTCAGTCAAAGTCAAGCTGCACTTGAGGACCTAGAGGACCACATGTGTCCTCAAGGCACAGGTTCCCCCTCCCCCCCACCACTTCCTACTTTCTCTGACTATTGAGTGTGATCTCAGGGACAACTGAAGCCAGGGACCTACGAACTTTTAGGATACCCGAAACCAGTGGTTCTCAACCTGTGGGTTATATTCAATTTAAATACACCCTGCATATCAGATATTTACAATATGATTCATAACAATAGCAAAATTACAGTTATGAAGTAGCAAAGAAAATAATTTTGTGATTGAGGGTCACCACAACATGAGGAACTGTATTAAAGAGTCACAGTATTAGGAAGGTTGAGAACCACTGACCTAAACAGTCTGATCTAAGGCAAAGTCTGATTTTTGCCTTTCTGATATAAGATTTGCAAGCTTTTGACCCCTGTTTTTCACCTGAGTAACATAACTCTAGACTTACCCCTGGCTAGAATGCTACTGAATCCAAACTCTTGAGGTTCAGAGAGAACTACAGGCTCACACTTGATCTGAGTCCCTTGCTCTGGTTGCTCAGGCACAAGTGTCTGCCACAACTCAGATGGGGATCATTGACACATAGCTGTTATTCAGGTCTAGTCTCCTCCTTGACCTCTCCTTGCCCTGCTACAATACTGCAAATATTGTAGAAGTCAGGACCCAGATGCTGGGTCAAAGTGACATAGTTGCTTGCTGGCTCCCATTCCTGTTGTTTGTACATTATATAGCTTTGGGCAGTCTGAATCTAAGAAGTCACCCCTTTTCCAGGTACACAGTCCTACAGGCCTCAAGTTAGTTTTTGTGCTGGAATGTTCTGCGTAAATATTTCTTCGCTGGATCCCTGCCCAGTGTCCTCAGACCTCTGGTTTTCTCCCTATACTGAACTGGGCTGTAAAAATCACTTACTGTGGTTTCTCCTTGGATTTCCTTATCACTATTAAGTTCGATGCTCTTCTCTGACATTTTTTTGAAGTAGTTTCGAGAGATAGTTGGGCTGTTCTGTTTCCTCCTACCTGACAATCTTTGCTTGTTTCCTTCCCCACCATGAAAATATAAGAAGGAAAAAAATTGGGCTTTCACAAATGATTTTCTCTTCTCATCTTTATCATCAACTGACTGAAAGATGTAGAGAAAACAAGATCCTCTATGGTTTTTGTTTGTTGTCTATGAAAAAAAATTAGTGGGAAAAAAACCAGCCTTCAAGGCTATTCTTTAACAAGATGGTTCTCATGTATGTGATAAGATCATGCAAGACTGCTTGATAAATGCAACCACAGAAATAACTCTGTAAAACCTTTTATTATTAACAACAAGCTAAGCACAGAACAAGTACTAAGTTGTTTGTCAGTGTCATGAAGAATACCCTGGGAAATCTTCCATTGGGAGAGGGCTTTCCCATAGATACTTCAGTGCTCAAGATGCTCTTGTCTATGGATGATGTTCTAATTGCATCAAATTCTAGAGCATTACAAGGCCTCCTTAAGGAGATCTATAATTACTCTAAAGAAACTGGTCTAACAATAAGGGGAAAACCAAATGTATGGAAAGTGTCTATTCTATGAATTATGGCATCTAGTTGGAAAACCAGCTAATTGGTAATACTTTGGTACAAATATCTGGTTCAGACATGACAGGTGACCAATAAACTAGCTCAGATTTAAATAGATATGAGAATGGACTCTATTGCATTTTGAACATAGCAGTACTTGGAAAAAATCCAAACTACTCTTTGGTTCAAATAACCCATCTTGTAAACACATTCTTCCAGTGATGTTGTAATTACAAAATTTCACACATGATAAAATCTAAAAAAAAAAAATCAAAGTTGCACAGTTACTGAGGTCCTAGGGGCAGAGGAAAGATACATGGTAGGTGCAACTAGGCCACAGCATGTTTCCAATTAAGATCTATATAGTAGAAATGGCAGAAAGGATCTCATTGAGAAAATGTGTGCTTGGAAGAGGAGAGAGGATAGTCATGTGGTGAGAGGAAGTGGTCAAGGATAGATAGAGCAAGAGCTGCACTGGTGTCCATAAGATAGATAGATGTTGTTGCTGAATCATGTCCAACTCATTGTGACCCCCATTTGGGGTTTTCTTGGCAAAGATATTGTAATACTTTGCCATTTCCTTCTCTAGCTCATTTTATGAATGAAGAAATTGAGGCAAACAGGGTTAAGTAACTTGCCCTTGGTCATACAGCTAATAAGTATCTGAGGCTGGATTTCAATTCAGGTCTTCCTGACTCCAGGTCTGGTGATCTATTCACTGTACTACCTAGCTGCCCAAGATAGATAGATAGATAGATAGATAGATAGACAGACAGACAGACAGACAGACAGGTAGATAGATAGATAGATAGGTAGATAGATAGATAGATAGATAGATAGATAGATAGATAGATAGATAGATAGGTAGATAGATTGATAGATAGATAGAATTAATGATTCTTATTGTACTACGTGCTGAGGATACAAATGTAAGCAAGAGAGACAATTTTGGCCTTCAAGGAGCTTACATTCTAATGGGGGAAGACAAAACATAGAGGGGAACTGGGAAAGGGAAGAGGTACCTTAATCAGCATTTTGAAGTCACAGCAAGGAAATGGTCTGAAGACCTAGATCCCAGAAAGATCTGGCAAAATTTCATCTATAAGATCTAAGAACATAAGGATTGGAGTCCAAGTTTTTAGAGGACAAAGTTTTTATAATGGAGAAAGATGACCAGACACCATGATGAAGAGAAGGGCTACTTATAAGAGCCTAAATTCAAAAACACATTAAAGATTGCCTTCAGAACTTTCGGTGAATCCTCCATGGAGAATCTATGAGAGAGCTTGGTCAAAACCCATTGCATGATCAGAAAGCCTCAAAGAGCTATGATCTGCTCTGTACCATGACCAAGAAAACCCCAAATGGTGTTTCAAAAAGTTGGGCACAACCGAAAGTGACTGAATAGCAGCAACATGTACCAAAACTGACCTATTTTCAGAGAATTCCAGGACAAATGGCCTATTTATGGAAAAGGTCATTTTCATCCCTTTACTCCAACATTTAAACATGCCAGCTACTTGCTGTCCCTCACACAAGTTACTCTATGATTCTTTTTTTTTTGAGGGGGGGTGCTTTTGGATGGACTTTCTGTATCTATAATTGCCTCCTTTCTCACCTAAAGTTCTTAGAATCTAGTCTTTCAATACTCAGCTCAAGTGCCACTTTCTTCTGGAAGGCTTTCATGTTTCCCCCAGCTGCTATAGCCTTCCCGTCTGAGAGTAGCTTCTGTCCCCATAGTACATATGTATCTGCTTCATTCACTTATGCCTCTTCCATTAGAATGTAAACTCCTTGAAGGCAGGGACTGTTCTTGTTTGTTTGTAGTGCTTAACACAGTGTAAATCAGATTTAGCATTTACTAAGGATTCATTAACTGCTTCAGTGATTGACAAAGTGACTAGTGTTTTTAACTGACCTTTTTCAGGTTACAGGCCTAGCTCTTTAACCAGAGATTGCTTCTTAAGGATAGAGAATACATTTCCCACTTTCACAGTAACCTAGGACAACTCTGAGCTCATTTCAGACCTCAGTAAATACTTTAAGAATTAGATTGAATAGAATGAGCAGTCACCAGACTGCTATTTTTTGAACTTTACTCAATCCTTTTGCCCTTTTAAAAAAATGTCAGACAATTGAAAGTCTCAGGATTATAGGCTGTGTCCTAGTTATGGAACTTAGCTATTTAGGTGGAAGAGAAGAGGCATTTCTAGTGTGCTACCAGAATGCAGAATAGAAGCATCTAAAGAAGAATAAATGAGAGAAACCAACTGCAAACTGAAGAAATCCCCTGATAAAAAGAGCAATTTCATATTCATGTAAAGACTGAGGTAAATGTTTAAAAAAGTCAAGCTGCTTCACCCATTCCCATATCCCATGCTATGACTGCAAAGGTCAGAACCCGTATCATTGTCTGACATGGGAAGTTCATTATATTTCCTCCATACTCCATGAAACACCAATTGTATTTAAATCTTAGAACCTGACTTTTACAGAAATGTTCTCTTTCTTATAATAGCACAAAGTCACATGCTGCAAAAGCCTTTACAATTCACAAGGGATATTCCTGTGAGGAGCGACAGCCATCCCAGATTGAAAGCAGTATTCCCAATGAAATTTACTTTGCTCTTCTCCCTTCCCCCATCACCCCTAAGTGTTCGTGAAGATTGTTTTTTTACTGTGATTACAATTCAGAATAAGTTCAAATCCTTAACCATCTTTCTTGCCATCCATCTCTGTCTATTAACTTCTAACCGTGAGATACTTAGGCTTGCTTGCAGTAAGGTGTTATTTAGCAGGTTCTCAACTGTAGTGACCTTGCAAGGGACTTTACCTCTCTAGACCTCAGTATTTTTATGAGGTAAATGGACTAGATCATAATCTGTCAGTAATAACAATAATTTCCATTGATGGCATGCTTTTCTTCACTACTTAAATACAATGTCTCATGACTGATGCCAAAAATAGAGTTTGTGAGGGTAATTGTCCCACCAAGTAAAGCCATATTTTAGTTTGGCATTATCTTCATATCTATGTATACCTGGACATCATCTGCCAAGGTGTAAGGTGTACTTCTCAGGGTAAATAGTGAGATTGTGGTACTGAGTTTTTGTCATTAATGAGCATGAAATAACATAGTGTACTGATGTTAAGCCTGAGATTATTACCATGGAGAAAAGAGTACAGACCATCTGTGATAAAACAAAATGGTTTAGACAGGAAGATTATGTGTTTCTGGGTGTTTATGCCAGGCACATGAGTTCTAGCTGGAAATGAGACTCTTAGGATTATTTTATTACACTAGAATCAGAATGTTTAAATGAGTCTTTAGCACTCCTGGTCTAAGGATTTATTAGGAAAGCTAATGAAATGTTAGCTCCTAGTAGATTAGGGGGAGGGGAACTTTGTCCTGAGTAATTAGAGCAGCACTTTCCAGGTCCCTACCTCAGGCTCCCTAGATGCCAGATCTTTTCTGTGCTCTATGGCCAAAGCCATAGTGATGCCCTGTGTTATAGTTGTGCAGTTAGCTAATCAGACAAGCTAGTCACACTTTAAATGTGTTTATGGGAGAGAGTTAAAAGGAATTTAAATTAATTTTATTTATTTTTCCAGTTGTATTTTTATATTCATCTTTAAAAAAACTTTAATTAAAAACCTTTATATCACAATCATTTCTGAAAGAAAATGAATGTCCCAATCTCTAACCTGAACTTTGCATTGTAACAAAGAAAAACAGTTAAGTAGAAACATGTGATACTTTGAATGTATCTGGCAATACAGACAGCTTTCCACTTTATTTGTTCCTTCCCTTTTTTTCTGGGATGAGGGATATTTATCTCATTATCTGTTCCATGGGTTTTTAATTTAATTTAATTTTAATATTTATTCTATTTTATTATGGTAGCTTTTTTTTTTTACCCCTAAGACTCAAATATCAAGCTCCTTTTAGAGACTTCCTACATACATATTTTTCTGGTATTGTTTCATGCTATTCCTTTGGTTCTATTTATTTCATTGATTCAGATTTCCACTGTTTTTTCAAAATTCCTCATATCCATGATTTCTTACTGTGTAGCAAGATTCTGTTCCATTCACATACCACATTTTTTCTCCCTAGTCAATCCCTTATTGATGGATCAACTTTATTTCTAGTTCTTTGTTACTATCAAGAGTGCTACTATGAACATTTTGGTACATAGATGACCTTTCATTGTTTTCTTTGAGTTCACAGGGCAGGAATTGGGGAGGTAGTGGTAGAATCTGTGCAATAATGGGATTGTTAGATCTAAGGTCATGGACAATTTAATCACTTTTCTTCATTAATTCTAGACTGATATCCAAAACAGTTGGACAAGTCCACACCTCTACCAGAAGTCTTTTAGTGTTCCTTTCTTCTCACTGCCCATGAAACATTGAGTTTTTTCTCATCTTTTCTGTTTTGTACATTGTGAGAAAAGAACTAGGAATTGTTTTAATTTGTATTTTACCATTAGTAATTTGGAGTGTATAAAATATGTTCATTTTACTTTGATTTATGCTACACACATGGGTTCTGGCTTTATGAGTTTTATGAGTTCTATTTTACATTTACCTATTGGGGAATGACTTTTGGTGTCATATATTTGTGTCAATTTATTATAGTTTGGATATCATTAATAGTATATTTCATACAAATCATTTTTTCTCTTCACAATTCCTGCATATTCTGTCTTTACTATCTTTATTCATGTAAAAGTTTAATCGTTTCATATATTAAAACTGTATATTTAGAGCTTATTATGGTGTGTGTTTGTATGTATATATACATATATATGTTATATACATATATACACATACATATGTATATGTATATATAGTATTTAAGGTAGGTCAGAACCTCATTTAAATATATCTTCTTTCTACATTTTCTACTAGTTCTTGTCTGAGAGTCCCTTTCCAAAAATGCATATTTTTTAGGTTTAACAAATATTGGGTGGTTGCTTTCTTTTTTTTGGTTTGTTTCTGTTTGTTTGTTTGTTTGGGGTTTTTTGGCTTTTGTTTCTGGCTTATCTAGTTTATTCCATTGATCTTCTTTCCCCTATTTTTTAAAAACAGGAATCACATTGTTTTGATGACCACTTTTTAATAGTATAGATGAAGATTTCATAAAGAGACTCACTATTTGATTATTTTCTTGTCCTTTGTAATGTAGTAGTAGTAGTAGTAGTAGTAGTAGTAGTAGTAGTAGTAGTAGTAGTAATATTTCCTTGCCATAGTGTTCTAGCACATTGTGAATTTACTAAGAGTAAAGCAAAATGTTGGGTAATATTTGTATCTTAAATATTCTTTTTCAGGAGTCTCCGAAGTCAATAAAATTTAATTTTTTTCAACAATCTGTTAAGCTCTATATATTTTTTCATATTTATCTTTTAGTTGGATTTTTCCAACTCAGAGAGAGAAATATTAAAGTTTCCTATTATGATTGTTGTCATTTATTTTTAAGTATTTATGTATTTTATAAATATAAATACATAATATGTATCATGTTTATATATTTCTTTTATTATTGTATTTTATGTATTTACCATATTACATATACATAAATACATGTATGTATGTTGCTTGCAGTTCTTTGCAAGGGTTTATTTTTGCATCAATATTCATTTTTAAAATTGAACTATTGTCCTTTCTGTCTGAAAAATTCATGTGATGAAATTCTGAAGCTTTGCTATTGATTTTCAGTGAATTAAAATTTTGGTTTCTTTCTGCTCATATGCTTTGAATTCTTTGTTCTATACTCCTTTGCTTCCAATATTTCTGGAGAATTTTGTGAGTGATTTTCTAAATATAAGTTTTAATTTTGTTTAAATGATGTTTTTTTCTGGAAGATCTAAGATTCTTAAATAATCTTTTAGTCTCTTTCTCATTTTTCATTTCAGTTATCTTGCTTTTTAGAAATCTAATATGTTCTTCCAGTCTTGTTGTCTTTTGACTTTGCTTTCTTTTCCTTCTGTATTTGCATTTTAGATTTCCATTTTCTTTTCAGATTATAAACAATTTTGGAGAGTATCTCTGTCTTTTATTAGAAATTCTCTATTGTTTTGTTGCAGATTTGTTGATTTATTTCTTTAAAACCTCTATTTGACTATGTTTTTCTGATTCTTTGACATTTTCACATTATTTATTATTATTATTATTATTATTATTATTATAGTTGTACATTATCATTTCAAAGGATTTTAAAGAATTTTCTGTCTAATTTTTCAACTCATTTTTCTTTGTTGCCAAGTACTTGTTCATAGATGTCTCTCATTTTTAATTGTTTTATTTCTCTACCTCAGTCACTTCCCCTCCCCTTTTTATCAGTCATTCTAATTGTTTTTCTGATATCCTTCATGACAAAATGCTTTTGCCACCCATTTTTTTCCTTCTCTAAGCTCAGAATTCTTATTTCTTCTGTGCTTTTAAATACACTGGTTGATTCAGAAATTTTGCATATTTTGTCTTCTTTAAGACTGATGAGATTTTAAGTTCTCTCTTGCCCTCAAGGGGTTAGGGTGCCCCGATGAGTGACTGCCACCTAGTGACTCCCTTAGGCTGCAGTTGATGGCTCTATTCCCTGACTTGCCCAATATTACCTTTCTTGTCTCCTTTCTAACACTGACCTTCTGCAGTACTCTGGGGGTTGGTCACAAAGAAGTTAGAGAAGGTTCCTTGTAGACTGCTAAGGTGAAACTCTGATAAGCTTTAACATTTGCTTTTCTAGCACTATACATATAATGAAAAAGATTGATCTGTTTCCTAAAGAATTTCACAGGGAATTCTCTTCCTATTGTTTCATTATAGTACCATATTTGATGAGGAGAAAGACTGGGAATAACCTGAGGAAACTGATATGTATGCCAAAAAAATTCAGCAAACATCTTAGATTTTTAAGAGACACAATTAACATCCATATGAAAGATTGCTCCAAATCACTAATAGCAAGATAAATGAAAATCCAAACTGTGAGATTTCAATACCTAACACTCATCAAATTAGCAAAGATGACGAAGGATTGACCAAATAAGGGTTGGATGGATAGTGGAAAAACTGGCCCAGTGAAATAATGTTAGAGAAGCTGTTAGTTGGTCTAACAATACTGGAAAACAGTTTTGAGTTATGCAGAGAAATTACCTAAAATATCCAGACTCAGAAATCTCACTGGTAGATAGAATTCCAAGGATGTCAATAATAAAAAGAAAGATTAAATACACCCATATATTTATGGCAACATTTTATGTGATAGCAAAGCACTGCAAATAAATGTCCATCAATTGAGGAATGGTAAAAGAGTGTGGTAAATGAAGACAATCTAATACTATTGAAATGTAAAAAAATGAATATGAAAAATGGGAAGCATGGAAAACTTTTATAAACTGATACACAATACATAAGCAGAACTAGGAAAACAATAGACATAATGACTAAAGAAATTTAAAAAGAAAGAATAACAAAATCAAAACTGATTCTTGTACAATTATAATGACTGAACTAGGTTCCAGAGAAGAGATATGGGAATATACTTCTTTCCCTTCTTTTCAGAGGCAGTAGGCCCTGGGTATGGAACATTGGATTAAATGTCATATTTGGTTGATTTGTCAGCTAGTGTTACACAACTCTTTTCTTTTAAATAATTCTTTGTGATAACAGGATATAACTGGAAATGAAAAGATAAATATTTTTTAAAATAAGGATAATTTTTTGATTCACAACGACAAAACAAAAATAAGTTATGGGGAGCTGCCACTCAAGATTCTTAAAGTGATAGAGAGTACTTAGCTACCTTTCATTAATTCGAGTTACCTGGTTTAGATAATCTTTATCCTCAGGTACTAAAAGGATAGGCAAATGTGATTGATGGGTCAACTTAATGATAACTGAAAGATGGTAAAGATTTAAAGGATGCTGTAAGATTGGAGGACAAAAGTCTCAGTCTTTAAAAAAATGAAGAACACTAAGTCTGTAAACTCTAGGTCAGTGAGTATGTCCTAGGACAATTCTAGGATGGATTCTTTTATTTTATATTTTATTTTATTTTATTTCTTTTTGGAGGGCATTTGGGGTTAAGTGACTTGCCCAAAGTCACATGGCTAGTAAGTGTGTCAAATGTCTGAGGCTGGATTTGAACTCAGGTCTGCCTGACTCTAGGGCCAGTGCTCTATTTAGTGAGCCTCCTAGCCACCCCTAGGATGGATTATTAAGGAAATAATTAGTGAAAGTCTGGTAAAGTAATTCTCATAACTTTGTGAAGATCAGATCCTATTAGACTAGCCTAATTTCCTTTTTTAAGGGATTGCTAATATGATAATTCTCTTCTTTTACTGGCCTAGTTCTCATATCATAAGTCCTCCATGGATTATCTGCACAATTTGCTGGAGATTTTTCCTCTGCTTCACTAAGCCTAGGGAAGTCACCTCAGGAGGAATGAGAAAGAAAAAAATGTCATCTTTTTTTTCCCCTGGAAACTCAAAGGGAGTGATTCAAAAGTTGTGATATTTCTGCATTTAATTTAAATAAGTCTGAAGTTACTAAATAAATTAAATTAGTAGTGTTGACATTCAATTTCACTTGTAATAAATCATTTAATTATTAAAAAGTGATATCAAATGTTAAGTAGCTTTTGTCTTTTATGTTAATCAACAGATAGTAATAATACAAATATTATCAGGTTGAGGCCCCCAAAAGCTTTTCATTATAAACAGGGTTACTACTGATCCATTTCTTTAAAGTTAAACAGAAGTACATAGTTTATCTCTTGTTCTAGAGATTTCTAGTACACGTTTCAATAGTTTGTATTTTTTTTTCCTTTGGCAAAAGTGAATACTTGGCCGGAAATGAGGAGCAAGAGGAATAACCAGAATGTCCAGAATTAGATTGAAAATGATGCAACTGTCCAGATAAGGCCTACAGCTACACGATGTGTGCTTTAACCACAGAAGGCATTCTCTACCAACTGCAATATCATCTAAAAGGAAGGGATCTCAATTTTTTGAAAATACTAAAATGTTTTTGGAATCCTGTCCTAAGGCTACCTAGGGGGAAAAATGGGAAGCCTATACGAAATCTGTCCCAAAAATGGGCACTAAAAACTATTCCAGAAACTTTAAAGAAAGAGAATAAGATCAGTGAATTAATTGGACAACTAAAAAGAAACTTCAAGAAATCAACAAAATAATACATTTTGGAATCAAATAAACAGGTTAAAATTCAGAACTAAAATACTACTGAATTAATAAATAAAACAAAGAAATATTTTTGAAAATTCCAATAAAACCAATAAACCATTAACTAATTATTTTAATAGAAAAATAGAGAGAGAAAATTCAAGTTACCAAAATCTAAAAGAAGGGTAAATCTACAAGGAATGAAGGGGGGGAAAAATGGAAATTACCAGAAACCATTATACATAATTTTATACAAACAAAATTGTAGATAAACAAAATGGACATTTACAAAAACAAACAGTCCTCAAATTAATAAACAGGAAATGGATCATCTAAAACCTCAGTATTAGAAAGAAAAAATAAAGCCAACTATAAAACAACACAACTGATTCAAATTAATTTACTTTTGATTTCCATCAAACATGTAACGAACAAATAAATTCAAAGCTTTTTAAACTGTTGACAAATATATGGGAAGAAGATAACTCATCAAATGCCATTTATGAGACAAATTGGACCCTCTCATCCAAGGTAGTAATAGGTAAAACCAAGAAAATATAAATATATAATTTTCAATAAAGTGCTATAGTAATATATTTTTTAAATTATTTACTAAGCCGAGGTTGAAGTTATACCAAGAATTTAGAGGCAGTTCAACACTAGGGAGAACAAGTACAATTAATCACTGAAAATACTAAAATTTGGGCAACTAGGTGATGCAGTGAATAGAACACTGGCTCTGGGGGCGGCTAGGTGGTGCAGTGAATAGAGCACCGGCCCTGAAGTCAGGAGTACCTGAGTTCAAATACGGCCTCAGACACTTAACACAAAAACTAGCCGTGTGACCTTGGGCAAGTCACTTAACTCCAACTGCCCTCCAAAAAGCAAAAAAAAAAAAAAAAAAGAACACTGGCTCTGGAGTCAGGAGGACCTGAATTCAAATCCAACCTCAGAAACTTGACATGTTTGCTAGCTGTGAGACCTTGGGCAAGTCACTTAGCCCCAATTGCCTCGCCTTCCTCCCTCCAAAAAAAATTATAAATGACTCCATTAGACCAAAAGAAGCAGGAAAGACAGACAAAATACAACACTCATTCATGACAAAAAAAAATACTATTTAAAAGAAGAAATAAAAACCTTTCCTTAATAGGACCAAATATATCTATCTTAAACAAAAAAAAGTCTAACATTTTGAGGGCAACATCATCCTCCTAATCTCTCCTTCCAATCACCACTTAGGTGTCGCTTTAACTTCTCCCTTTCTCCACCTCCCCATTTCCAATATGTTTTCAAGGCCTACAAATTTCACTTTTGTAACATCTCTCAAATACATCCCCTTTTATCCTCTGACATTACTACCACTCTGCTGCAGTCCTTCATCATATCACCCCTGGACTATTGCAATTGACTTGTGGTGGGTCTGCCTCAAGCTTCTCATTCTAATCTATTCTTCATGCAGCCTCCAAAGTGATTTGCCCAAAGTTCAGATCTAACCATCTCACCAAATCTATGGAGGATGAAGCGGGGTAGGGGGGGCAAGAAATTTAAAGCAAGGGGGACAAGTAGGAGGCTATTGAAATCCTTGAGTTTAGAGGTGGGCTTGAACTAGAGTGCTATCCTTATGAATACTGTAATAGTAATTAATTTAAATTGGAAGACCCATTTTTGTTATGTCAAATAAGCAGGTACTTAGAGCCCTTAGTAACTAAGGGCTAAGTACCTCTGTGAAAGAAACAGAAGGTGTGAACTCTGTCTCCTGTTGCTGATATAACAGGAAGAGGTTGGCTGAGACAGAAAGCCAATGTGTGTGTGTGTGTGTGTGTGTGTGTGTGTGTGTGTGTGTGTAAGGAGAGGCCCAAAGAGACAGTCAGAATCAAGAATTTTTACCCTTGGTGGAGGAAATAGAATTGTTCCAGCATCTGGGAGCTGAGCTGCTACTAGACTGAGAAGTGAGTTGGAGTTTTCTATGAGACCAGGATCTGGTGAAGGCTAACTTTGCTGCTGAGAAAGTTGCCTGGAAGGTGGAGATTTCTTCTGGGTCCTAAGGCCAGCTGAACTGCTAGAGGACTGTAGAAGCATGACCAGGATAAGATTTTGTTTGTATGTGGCTTGGTTGATCCTTGAATTCCCGGCAACAGAAGTTGTGAAGGTTTTGAGATGTGCTGGACTTGTGAACTTCAGTGTGTACCAGGAACTGCCTGGACGTCTGGACAAGGACATGGGAGCTGTATGCCTCTGTATCCAGGTGACTGTTTGGTGGATTCAGGTAAGAGCTGGGACCATGTAAGGGGATCCAGGGAATCTGAGAGACATTGAAGATGAAGAAGAGAACTCTCCTTGGATATAGACTGTGTGATGAAATTTAAGTTTACTAGACATCAAGGGGTGGAGGGTTTGTATAATTTTCTAAAGATTGCATTTGGTAATTAATGATACTTAACAATTGTGAATCTGGATAAGTGGCTTATTAAGTTAACCTATGATTGTCCCATGAGTGGAAGACTGACTTGTATTGTGAAATGATTGAATGATTAAGTAAGGAAGGTTTCCCCCCTAGGAAAACCAGATGATTATTCTTTTGTTCTTTGTTCTAAATACTGTGACCACTTTGGTGAAAACTATTCGGCCATTCTAATGTTAAGCTGTTGTGAACACTATATTGTGATTTTCTGTGATAAGATGTAATGTTATGAATATTATACTACACCTTGATTTTCTGAGAAAGTTTATTGATTTGTTATGGAATAAATAAAGTGTTCATTATACTGCGTAATCAGAACCTTAAAACCTGTTCACAGCAGCATTCTTTCGGGAAGCTGCTTGTGCATTGCATTACACATACAAAGAAGAAAACAGATGTTGAAGATATTGTGGAAATTAGAAAATCTTAGCAATTGATATTATAGGGAGAAAGGAAAAAGAAACACGGATGACATTGATGTTGTCAATCTCAGTGACTGGAAGGACTGTGGAACCCTTCCCAGAAATAGGGATGTTTGGAAAAGAGATGGGTTTGGGGGGGGGGGAGGTATTGAGTTCTGATTTTACCATGTAGAGCTTAGTATACCTTAAGGAATATCCATAGGTCTGGAGAGAGACTATTGATGGATATATGGATCTGAGAATGATCTATATAGGGATGGTACTTGATACTATGGAAAGTGATGTGATCACTGAGAGGGAGAGGGTGTAGAAAGATGAGAGGAGAGAGCTTAAGGCAATACCTTGGGGTATACCCATAGGCACTAAATAGATCATAGATAATAATCTAGTATAGGGGATTAAGAAAAGGATGTCAGATAGGAGAATACAGAGAGATCACTGGCAACAACCTACAGAAGAGACAGTACCCAGGAGGAGAAAGTAATCTTTGTTAAAGGTGTAGAGAGGTCCAAAAGAATAAGCACTAATAATTTGGATTTGGAAATTTATAGCTCATTGTTGACTTTGAAGAGAGAGGTTCCAATTGAGTGATGAGGTCAAAACCCAGATTTCAAGGGCTTGAAAAATGGTTAAGTAGGAGTGAAAATGGAGGCAGCAAGTGTAGACACCCTTTATCTAGGAGTTTGTTTGTGAAAGGGAGGAGAGTTACAGGATGAGATGTAAGCATGGTCAAATGAATGCTTCTGAAGGACAGAAAAGGCCTGAGCATGTTTACAGGCAACAATGACGGAACCAGTAGACAGACAGGTTCAATATTAGAAATAAAGAAGAGGCGGGGCCTCCCGGCGTGCAGCACGGCAGCACTTCCGGTTCCGCTGTGGTTTCCTGAAGCGCGGCGTGCCCCGCCCTCTCGTTGTACGTTCCTGCCATGGCTTACCGCGGCCAGGGCCAGAAGGTGCAGAAGGTGCTGGTGCAGCCCGTCAGCCTCATCTTCAGGTACCTCCAAAATCGGTCCCATATTCAGGTGTGGCTATATGAGCAAGTAAATATTCGAACAGAAGGCTGCATACTTGGTTTCGACGAGTATATGAATCTTGTATTGGACGATGCAGAGGAGATTCACTCTAAAAGAAAGTCGAGAAAACAACTTGGCCAGATGCTAAAAGGAGACAACATTACTCTACTACCCAGTGTCTCTTAACTAGAAGTATGTTGTCAGTGAAGTTAGAAGACACTTGGAAGGCAATACTTTTTTCTTAGTTACATTCTGTGGGCTTCAAAAGCCAGTGTCACATTTTTCCGTGTTATTTTGATCTTTCTTTTATGGTATTATAACAATAAATGGGTTGCTCTGGGGTTTGTTTCTATTTAAAAAAAATTCTGCATTGGGGAAAAAAAAGAAACAAATTATTATAGGGGTAACCTACTGGGGAATATCCGAAGCTTAGCAAGGTTAAATGTGAATGGAGTTGGTCTTGCATAGGAGGTTTTGTAGAGTTCAGAAAGTAGGTATGTAAGTATTGATCTTTCCCTAGTTGCCTTTTTTCTGGAAAGGGAGAAAATCTCTGCTTTTTCTTGAATATTTGATATCTTCCCCTATTTCAAATAGCCTAAGAATGGATGTAATTTGTTTTGCTTGACCATGCTTATTTATTTTAAGAATTTAATTTTTCTTTTATTTTCCAGTGGAATGCATAGGGTGGGAAAAATGGGGAAATAGACTTCTGTTGCTTTTTCTTTTTAATAGAGAGGTGGGGGCAGGTATGGGTTGGTAAAAATTTAATAATTAGATCTCCAAAAGAAAAAAATGCATCCGTGGACACAGTTTAAACTGTGTTTAAAATATTTTCCATAACTTTATTAAGTCTAGAATTCAACAAAACAAATCAAACTTTGATTTGTAGCATCTGCCAATTTCAGAAGTATAAATAGTCACACTGAAAGGTTAACAATCAGCTCCCCAAAGTGGGTATGAGCTGGGTCCAGCAGATGGAGGTGTGGAGGAAGGAGAGGGGAAGGCTACTGATGTGGGATGGTGAATACTTTTTCAGATGATATTGCTTTATTATTAGTTTTACTCAGTTGATATATTTAGTTACAAGAGATCTCTCAGAGTGGGAGAAAATCTGCAAATGTTTGTAATGTAAAAATGAAACACTTTAATTAAACTTTTAAAAAATGATCTGCTAGTATGCTGCAAATTATTTCATTTCAGCACAGTTCTCCTTTGTGGCTACTTTGCCTACTCCAACTATTCTTCTAACACTTGCTTTCTTTAGCGCCATTTTGAAGGCCCCATACATTAAAGACTGTGCTGTTGTTGTTCAGTCATTTCCAGTGGTGTCCAACTCTCCATGACCTAATTTTGGGTTTTCTTGGCAAAGATCCTGGAGTGGTTTGCCATTTCCTTCTCCAGCTCATTTTACAAATGAGGAAACTGATGCAAACAGGGTTGAGTGACTTGCCCAGGGTCACACAACTGATAAGTGTCTGAGGCCAGATTTGAACCCACAAAGATGAGTTTTCTTGACTCCAGGCCTAGCACTCTATCCACTGTGCTACCTAGCTTCCCAGGGACTGTGATATTAGAGGTCAGTTCTCCTGGTGTCTGTCATTGCTAGGGGAAAAAAAGATTTTCAATTTCCTATTGAAATTTTCATATATTTTCTATTTTTCATCTGTTTGTTGTCCTGTTTCCACTTTCACCCTTGAATACCTTTAGGATGACCTAGTATCTTTAAGTCTTTTACCAAACTTTTTATAAACTTGTGTTCCCCTCTGTGGTATCTTGATGTTTTATTAGACAATCCTGCTTATAATCTTACACATCCTTCTCTGTAAGATATTTCAAATGAGTTTATATTTGAAACTGATGTTGCCCGAGGCTACCATATCTCTCCATTTGGCAAAAAGATCAAGTGTTTGCTGGCTGAAGTGGTTTCTAGGCTCCTTTATCTTTGTGTTTTGTAAACTGAATTACAAAGGTTGAACTTCCTTAGGGAATGATGATATTCTGTGCACATGCATGCGTTTGTTCATTTATTTCATTTATTTTCCAACATTGGCAGTTGATTTAATTGTCAGACTGTAATTACCTCATGTACGTGTCCCATCTTTTCATTTTTATTCTTCCCTCTAGTTTGGCATTGTTTTTTTCCCCCTTAACAAGCCAATGGTTTGAATGCTTACAGAAATCTGTACACAGAACCTACTCCACACACTGTATTGTACACTGTTGTACACAGAGTCCTACTTCAGAAAAAGTTCCCAACCTGTTAGATATAATGTTTATTTTTTTAGTGATGCTACTCAGTTCTTACTATATATGTAGTACTTCCTGACACCTTTTTGGAAGAAAATTTTTTTGGGAATCTAGGAGGGAGGCCTACGTGTAGTCTGGAAAACTTTGACCTTATTTTTCTTAATTCCTGAATCATCTATGTTTTGTCTTCCTTCTCTAGGCTTGCATTTGCACTGCAGTCCCCAAGAACCTCTTGAGTTGTTTGTAGAGTATCTTTGCCTCTTCATTCTTCACAACTGATGCTCATACATGAACTGCAAATATCTTTGTGGTGCTTCTTTTTGCAAATGTGCTCCACTGCAAGAGGAGATCATAAGGTTTTCCAGGAAATGATGTTGTTTTTTGCCCTCAAGTGCGTGTTAAAAGTAATTGTTTGGTTTGCCTTTGCAAGGATAACCAGGGAACCGTCCTTCTACTTCTTTGTGTCTTCTGGTTTCATTTACAGTGATAGGGTCAAGATTAGAACAATTCCATTTCTCAGTTGGCCTTTAGGCAAGCATCTCACCTTGAGAATATCAACAATTACTGATTCTAGGTAGTATAAAAAGATATGATTTTTAAATCTTTTTTTTCCCCTATTCCTGCCAATCTGCTGTTCTCTCAGTAGAAGTGAAGTGGGAGACATTTTGTATTTTTCTTTGTTGTTTCTTGGACTGCTAGAAACAAAGAATTCATCACCAAGTGATCAAACTAGTGCTGACCAGTCTTTTTGTTTCAAGCTAATTTGATCCTTCTAAAGCAGACATAATCTCTTCCTAGCATTGTACTCAAAACTTGTATAGATTAGAGAAGCTATTGATGAGACATGCACTTTGCTGACAAAACCTGAAAGAACCCAAGATCACCTCCAGGTTGCAGTAAGGCACTGGAGAAGGGTATATCTAGAAGAAATTTAGTCTTTTTAAAAATTTTATTTTATTTTCAATTCACAAAACAAAACTAGCATTTCCATAACCCAGTACACTAAGAAATGATTTCATGTTAACTTGTAAATCTACCATGTACAACTTGCTGTTCCTTCCAAATATACAATAAAATTATCATGTAATTTCTTTTTTCCCTTTTTTCTTCTCTTCTTCTGTCCCACCCTAGAGACACTACCTGTTAGACACAAATAGATATGTATATGTACGTAAAATTATTCCATGCATGCTTCTATTTAAGTTCTTTCTCTGGTTGCAGATAGCAGCTTTCTTCGTATGTCCTTTATTGTTAATCTGTATTTAAGTAGCCAAAATGACTTAGTCACTCAAAGTCGTTCTTAAAACCATATTACTGTTACTGTACACAGTGTTCTCCTGCTTCTGTTCGTTTTGCTCTTCACCATGTATTCTAAGATCATCAAGCTCATCATTTCTTTTAGCACAGTAGTATTCCATCACAACCATACACCACAACTAGTTCAGCCATTCCCCAGTTGGGGATCTCTGCATTTTCTAGTTCTTTGCCATCACAAAGAGAGTTGCTATAAACATTCCACTCACATTCAAGGTTATAATTACTGTTGGTAAATTTCCCTCCATCTAATTTTTGCTATTTTCTTTCTCAGCCTCTCTTTTTACCCTATCCCTGTTTCCTCATCATCTCTCCCTACCCTCCCACTGTCCCACTTCACCCACCCCTGTAGGAGTCCCCCCGATGCTCTCTCTCCCTAAATCCCAATCCACATACCCCTCAAAAAGTCCCTCCTTAACCCTGTGTCACCTCTCTACAGGTTCAGACTGCTGTGTCCTTCCAGATATATGTATTGTTTCCTCTTCAGCCCAGGTGAGAATAAGCACATTTAATCTTGATACAATGAAAAATGTCCTAACAATTAGGGTATAGAGTGGGCTACATTATGAGGCACTGGGGACGCCCTCATTGGATGCCTTTGAGTTGAAGCCAGAGGACAATTTTTCAGTTCTTGAACTCCACGTATATATGTACACCTGTCACCTTAAGTTCTGGGATGCCATGTTTCGTGGTCTGTAGTTTACCTTTCACATCTTTTTCTCCCTCTTTTCCACTTGTAAAAAGTTTGACAATGTGTCCAAATGCTACATGCTCTACGCATGTTCTTACTGCTTTCTGTATTGACTTTTGTGTTAAAACTCTGGGGGGTACATCTAGGGGTCTCAAAATAAGCTGGAATTCCAGGCAGGAATAGGCTACCTGGAGCAAAGAAAACCAATTCAGTCCACATAACAAGTTTGCCTTCCACACACCAATAAAAACCATACACCCGAATACTTCTGTTCTCAGTGACACAGATATTCACTTTAGTGGCAGTACTGATTAGAATTCTGTAGTCTACTGCTTAAACACATTCTTTTGTGCTCAGTCCTTTGTGGAGACTGATACCAGCTGGTCTCTACTCTCTGTGGAAAAGTTCTTCGTATCCTTGAAGACAGTTATTAAATCTTACCCATTTCTTCTCCAGATGGAATCATTCAGGTTCCTTTGACCTTTCCTCTTATTTTCAGTTCTTAAATCATCTTTGTTGTGCTTTACTAAGTATGCCTCATCTCCCTTAGGTTGTAGAATCCAGAATTGGAAACAGTTCCAGGAAGGATGTGGCCAAAGCTTTATTAAAAAGAGAAAATAGCTCTTTGCTATCTATATGTTCCAACACTAAGTTAGCATTTAAAACTAAGGGGCATCAAGGATCTGCTTGTTACTCTCTATTGCCCTTAGATCTTTCTATTCAAAGTCACAAAAACATTAAAGCTATTACTATGTGCAAGGGACTGTATTTGAAGCAACTGCTAGTACAGTGGATAGTGCTACATTTGGAATGAGGAACACCTAAGTTAAAATCTGACCAGACACTTATTTAGCTATGAGACTTTGGGCAAGTCATTTAACCTCTGTTTTCCTTGGTTTCTTCAACTTTAAAATTAAAATAATAGTAGAACCTAGTTGACATGGTTATAGAGGATCAAATGAGAAATCTGTTTTAAAAAAATCACAAAATGTGCTTAGCATAGTGCCCAACACATAGTAGTCACTATATAAATTCTTATTCTATTCCCTTATGTACTGTGGTTGAAAGGAAGGAAGGAAAGAAGGAAGGAAGGAAAGAAGGAAGGAAGGAAGGAAAGGAAATCTTCAAAGAGCTTATCATTTTACTCTGATACTAGGAATAGAGAGATATGACATGAACAGAGATAAATATATTTTGAGGCAGCAAATGGAGGCACAGAAAATAAATAGAGTACCCTAGGGATATTTGAGGAGTGAAACAATCTTTTTAACTGGAAGGCTGAGTAGAATCAGGAAGAGCTTCTCAGTCAAGGTGTGAGCTGAAATTTAAAAGACGATTAAAGGGAAGATGAATTTATGAGTATGGGAGTGGCCTGTGCAAACACATAAATGTGCAATCAACCAATCAGTCAATCAACAAGCACTTATTTGGTGCTTAATACAGACTAGGGAGAACACAGGTGAATATGTTGGTATATAAAAGATACATACAAAGAGGATACAAGGTAAACTTTGAGGGAAAGATCTTTGCAGATGGAGAGACCTGTAACACTGCCCTGAAGAAA
This sequence comes from Pseudocheirus occidentalis, assembly GCA_028646575.1. Lineage (NCBI taxonomy): Eukaryota > Metazoa > Chordata > Mammalia > Diprotodontia > Pseudocheiridae > Pseudocheirus > Pseudocheirus occidentalis. The sequence continues at coordinate 144,801,884 of CM053594.1, read as the reverse complement.
GTGACAATTAAGATGAGTCTTAAAGGCAGCCATGGGCTCTCAGAGTTGAAGGTCAAGTGGGAGAACATTTCAAACATGGTGTAAAGGAATGCAAAGGCATAAAGGTGGGAAATGGGGTACCCAGCAGCAAGTACATCAGTATGACTAGATCTCAGAGTGTGTAGAGGGAAGTAATGTGTAAGAACACTTGAAAGGTAGGAAGGGACCAAGTTCCGAAGACTTATATGTCAAACAAAGAAGTTTGGATTTGATCCCGTTGGTGGAAATCATTGGAGTTCATTAAGTGGGAGAGTGAAATGATCACCTCTGCTTTGGGAAGATGATTGTAGCAGTTGTAAAGATGATAGATGGGAATGAGGAGAGACTTAAGGAAAACAACTAGGAGTCTATTACACCACCAAGGACAGAAAAAGTGAATTAAAGTGTTGGTTGTTTAGGTGGAAAGAAGGGGGCATCTAGAGAAGATATTGTCAAATGTAGGAGAAATGAGATCTGGCAAATGATTGGATATGTGGTGCATAGCCGTGGATGTGTGCAGTTGCCAATGAGAAAGTGAAAATGTGATTCCTAGTAAAATCACATGAATGCTTGAAGTCTCAAAAGTTAAATGCCCAAATGTTAAAGATTGCCTGTATTCTCTCCAGCCAACTACCTTTCCTCAGTTAAATTTACACCATACCAATTGTTACATGAATGCATGAAGTTTAATACGTATTTATCTACTTGATACATATTTAAGAAAATGATTGTTTTGCTGGCTAATTTTCATTAACACCCTTTCTATTCTAGTCCAGAATTTTCCTGATCTGGAGATGACTTAAATCTTGTGTGCCACTATACCTTTCCATTCTTCTTACAAATTACTCTCCTCTTCACATATGATTCACTTCAGAGAATTCTTCATGTCATTCCCCCTCATTGCACACACTGCCTCTGCTTTGCACCCAAACCTGGCACTTACATTCTAGCCCTGAACTCCTGAGTGGTGATAGTTCTTAATCCCCAGCCTGAGTCAAGCCCAGCACATAGCTTCTGGCCATCTGACTATCTTCATGATATGTTACAGTGAGTTTATATGCCCCCGCCACTCACCCCTGACTCCAGTTACTAGTCTAGCTCTGGGGAAAGTAATCTAATCAGCACCACCATTCCTGGAAAGGATGTGTCAAACAATTGTCCTGTCACTTGACTCACTATCACTTCTTGGAGAAAAACAAACCTTCTTGTTCACCACTTTATTATGTGTGTTGTATTCTACTAGTAGAATTTAAGGTGCTTGGGAGCTGGGGCTGTCCTTGTGTTCTGTTATTCTATTTATACTTGTGCATTAGCCCTTGGTACTGGGCCTGGCACCATACAAAAATATTTAGTAAATTGATTTCATTCATTAATTGATTCCATCCTCATTAGATTTCAGCCATTCTGATCTACTTATTATTGCTCACATTTGACCTACTAGGTCCCACCTTTGTGCCCTTTTCCTGCTTTACACCTTTGTCTGGCATACTATACCTTTTCATCTATGCCTCTTGAAAATCTTGGTTTCCTTTAAGAACCACTTTCTAAGTTCATGACCTTTCCTGGTTCCTGAAGATAATTGTGCCTTCTCCTTGAAGTTAATTTCATATGTGTCTTATTTATATATCCCCAAATAGATACATGAACTCTCCATAAGGAATGTGTGCTCCTTGAGATCTGGGACTGTTTGACTTTTGTCGTTGTATTACTAGTGTTTAGTACAAGGTCTAACACAATGTATTATTAGTCTTCCCCATTCCACCCCCACCCCCCAGGTCTATAGGGACTAGGTCAGGGACTGAATCTATTATTTCATTAGTAGAAAAATCTTCTGGGTAAGGAAATCCCCTTTACCAAGGTAGATCAGCATTTTCTTTCGAATTTATAGTCTTAGTTATCAGAAACACTGAGAAATTAAATGACTCGACCAGGGCCACCACATCAAAATATCTCAGAGACAAGACTTAAATTCAGGTATTCCTAGCTTCAAATCTAGTTCTCTATCCACTATGCTACAGTGTCTCTGGCACATAGTGCCTATATTTAATTTTTTATTTAGTTGATGATGAGAGAAAAATGAAGATTGGGGACTTATGGGAAGGCCTCTATAAGAGTCATACAGGCTGGGGTAGACACATATGGGATGTCACTTGCTTTGTTGGGAGAAACAAAAATTACCTAGTTCATAGAACCACATTAGTGTTTGATAGTAAATCTTAGATACACTTTAATTGGTTTTGTTTTTTTCCTCAAAAATCCAAATATGATTCCTGTTTTCTTCTAGGCCTACCTTCTCAGATGGGGCAGTTGATTGGTTGTCCAAGTTGTAAAAGTTCAGAATACAAGAGAGATATGTTCACCACTTCCCCTACTCACCTTCCCCCTTACCTCATCCTCACAGCCTTGATTTAATGGATTTTAGCAAAAGTTTGGGTGTCTGAACAACAGAGACTTGCTTGCTCAGTACAGAGGCCAGGATAAGAACATATTAGAACAATACCTTCCCTTCCTCAGTAGTAGCTTTTACTAGAAAATTTCTTGCGTATCTGCTCACTGCTTGACCTTATGCTGAATACTCAAGGGACAGTGGGCTGAGAAACACATATATTCTGTTGATGGTGCTCTAATTTGTATTAGACCAGAAGTTCCCAAATTTTCTCAGTTTATGGTTCCCTTAGTGTTTCAATAATTTTTTCATGGCACCCCTAGGCCAAAAGAAATACCCACTAGCTCCATTTACATAGTAGTTAGGTCCAAACAACTTAATAAGTATTTATGTTTTAATGACTTAATGACTATTTGAAAAAATAATACATATGAATTGAAAGAAAAAACACTTTTTTATTTCATTCCAAAATAACCACAATTAGTTACTAATGGGCCATGTGTGCCTGTGGGATCTTGTACAACTTCTAAAATCTTGGAATCAGATTGGATGCTGCCACCTTCATTTCCTGGTGCAAAATTGATTTTCATAAAGTACTTGCTTTTCAGCACAGCAACCACCAAAATCTTAGCTTTACAAAGAAATGATATTGAAAATGAGAACATTCAGGAAGTTACTGGCATAGTTGAAAGTATAAGTAAATAACAACATATCTCAAGCAATCAAGAACATCATTGAAAAGAATATAGAGAGATCCAGTGTTGGAACTGTGAACTACCTTAGGCTAGAAGTCACATGGTGTTTAAGAGATGTCGAGTATCACTGTGTTTCCCTTAAAAATTTGCAATGTTATACTGTACCAGTATGAGTTTGCTATGGCAGCCTGGGGTGATGAACACACAGTTTAGAAACCAGGGTAGTAGAGTTGTTGAAGCTGGTTCTTTTTGGTTGTGCCATTTATTTGATAACCAAGGTAAATTTTATAAAGGAATATCAAGTAAATATTAGCAGAAAATTAGGGCCCAGGGCATCTTTACTTTCCTTGTAACTTTGGGCAAATTCTTTAGCCTCTTTGTATGTTGGGGTTCTTTTATTTGTCAAATGGAGGATGGTATTTTCCCCCTTCTTACCTCACGAGACATTCTGTGAAAATAAATAAGTTATTAGATGTAACGGACTTGGAGTATCTTTTCCATTATACTATATTGAATCTAAAAATTCATAAGCCTGTAATTTCAGAGAGGGTGTCCATTCTTCTAGTGGACCCAAGATACCTGCAGGCCAGGATACTCTACAAGGGAATGCAAGGGGTCCATTTCAGAGGGGCTGTTACAGAAGTTCACCCATGAGGTCATTCTCTCAGAAGAGTCTCTATTTTCCTTTCTAATAGCCTCCCTAAGTAACCCATTAGGGATTTATCCTCTCTTGATTTATTGAGAAACCCATTTTAAAAATTTTAAACCTGGCTGTGATTTTGGACCAATCACTTAATCTCCCCGAGCCTCTATTTCTTCATTTGTAAAAGAAGAGGATTATACATTTAGCCTCTGACATCCCCTCCACGTTTAGATCTATGATTCCCTCAGCAGAAAGAATTCATGATCAATATGGTAAACATTCAGATTTTGATCTCTTGAAGATTGTGTGTGTGTGTGTGTGTGTGTGTAAGTGTGTAAAAACCAGTACATTTTCACCAAAATGAAGGTAGGCTGCTTTTCATGTCCTTCGTGGACTCTGAGTTCTAGCAAAATCAGACTGCTCTCTGTTCCCTAGTTGTATCTTGTCCTTTCCTTTGTTTTTCTGTGACTTGGAACACCATTTACCTGGAATATTCTCAATTTATGTTCTTAACTATTAAGATCCTTTGTTTTCCCCTGCAAAGCCCAACTCCTCTATGGAGAATCTTCCCTACTCACCTTCCTACTGCCAGTTATAAGTGATTTCTTTATCTTGGAATCTTTTAATCTTCCCTATTTCTCTTTTTGGGCACTTTCCTATGCACTTGTAGTTTTTACAAACTGTTTTATAGCTCTTTGCTGAGATTTTATTTTTACCCTACACTCTACTTACTAGATTGTAAACTCCTTGAGGCTAGGGACAATCTTGTTTGCTCTTTGTCTTTCTGACATCTAGCACAGTACTTTGAATATTATAGCGCTTTGCTGAAAAGAAGTTTGATTTTTGTTGCTCCTGCCATTGCCCTGATAAAAAACTGACAAATACCAAAGTTAAATAAATTGCCTAGATTCAAAAGGAGAGTAAAATAGAAATGTTCACTTAGGAACATTTCACCTTGTACATTATTGAGGTCTCCAGGCCAATTTGTCTCTTTCCAAATGTATTCAGTGAGCCCCAAAACATGCATGTAGAGAGATATGAGAAGGCAGTCATGAAGTAGGATACTTATTCAACTATTAAATAATTTTTAAAAGCCTTTGATGTGCTCTTAGTTTATTCTATAAGCAAAAATAGTAATGTTACCAATATATGCAGTATGTCACAAATATACACCATGACTACTTGTTCTGGGTAAGGGCTGTCATGGTGTGTGGTCATTTAGGAAAACATTTAACTCACTCTTATGTATGTGCTGTTAATAGTGAAAAGACTTTGTGAAATTTACCATCAGTGCAGTAGCTGAGCTTGATGCCAGTATTCATCCTTATTGAAGGTATTTTATAACATTGATAGAAACATTATGTTAAAAAGCATGGGAGCAAGCAAACAGCCTTGCTTTCACTCCATTGGATGACTGGGAAAGCACAAGAGCATCATCCATTATCCAGAACCTGGGCAAGTGTGCCATCTTGAATTTGACATGCAATACTAATGAACTTCTCCAGGAAGCCAAATTTTGACAATTTCCCAAAAGCCCTCATAACTGACTGTATCAAAGACCTTGGTCAGATCTGCAAAGGTTGTATATAGAACCCTGTGAAATATACAAAATAAACAAATGCTGATGACCCTCTATATTTACAAGATTGATTTTTTTTTACAGTTGTGTACTTCCTGCAAGGAAATTAGCTCAATTTACTACTAAAGACTAGGTGTTTTTGAAAATAAATACTTCTGATTCTCATCTTAACCTTTCTTTTTTTTAAATTTTAATTTATTTTCTAGGTTACATCATTCATTTCCACAAGGTTTTGAGTTACA
>CM053594.1:144763124-144795821 GCA_028646575.1 Pseudocheirus occidentalis | reverse complement strand
TTTCTGTCTTGTGGAGAGTTTTGGAGCTTGAAAATCTGTTTTAGAGTCCCATTTTATGAGTTTTTTAGTGTGTTTGTGTGGGAGCTGTGGTGCTTTGCTGCTTCTATGCTGCCATGTTGGCTCCGCCCCCTTATCTTAACCTTTCTAACTACAAAGGCAAATGACAACAGAACTGAGATATTAAATAGATCTTCAAGAAGATCTTAATGTACAACCCCTTTTAACAGACTAGGAAACTGAGACCTGAAGAGATTTCCTCATGCTTATATGGGTAGTAAATAGTAGAAGTGGGATTTGAACACAGTTCCTCTGTCTCCAAATTCAGTGTATTTTCCAAAACACTATATTGACCATCATAGGAGAGTTTAGGAATTGGAGTTTGATTGACTTGGGGACCAAAGTGCTTATTTAGTGGTGATGATAAGGGAGGTTGACAAGATGCTATTTTGATGTTTTATTCATCCAGACGTTGTGGTTTCTTATAACATAGACTCTTTTCACAATCATATGTCATTCTTCCATTCTTCTTAATAGAATTGATCAATGTGGTCAAGATAAGAAAATGTAATCATTCTGGCCAGTTTAATCTTGGATAAATATGCTAGTGACTAGCATATTTACTTTACTTTAAAAGAAGATAGTGACTAGCATATTTACTTTACTTTAAAAGAAGATGAGTATAATGAAAGAGTTCAGTCTTCAGTCCTCTGAAATTCAGTGCATCAAATTCCATTTTATCTTGACTGCAGGGTGAGTCTACCTTCTCCCAAGAGGGGGAAAATGAACATCTTTCCAAAGAGCATGAGAATTTTAAAGAAGAAAGATGAATGTGTGTCTTCCAGCTGTGAGAGGACTTGATAGGAGTCTCTCCACTCCTCTAAAACTAAAGGCCATGCTCAGCTCAAGTATATATTGTGGACTTATCATTGGTACTCTGGCAGTATCAAGGCTGAGGGAATGCATGGTAAGAGCTCAGACTTAAAGGAACACACTGGCCTTGTATAGGAGCAGCAGGATGATAGATATAGATATAGAGGATGTAGATAGACACACACATACATATGTATGTATATGTATGTATATTTCTCTTGTAAAAGACAAAGATGCTTTCACATTTACTGCAGAACTAGAGAAAAGAAATTGCAAAGACAACAGGGTGAATACAAAAAATGCAATTATCTTTTATTCATTCATATTCCATTTGGTAAAAGAAAAATTATATGCTGTTAGGCTTGGTACCCTTTAAAAACATTGAGAAATCAATCAAATAAATTAGGTGCTCTGGAATTTTACATCTGATGCCAAAGACACTCCAGAAGGATTGCTTATACATTCAGATTTGGGGTATGTTTTTTTGGGGGGAGAGGGCTAAAATATATTGCAATAAAGAAAAACATTTTGAAATAATTTACAGAACTAAAATATTATAAGAACTGTTGATAGAGACTTAAGAAAAACAATATAGGCGGGAGCTTTATTTGAAAAAGGAAGAAAGAAAAACAACTTGGCTCCATTAAATTTCATAAGCAGCATTAGCACTTGGCTTTTCAAACCAAACTTCAAATACAGTGAAATCTTCCAAAACCCATTGGTGGCCTTGGTATACAGTATGTGGAGAGTCTTTGGCAAATGCACTCTATTTTTTGATCCATATTGTTTGGAAGAGAAAGGGAGGAATTCATTAAGTGAAGTCAATCATTCCTCCCAAGGCAGTTCTCAAATGCCTGGCACTGTTGGAGCTAGTCCCCCTCTGAATCCCAGGGCACATGCATCATAGACTCAGCTTCTAATGCCATATTCTGTGTCTGTGTGCATGCATGTAATATGTGAACATGTATGTGTATCTGTGTGTGTGTCTGTGTGTCTGTGTATATCTGTGTGCATATGAATGTGAATGGGGAAAGGAGAGGGAGAAAATTAGGAGATAGCCTTTCCAAAGAGAGATTCTTCCATTTGAATACTGATTGTCATGAGGACTTCTGCATCTTCTGTGTCTAACTGGATATTTCTCTCCATATATCCATTAGAATGTGAGTTCCTTGAGCACAGGAACTGTCTTTTTGCGTCTACTTGTCTCTCTGCCACTTAGCACATTCATTGGCACACAGTAAGCGTATAATAAATGCTTATTGACCAAATGACTATTTGTCTTTCAATTTACATACAGTTAGTTAACCCTTTTATTATTGATTCTTATCAACCAAAGGTCTTAATTAGCACATTCCTGCTCTTCCAACATGATATTTGACATTCATAATGAGAACTCTGAGGCTTGCAAGTTGTAGAATTGTCTTACAGACTATCAAAGAAACTTCCACTGTTATTTTGTATGATTTGAATGTAAAGTATCTTTAATTGCTTTCTCAATTTTTGGAAATTGGAAATTTTTTGGAAATTTGGAAATTGTATGTATGGGTTGTTACTTGATTTTGGTCTGGACATATGATTTCATTTACATTTTCTATATGTAAATATTCTCTCCTCAAACAGATGGGCAACTCTTCTGTCTTAGATCAGGGGTTCTTAATCTTTTTTGTGTGTCATGGACGTTTTTGGCAGTCCAGTGAAGGCTATGGAACACTTCTCGGAATAATGTTTTCATATAAATAAAATACATAGGATTTACCAAAAAAAGCAATTATATTGAAATAGTTATATATTGCTTATCTCCAAATGTATGTATGCATGCATGCATGTATGTATATATGTGTGTGTACACACACAATAGCCAGGACAGTATATATCAGAAGCAGGACATGAACCAAAATCTTCTTGACTCCAAAGTCATCCCTGTGATTTCTTCATGTTATCCCAACTACTGAGTATAATTGATTAAATCCAACACCCCATTTCCTAGCTATGTCAGTGTAATAGTAATGAAATTTGAAAATCCTTTTGTATTGCTAAGCTAAGAGGTACTTAGCACCTAGTTTCAAATTAAGCCTCTGTTAAAGAAATAGAAGGTATGTCATAACAGGGAAGGGCTGAACAGGGAGGAGCAATACTGTATATAAGGAAAAACATTAGCTGGGAAAGTCAGAACTTCTTGGGATGAGCACCTGAAGGCCAGGCTGCTGTTGCTGGACTGGAACTTCAGTGGAGAAAGTGAATTTGATTTTGAGAATGAAGCTGCTGAAGACTTCTGAGGGCCAGCTGGAGCTACTGAGGATTTCTGTGAGCCAGCAGGAGCTGAGGGCCAGGCAGAGCTGCTAAGGCTGCTAAGGATTTCCAAGGACCAGGTGGAGTTGCTGAGGCTGCTGAGGATTTCCAAGGGCCAGCTGGAGCTGCCAAAGACTGAGGAAGCATGACTGTGGTGCCAGTATTTTCTACAAATGTTGTGGCTTTGTTAATGTTTATGAATGTTATTGTGGCCTCGTTAAGCCTTGTCTTCCTAGGAACAGAGACTGTGAAGGATTTGAGATGGACTGGACACCGTGAGCTTCAATGTGGAGTGGAAACTACACACAGAGTTGGACAAGGAGCTGGGTGCTGTCTGCCTTTGAACTCAGGTGGCAGTTGGTTAGATTCGTGCAGGAGCTGGGACCATGGAAGAAGGACGGTAGAAGCTGAAAGCCTGCCCACCACCCCTTAAGAGGGTACTGAGTAGTGACTGATGATTGAATAGTGACTGATTTGTAACTTAGTGTGCCCCATGGTGGAGGACTTTGACTTTTCATACTTTATGATTGAATGATTGAGTTACTAAGTGATTTATTGACTAAATGATTGTACTTTATTTAAAACTATGTGACTACTCTGGTGAAAACTATGTGACCATTTTAGTGATAAATTGTTGAGTTATTATGTCATTGTGAATGCTGTACCTTAATTTCCTGTGAATGTTTTGCTATAATTTGTTATTGAGTAAATAGAGAGTTCACTCTGTTGTGTAATCAGAACCTTGAAAGCTGTTCTCAGCAGCAGACTTCTGGAAAGCTGTTCATCCTTGGCTTTACAGTCAGAGAGCAAAGTTTACTATGATATAGCTAATCAGAGTTTATGATTGAAGTCCTCTGAACATGAGCATCATCATACATGGCAAAATGTCATATACTAGTGTTTGAAGGTAGTCAGTAAGGATGGTATGCTTAGATGTGGCATTAGGATATTAATGCTAATTACAATTTAAAAATTTTTAAGCATCTTTCATTTGATGATCTCAAAAGTCTTTACAAATACCCTCTGGCAGAGAATAGAGGCAATTGTATAGCCCTGGGGTAAAGGCCACCTCTATTCTGTCATGTTTCAAATGTATACTTAAACCATTCGTAGGACAATCTGGGTCAAGAAGTAGGTGGCAAAAGAAAAAGAAGGGGAAGGATATTGAGTGAAGGGGGAGGAAATAAGAGAAACACAGGAGTGCTCCAAAGCTGGGTGAAATAATACAAAGTAATTTTAGGGAGAGGGTGGAAAACCAACTAGGGGGTTAAGAGAGTACCTTCTGTGCATGACTTAAGCTAAGCCTTGAAAAAGCCATTAGATCTAGCTGGTAAAAGATCACTGAAAACTTTGAATTTCAAAGTTAAATTTCACATAAGTGTTGAGGTTGGAAGGGAGACCGCATGGGACTGAGAAGTTAAATGAATAGGAGGTGAGGAGATGAAAACTTGAGTCTAGATAACTCTTTCTAGGAGTTATTCTGTAAAAGGGTGAAGAGAAACTAGATGATAGCTTGAGGGGACTGTCACATTCAAGTAAAAGTTTTCTTAAGGATGAGGGAGGCCTGGGGTATGTTTATAGATGGTAGGCAAGGAGTCACTGGAGATGCAAAAAAGGCATGCAAAAATAGGGGATGGTAGAGAGGCCAGTCAACCAGTGGAGATAAAAGAGGAAGAGATCAATAATGCAAATAATGTGATTGGTTTTGGCAAGGAGGAGGACTACTACTCCCCCCCAAAATGAAGTAAAGTCTGATAGAAAAAGAGATGATGGAAAGATGTTTTGGGTCAATTGGTCAATAGCATTTATTAAGAGCCTACTATTTGCCAGGCGCTGTGATAAGCACTGAGGATACAAAGAAAGTTTTTTTTTTAAAGTCCCTGCTGTTATGGAGCTCACAGTATAATGGGTAGATACAATATGCAAGCAAGTATATACAAATAATATATACAGGATAAATTGGAAATAATCAACAGAAAGAAGGCATTGATACTGAGGAAAATCTGAGAAAGCTTCCTGTAAAACGTGGAATTTTATCTGGGATTTAAAGGAAACCCACATGGTCAAGAAATGGAGATGAGGAGGAAGAAAATTCCAGACACTGGGGCTGAGTAAAGGGTCAGTCAGTGAAAATGCCCAGAGTCAAAGGATGGAGTGTTTTATTCTAGAAAAAGCAAAGAATGGTACAAGGGAAAAGAAGCTGTAGCTTATGACACATATCCTCTGTTTTCTTAATAAAGTAGTAGAAAGTGAAATCCTCTACTGAGACAGAGAGGAAAGGAAATGGTATAGGGATTGAAAGAGAAAGGAAAAAATTTGGAATAGCCATTGTGTAAAATGTGTTAGAGAATTACTCAAGAAGGAATCTTTTCCCTTAAACCTGGCTCCTTTCTCCCTTTAAAGTTTCTTTCAGAAACACTGCCATTCACCAAATTTACCACATTCAAAATGCTGCTGTTACCTGAACTTTCCTGTTCCCATGTTTCCTACTCTCATATTTAATCAGATACTCTCTGTCAACTCTATTTCTATACTATCAATCGTATACCTCGCCTCCTGCTCTTCATTCTCATTCCTACCATCCTAGTACAGACCTTTATTCCTACGTCTCCATAGTATTGCAGTAGCCTTCTCCTAAGTCTTCTCTCTTTTATGTTTTTTCTTTTCAATATAGCCTTCATCCAGCTGCCAAAATAATCATCTTTATTCTTGGGTATGGATGTCTTACTCAAGAACTCAAAGAATACTTATCACTAGTTCCTTATTGATAATGATATTAAAGACAAGTTGGTACAACTCTCCTTTTCCAGCCTTACTTTATCTTATTCCTCACCATGTTCTTCATATCCCAACAAAATTAAAATCTCTTCTGACTCTCAAATGATCCCCAGGTTTTCCCATTCTCATACTTTTGCTTGTGACTTCTAATTTGGAATTCCTTTCCTCCATTTCTTTGCCAGTTATGTTTTATCCATTCTTTACAAACCCATTCCAATGTTACCCTCTGTGTGAAGCCTCCCTTGATTCTTTCCAAAATGAATTTTTCTCTCTCAGACAACAGATAGCACTTTATTTTTATTTCTCTCATGAGTTAATCATATTATATCATTTATTATATTTATTTCTTATTCTTTCCTATTTTTTAAGAGTCATCAGGAAAGTAATGTTGTTTCACCTAAACTTTAATGTCTTCCCCTAAACTCACTAGAGGGATCTTCACATTGTAGGTCCTCAGAGCATTATCTTTTAAATTATGTAATTAAATGATCTAATGAAATGGTCAGGCATGAGACCTGATCCATACAATCTATTCACTCTCAAACAGAAACAAGGCTTGTTCTTCTTCAAACTTGTAAATTCTCTAAAGCAGAAGACAGAAACTGCATGTTTCCTGGACATTGGAGCAAAGTTCTTGCCTTCATTCATTTTACTATAAGGAAAAAGAAAGGGAAAAGGAGAGAAGTTTAAATGTCAATAAAACTATTCATTAAGCAGATTGGAAACAGTATCAATAGTGAATACCCTATATGTCATTAAGCAAGTAATCATAGAATCATAGATCTAGAGTTGGAAGAGACCTTATAGCTCATATACTCCATGGCTTCTCCCCACCCTACCCTCACCCTCCATTTTTTAGATCAGGAAATTTGTGTATAATAATATGTCTGTAGTGCTTTAAAGTTTATAAAATACTTTGGCCTGGCTCTCATTTGAGCCTCAAAAAACCCCTTGGAAATAAGTGTTATTATTACTCCCATTTTATAATGCAGGAATGATGAGGAAACTGAGACGCAGGGACTTGCCCGTTGTCACATGACTATTTCATTATGCATCAGAGCTCAAATTTGCAACCAAGCCCATTGTATTTTCTGTCACACCACTATATTACCAAAGTACTTAAAGTCACATTCTGATGGGGGAAACAACATGTAAAAACAAGGTCTAAAAAGGGAAGGCACTGGTCAATTTAATTGTTCAGGAGTAGTTTATCCAAGACCATTGTTCTTCTTCCTGGTTGTGTTCTTAGGCTACTAAAGACCAATTAATGGTAGTTTATTGTCTTTCCATTAAGTAATATAAACAGTTATCTTTATTGAGTCCCTTATGATTACTCTTTCACATTAGCTTTTTTATGCTTCTCTTGAGTCTTATGTTTCAATGTCAAATCCCTTTCAGGGATTATATTAAGTTTTCCTGGGTAGGTTATACTTGGTTGTAATCCTAGCTCCTTTGCTTCCTGGACTATCATATTCCAAGCCCTCCACTCCTTTAATGGGGAAGCTCCTAAATCTTATGTGATCCTGACTGATTGAACAATACTTCAATAGTTTCTTTCTTGCTGCTTGCAATATTTTCTCCTTTTCCTGGGAGCTGCAGAATTTGGCTATAATATTCCTGGGAGTTTTCATTATACAATCTCTTTCAAGAGGTGATCAGTGAATTCTTTTAGTTTTTATTATATGCAGTCAATCTAAGATATTGGGGCAGTGTTCCTTTATCATTTCTTGAAATGTGATGTCTAGGCTCCTTTTTTAATCATAGTTTTCAGGTAGTCTAACAATTCTTAAATTATCTCTCCTTCATCTATTTTCGAGGTCAGTTGTTTCTCTGATGAGATATTTCCACATTTTCTTCTCTTTTGACTTTATTTCATTGTTTCTTGATGACTGATGGAGTCATTAGCTTCTACTTGTCCAGTTCTAATTTTTAAGGAATTAGTTTCTTCATTGAGTTTTTGTACCTTCTTTTCCATTTTACCAAGTTTAAGGAGTTTTTTTCTTCAGTGAATTCTTGTGTCTCTTTTACCAGCAGGCCAATTCTGGGTGTTTGGAAGTTTTTAGTGCTTCCAAGGTGGTATGATTTGGGGAGAGGTGTTTTCACTGTTTTATTGGTCTGCAATCTAATCTTTACCCAGGAAGGGCCCCTGTTCCCCTGCAGCCCACAAGTGCTAATCATCCTCTTGGCCCAGGAACTATAACCAGGTTGCCTGTTCTCCTGGAGTCACAAGTACTAGCTTTCCTCTCTGCTTTGGAACTGAGACCAGGGAACATGCTCCCTTGTGGCCATCTACAAGGACTCTTCTCTACTCCAGAGCTGCCAATCAGCACTAACTGCCCTCAGTGCCAACAAAGTGTCCTCTATAATCTTTCTGACCAGTTACCAACCCCTATACCATCTGCTAGTTGAGATCCTGAAGTTGCTGCTGCTGTTGCTGTTGCTGCTGCTATTGCAGAAACCTCTAAGACCCATTTCTGATGCTTCTGCTATATACCAGGCTGCCTCCCAACCCAGTGTCACAGACCTCTCTTGCCAACCTCCTAAGTTATCTTCAGCTGGAAAAAAGTCTGACTATGGCCTTTTGTTGGCTCTTCTACTCCAAAATTTGATTTGAGAAGATTTTTCAAATTGTTTGGAGGGGAATGTTGGGAAAGTTCACTGGGGTTGCTACTCAACCCCAACCCCAACCCCAACCAGAAAGATTTGGTGGCACATTTTTCTATATCTACTTATACCTAACATAGCTTCATGCTACTTCTTGTATCTCTAGATCAGTCAGACATGGGAGTAACAGATGAGAGGTATAATTTCTAGCTGCAATGGATAGCAATTTGGTAACAGTAAGGGTGTTTATGTCCCTCAAATCCATTTTTATTTTGATATTGCTAGTAATTAAGGAGAACTTAGAGAATTCAAAGCATAGACTGATATTTCACAGTTTCTTCACACAACAAAATCACAGGAAAAGAATTAGCATCCAGCATCAGTGACCTGGTACCTAGTTAAAACTCATCCTAAGGTTGCCAAAGGCAATGCTTATGAATTTGTTTCCGAGGCTTAAAGGCTGTCCTGAGAGAACTTATCTCCAGCAACCCCATATATCTGAAATGTATAGGCTTTGACTTCCAGGAAAGTGGGGAGACAGTTCAACATATTCAGGAAAAAGGAATCCCTGAGCGGTCAATCTGTAGGAAAAACTTAAAATAATAATTTGTTTTATTTCAGTCATAGATATTGGAAAACTGAATAGATCTGCCAAAGAAAAGGCACAAATGAAGCACAAAGTTATGAGGGAACCTATAAGAATTTGTTTTTTAAAAAGTATTTTATTTAAACTGTTACATCATAGGTATCTGACCGTCTTGTCTCCTCCAGCACTTACTTAGATAAAGCAGTGAACTTCCATCTGGGTCCATCCTACATTGATGAAGATTGTAAGCTATCCACAAAGTCTTATTCTGTGCAAACCTGGTTCGTGTCTTTTTAAAAATTCCTCCTTAAAGGATACATCTATGGCTGTAGTGGCTTTTCTATGGTTCTTTAAAATTTCATAGAAACCAGTGAAGTCTTTGGGATATCCATCTGTTAGCCCTCTCTTTCGATAAGTGCCTAGTCCCTCTCTTTATCATTCACGTCAATTCTAGATGGGGTTTGCCATTCCACTTTTCATGTTCAGATCATCATTGGGAATATGTAACACCAATATGAAACTTTCTGTTGAGTTGTGGATCTCTTGCTATTTGCTATTTAGTTTATTGCAAGATGTAATTCTATAATTTGTTGTCATATATTCTTTGGGAGAATATTAGTTTTTAAAAACAATATGTAAGAGGAAAGGATCTGTTTGTACAAAAAATATTTATAGCAGCTCTTTTTGTGGTGGCAAAGAATTGGAAATTGGGGGGATGCCCATCAGCTGGGGAATGACTAAACAAGTTGTAGTATATGAGAGTAATGGAATGCTATTATACTGTAAGAAATGACCAACAGCCATATTTCAGAAAAACCTAGAAAGATTTACATGAGCTGATGCAAAATGAAGTGAGCAGAACCAGGAGAACATTGTATACAACAATAGAAACATTTTATGATGAGCAACTGTGAATAATTTAGCTATTCTCAGCTATATGACAATCTCAGATAATTCTAAAGGACTCATGTAGAAAAAAGCTATTCACATCCAGAGAGATAACTGATGGAGTCTGAATGCAGATCAAAGCACACTATTTTTCACTTGCTTTATTTTGTATGTATTTTTTCTTTTGGTCTTTTTTCTTTAACAACATGAATGATATGGAAATATTTTTTAACCTAATTGCACACATATAAACCTATGCCACATTGCTTACTATCATAGGGAGGGGGGAGATGAAGGAAGGCAGGATAAAATTTAGAACTCAAAATTTTTTTTAATAAAATTGCCTTTACATGCAATTGGGAAAAATAAAATATTATTTAAAATTGGCTTTTACAATAAGGAGTAGGATACTGAGACCATAAGAAAATTATATTTCACCAGCATTTAATTTTCAGGGTCAACTTATTTATGTATTTATAATATTTACATGTTTATAAGCAGCATCCTTGTATACTGGAAAGAAATAGGAATATAGACTATTCCCACAGTAGTGAGGAACCTGTAACCTCAAGGCCACATGTAACCCTAAGACCACAATTTTCCCCACCCCTGGACTAGAGTCTAGACCCAACTCTCTCACTACTTGTGTGGCTTCAATTTTTTCAACTCTAAAATGAGTCAGTCAGATTCTCTGGTCCTATATATAATCTTGCACACAAAAACAAACTCTGCAAAGAAGATCAGAGAGAAATCTTTGAGAAACTAGTATTATAAGAAAGGGGTGGGGACCAAGCTAAAGAGGATGATTCAGAGGTCATATCAATTTTTTTTTTCACTAAAGGAGTATTTTCAACAAGTTGCATGAAATGTTACCAGGCTATGATGCAGGATTCTCACTAGATGAGGTCCCAGGGAATTTTTCAGTGTTCTTGACACTTTGGGACCCAAGATAAGAGATTTTGTCTCCCACTATCTCCTGGACCTCCCAAATTACATAGAATACTAAACTGGGTGGGACTTTTCAGAGATAAGAATATAATGAGGAGACCCTTAGAGAGGGAGTTGGGAGAAGAGAAATTGGTTGCTATAATGAAGGCTACTAGTCCAAGAGAAAGGAAGGCTGAGAAAGCAATGGGCCAGGAAAAAGTTCATATCCCAGTCTGGACCAAGGGTCCTACTTATAAGTTTACTATCTTGCCAAATTAATGGAGTTATATAAAATATGTTATACGTATATAATATGTTGTGAGTATATATTATAATCAATAAATATGGAAAATATTATTTTATTTTTTGCGAGTCCCACGTACCTCTTCTCACTCCCTGCACATGCCCCTTAACCTCTCTGTCTCCACTTCTTATCTCAGTACTTAGTTGTATGGAGATTTTTGGAAGGAAAAAGTTAGTATGGGCTAATTCATCTTGAGTGGAATGTTGGGAAGGGAATGGAAGAAACATTTCCAACTTTAGAAGGAATGGCAGCTTAATTCTGGGTACCTCTTCCTGATGATCCTAGAGAATTAGCCCTAAATCAGAGAACATGAATCTAAAACATGAACCTCAACCATCACCATGCTGAGGCATGCAACCCATGTAGAAGTGATAAGAAAGGGTCATGTGGGGTAAGAAACAGGGGTTGAAGAAAGCCTGGAGCCATAGGAAACAGAAATAATCTTTAAAAACATACAAAATTCTCTTATTCTGTAACCCTAAAAATTAAAGGCCTCAAGCAGACACAATTTTGGATTCTAAAGAAGAGCTTTGAGAGAATCTGGTGCTCAGTGGGTAGGGAAGGGATAATATCTGGGAAAGTTAATAGTCTCTCCAAAAGATGACTCCTCATTGCAAATGGCCAGGAAAACAAGTGCTTAAGACTCCTGCTGTTCCCTCTTTTAGACAAATGCAATGAGGTTGCAGAAGCCTTTTTTACCTTTCTGCCCACTTGGTCCCATTTGAGTGCTTCAAAAAGTTTTATGAGGGAAAAAATGGATTTCTGCCTAAATGCCCATTTTAATATATGAGTCTACACACACACACACACACACACACACACACACACACACACACACACACACATACACACACTCTCCCTGCCTTCCTCCATCCCTCCCTCCCTCTCTCCCTCTCTCTCTCCCTCTCCCCACCTCTGTCTCACACACACACACACACACACACACACACACACACAAACTGGGAAGACAATTCTCAAATCTCTGAAGAGCAGTTTCAACCAAGAATTTTATTATGTGGAAGAACAGAAAAGAATGGAAAAAGCAAACCTATTTCATGAATGATGTTTTGAGACTATTTGGATTGATCAGGTTTTTTTGGAAATGCCAGGGAAAGTTTGAGATAGATTTGCTAAATAAAACCTGTTTACAACTCCAGAATTGTACTTGTGCGCAGGGTAGATCTGACATGTATCTGTATTTCTGAAATTAGGAGTCTCTTCCCTTGCATCTTAAAGCTGTGTTTCCCCCCAAGTCTTCAAAATATAGATAACTCTAAAAGACATTCTACCCCATTCTACCCCATTTTAGGAATGAGCCTAAAAGAGCTAAATGCAGTTAGAGAAAGGGGGAGAGTACCAGGAGGACAAAAAAAGTGGCCTTAATTGGGAGATGAGAAGCCATCAAAAAAAAGCTTTGCTGGACACAAGTTTGTCCAAGGAAGGTCCTATGTGTACGTCTACCCCCGCACCTTCCCCCATCTAACTATTGTTTGCTTGTTTTATTTCTTGTCTGGACTTGTTACTCGAACTATTTGATGATAGTGCCAATGGGTTCTAGATCAGGATTCATTAGTGTGGATCAGACAAGTGTAATTCACTTTTGGACGTACCAAAGTAGAATCTCTGGTCACTTAGGCTTTTTAAGGGTATGTATTAATTTTAGTAAATCCTAAGGAGAGAAGATAAATGAAAGAATACAACTAGAAAATCCACTTTTAATATTTACCCTCCTTGTTCCCATCTTCCCATTCATATATTATCATTTATAATCTATATTCTTATATGTGCGTGTATGTGTGTGTGTGTATATATATGTATGTATGTATGTATGTATGTATGTATGTATGTATGTATTCCTCTTTGCATATGGGAAAGTGACTATGCTTTCCAGACAGAGACATTATCAAAAGTGGTATCTTGTATATCCTTCAGGATGTTAGTTTTTTACCCTTCTGGTGTCCTTTACAGGCTTATTTATTAAATATCTTTCATCAAGCCTGCCAGTCTCCCTGGGCCAGATTCAGCCCAGTCGGAAAGGTAAACAGGGCTATTCTTCTGGACCTAGATGACCTCCCTCTGGAGACAGCCTGGAGTTCCAGCACCCCACCTTGTCTCTCTGGGAACCAGCCAAAAGCTTGCCTACAGTCTTAAGCTTGGGGCTTTTCCTCTTATGACTTTGCTGCCAGCTGAGTGACCGGTCATACTTTAAGGAGCAAAACACAGAACAGAAGCAGCCAAGCCTGTCACACTCTACAAGTATTTGCAGCTCAGACCCATGACATCTGGCTAAGATATTTACAGAGTTCAGTGTTGTATCACATCTGGAGTCTAGACTTAGTGACTCTCTGGGTTGGGCAAGGAACCTCCCTAACACCTCCTGCTCCTCTCTCTGTCTTTCTCACTCTCCCCCTTCCTTCTTTTGCCAAGTTTTCCTTCTTTTTGCCTCTCACTCATCATTCCCCTCTCCTTTTCTTTACCTCCTCTCTCTGTCAGTTTCCTTTCTTAAGGCCCTTCCCTCTTATATCTTTCCATATATTCCTGATGAGCCTTTTAAAAAAAAAAAAGGATTAAAAAGCAGCAAGGCTTTAGGACTCTGAACTGGAAGTTAGGAATTTTAGATCCCAGTTCCAACTTGTGAAAGGCATGGGAACTCTCTGAACCTCAGTTTCCTCATCTGTAAAATGAGATGGGTCGACCTAATAGCCTTTGAGGTCCCTTTGACTTGGGATCTATGATCCTTTAATTCTTTGAAATGCTGATTCATCTTTGCGGATAAAGAGCCAAATATGAGACAGCAAAATTAAATCTTTCGTATCATCTAACACCTTCTCTAATGATCTCTAGGCTACAGAACCAGTCCCTTCTTGCTATTCCTGAAACTGGAATAGCATAATCAAGCTTTCCAGTTTTTTCCTATGTGTTTGTAGGCACATCATCATTAGGGAAAGAAGGGTAAGAACAACCACCATAAGTAGCAATTCAAGATTTCTAAGGTAGTTTGGTAACCATCAGCTGAACTGGACATGGGTGATAAAAATTATACCATTTAACAGAGGACTGGGAGCAAAAATCAAAACAGGTCATTTTATGATGACTTTACCAAGCAAGAGATATGACTCAACCTCACTAACATTACATGAACTAACATGTACTAAACATCCACCTGGGAATGGCTACATCTTGTAGATGTCAGTGGATCAGGGAATCAGAGCTGGATGGAAACTCAGAAGCTGTGTCATTCAATGCCCTTGGTTTTCAGATTTTTAAATGGTCTTCCTGATGTCCGTGGGCTGTGTGGCAGAGCTAGGCTTCCTATGTAGGTCCACTTACTCCAAAAGCAACACGCTTTTGGTGTACCACAAGCTACCTATAGCTGATGTCTGAAGATGGATCTCAGGTTTTTTGCTATTTCTTATTTGCTTGTTGATTTAGAGCTTAGTCAAAAAGATAGCAAGGAACTAGGCTTTTAACCCAAGTCTCTTAACTTTGAATCTAGCTGACTTCCTGCTGCCTTTTTCTAAACATGGCAAGCTCTTCTTTTCTTGAAGTATGACAAAGCTACTCTCTGTTGAAGAACAGTTATGACACTGGAAACCATAATTCTTGACAGACTTCTGAACATCTCCCTGACCTTAGAAGAATCTACCTGGTATCTGTGGCCTTGCCGCTACAGTGAGGAGATTTTTATGTGAAAACCTGCAAATGTCATACAGAAAGGTCAAGAACTCTGATGTCTTTCAAGAACATGTCAGCAGGCATTCTTGCATAAAGAAAAAAGGAAAGAAGGAAGAAAAGAAGGGAAGAATGAGGGAGTGAAGGGGGGAAGGAAGGGAGAAGGGAAGGAAGGAAGGAAGGAAGGAGGGAGGGAGGCAAGGAGGGAAAGAGGGAAAGTGGGAGAAAGAAACAGGAAAGAACAAAAGAAAACAAGAAAGGAAGGAAGGGAGAGAGGGAGGGAGGGAAGAAGGAAGGAAGGAAAGAAGGAACGAAGGAAGGAAGGAAGGAATCAAGCAAATATTAAGTACCTACTCTATGTCCAGCACTGCTAATAAGCACTTTACAAATATAATTCATTTGATCCTCAAAACAATCTTGGGAGTTGTGTTATTATTTCCTCATTTCATGGCCAAGTAAACTGAGGCAGACAGAGATTAGGTGATGGTCACACAGCTACTAAGTACCCGAGGCTGGATTTGAGCTGCTGTCTTTCTGACCCAAGGCCCAGCACTCTTTTCACTGTGCCACCTCTGCATAAATTGCTTGCTTCAGAAAGTTTCAGCAAAATTGGAAATGATGATGGGAAGATCTTTGAAGATCTCTTAATTCAGTGATCTTGAATTTTTAGTGGGCAATAAGGAAAGAACATTCATTCGTGAATAAAAGGGCTTACAAATTTCCATAAATTATGTCGGGAATGGTGTCTTAAAGTAGTAAGTACTCTGCACTCATTCTCAAAAACACAGCTAGCTACATTGCTCCTTCAGGGTTTTAGGGATACCCCTGAGGTATTGGGGTCCTTTATCTAATTGTTATCAGTCTTGAGTCCCCATTGTGATATGGTTCTCCCACCCTCCACTATTAGCTATTAATGACTGTAATTCCAGTTTAGAAAGACAAAGAAACATCTATATGTTTTTACAATGGATTACCTATTTCAAAGGTCTAGCAAGAATTGAGGTAAAACACCCCTCCTCAATACGTCAGGGGTATGCTTTATTGGGCGAGCTAGATAGTGCAGTGGACAGAGCACCATACTTGGAGTCAGGGGAGCCTGGTTTCAAATCTAGCTTCAGACACTTATTCACTGTGTGACCTTGGACAACTCACTTAACCCTGTTTTGCCTCAGTTTTCTCATCTGTAAGATGAGTTGGAGAAGGAAATGGCAAACCTTTGCATTATCTTTGCCAAGAAAACCCCAAACAGGGTCACAGAGAGTAGGACATGACTAAAAATAATAACAAAACAAAAACCCTCTCCTGACTTGGCCCTGTCTTTCAAGAGGTCCCCAGGCTCATCTCCCACTCCCTAGGAATTACTTTATTTCTATAGATTGACAGTGGGTATATGCTATTTCAGATCAGTAGGAGGGCATTTTGTGAGTGTGAAAGTTTTAGGAGGATGGAAAATAGAACTGATAACAAAAACTCGATTTTCTCCTTGGCTTCAGAGCTACAACTGTGACTGGGTGATTTGTTTTTCCATTAAGAAGAATACAAAGGCTCATCTCCCACTGGATGAAAAGGTACAAAAGTTCAGTTCAGTCCCCCAAAGTTTCTGCTCTTTGGCAGACAGGGAACAGACAGCAGACTCTTGGTTCCCATGGCATTGCCCCAGGCCCTGGGCACTTGTTTCCACTGCTTTTGCATTCATTAGCACCTTTTGCATTTGTCTGCTATAGTTGAAGAGCTCTCTGGACCTTCTTGTCTTTTCCTTGCTTATGGTTTGACCATATCAGAATGCCCAGCGTGTCTCCCTATCACAATGGGAGCAGCGACGCACTAGCATCATCATGGGTTTGCATATCAGGTACATATTACTGGAAAATACAGAGAAGGTTTGAAAATGCACTTCTGCTACTGGATGGCCTGAAAAATAGAAACTATATCACAGTGGTGACAGCATGAGGGGAATCTTAAAGACAACAAAAGCAGTAGCAGCAGAATCCGATCCCTCCAAGCCAACAACATTTCTCTGTAATGGAGCCCAGCTTGGGGAAAACCACTGTCTCACAGACATGGACAGCTGGGTGCTGTATGAACTATCCAAAGGTTCTAGTGTTTAAGAATTAAGTGGTGGGGGCAGGGAGGAGCCCTTACTGAGGATGTGGAAGATTTCAACCTCTTGTTGATGATTCTACTAGCATAAGAAGTTTCCCTTCAGTTCTACTCAGTTCATAAAGCAACTCTCTCACAAGATTTTCTAACTACTTATTTGTATCTCATAGAGAGCAATGTGAAAAGCCTGTGGTGTTGGGTTTTGGCAGATTGCAACATATAACCAGTACATATGATCAATTAAGAACTCCAAAAAAAGTAATGTTGTCAATATCATCAATAAATTGCATGATAGAGAGGATTGGTCAGTCAAATGGTGAGAGTAAAGTATGACAGGTGGATGATTAGAATATTCCACCAGCATCCTGATGATATCCAAAGATAAAAAGGAAGGTCTCCAACACATTGGGGAAACTCCTGACCAGTTTTTGAGAGTACATGAAGGGTGTCCCACAGAATGAACAGACAAGGATGGATTGTATTCTGCATTGTTGGAGGCAACTCATTAATTGGTCAGATCACAGACCAATTTGCATATTTTTATATATTAATCAAGGCCAACAGAAACATTGCTTAATAACTTTACTCAAATTATTTGTAATCATTTGACAATTGATTTTAAGGGATATAATCCAGATAGACATTTAAAGCATTTTAACTTTTTTTCAAATTTTGGAAAACAAAAACAAAAGGGTGCATGTAGATAGACACACCCACATGCATACATACATGCATATATATATATATATATATGCATGCATGCATGTATTATGTGTATGTATATGAAAATATATGTGTGCATAGATATAGACATACACATATCTATCTATCTATCTATCTATCTATCTATCTATCTATCTATCTATCTGCATTAAAAAGGGGGGCAGGGTGAAGCTAGGTGGAGAGAGCAAGCACAGGCCTTAGAGTCAGGAGGACCTGAGTTCACATCAGGCCTCAGGCATTTACTAGCTGTGTGACCCTGGGCAAGTCACTTAAGCTAATTGCCTCAAAAAAAAAATCAAAGACCTTATTTGAAAACAAGAAAAAGCAACACAAAATAAAACACGAAACTGGCCAGCTAGATATCTCCGTGGCTAGAGCATCAGGCCTAGAATCAGGAAGACTTTTCTTTCTGAGTTTAAATCCAGCCTCAGATACTTACTAGCTATGTGATCCTGTCCAAGTCACTTAACCCTGTTTTCCTCAGTGTCTTCATCTATGAAGTGAGCTGGAAAAGGAAATGGTGCACCCCTCTAGTATCTTTGCTAAGAAAACCCCAAATATGATTGTAAAGAGTCAGACCCAACTAAAAAGACTCAATGATTACAACACCAACAATAATTGTTTTAAAAAATATATGGACATGCTTTCTACCTGATAAAATGTAAGGTCTTTCTAGGCAAGCAAACAAGAATTGTTTTCTGTTTTCTTTATATCCCCAATTCCTGGCACCAACAGATGCTTAATAAAATATTTTCTAATTGGTATTATATATAGATGCTTAAATATAAATACTATATACAGTATACATTAAGTGCACTATTGCTAATGATTGCTAATATTATTTCCAGCCCTAAATAACAATTGCTAGTATAATGGAGTCTTTGGAGCATGCCCAGTTCCTCTGAAATGGAGATACTCTTTGTTCCCTACCATGTGGGAGGCTGTAACCTCCTTCAATAGACTGTGAACAGCTGCAGCTTTCACACAAAGAAGGTGAGGGGTGGCTCTCTTCTCTTACTCTTGCTGGCTCAATGCTCATTTCTTCTGTGTCCAGAGGGTGAAGATCCCAGTTCACCCAGAGCAGATAAGATGAGTGACTGGAATCATTCATCAGTGAGAGGAGAGACTTCCCTTACCCTGTTCTCCCTCTTTTACCAGGGTTCTGAGAAATGGACTTCAAGGGTGTTTGTTTCTGTTCTGTTTCATTTATCTGTCTCAGGTTCAGTTGCTGGGGGTGATGCCTTACCTAACCAGGAGTTCAAGCCAAGGAAACTTTGGAGCAGTATTCCATAGAAGCCTGCCTGACAGGGAGGCCAGGAGAAGCCAGAGTCCCTGGGGCCTGAGCCTGTAGGAGGTTTTGGACTTACACCCAAGACTAAACTCTATAGGAACCTATCTAAACTTTGAACCTAGTCCTCTTCCCCTCCCCAGAGACTAAAGTGGTGAACACTGAGTGGGGTAGGGTGGGATGAGAAGAGATTACGCCTCTCACATTTTGGGAGAATAAATTGTATATTTGTCATTATAGCTTTGAAGTAAATCTTTCTTTGTTAAAACTAATTAGACTGTTAGTAGCTAAATAGAACTAAGGGCAGGGGGAACGCTCCCCTCTCCAGCCCCTACATTTGAAGGGACATCCATAGGGCTTGGAGCCATAGGGCAGAGAGCCTAGACACTGCCAGGCACCCTCAAGGGCAGAAAACCATAAGCGAAAAGAGAAATCTAACCTACCTAATTTTCCACATAGTAGAGACCTTAGTAGTCAGTGTTACATGCTAGTATTTATATCTCTCTTGAATTTCTGAAAAGAACTTTACGTGTTGTCGCATTTGAGAAAACTTTGAGCTAGCTTCTATTATAATCTCCATTTTACAGATGAGGAAATAGAGGCACAGGGAGATTCAGTGACTTGGCCCAGGATCGCACAGTAAGTATCAGAGACACAGTCATCTCTCATATTCTTAAGACTAAGTCTCTATCCACTCGACTTAGGTCATTTGCCTCCAAAACTATTGTTTTTTGAGTTATAAGGTAGTAGAAAGATCTTGGAGCAGAGGTTTAGGGCAGGGACTATTTCAGAAATATGTGTGTGTGTGGTGTGTGTGTGTGTGTATGTGTGTATGTATGTGTGTAATACATATAAAGAGAAAGAGGGGAAGGAACAGAGGAAATATATATGTCTTTGTAACCAGTGGTCATTCATCAAAGATTTTCTACTTTTTTGTCTCCATCTTTCAGCAAAAATCACAACATCCTATAATTTGAGAGCTTTGTGCCAGCATGTATAGAGTTACTCGGTGTGTGTGTGTGTGTGTATGTGTGTTGTGCGATGGGGGGAATGATTTACCATGCTTTCATTTTCCTTGGTTTCCAAAATGGATGCCATAAGCCAAAAGAAATGAGAAAACTCCCCAAATATACTAACAGACATACATATTTATGAAATATATATTTACATAAATATGAAATAAACTCTATCTTGAAAGCCATGCCCATTGGTCTACTCTCTGGGTTTTCAACAAGTGACTACAGAAACTACAGGAGGGTGGCACCAGGCACAACCAGGAAGTGTATTTCTTGCTCTCTATAGAGACTGAAGTATGATAAAATATCCCCCCATTAAAGAAAAGCAAACACACATTCAACCTGCTCTGCTTAAGAAGTCCCTAAGAGAGGAAATTAAAAAATGAACATGGCAAGGTTGGACAGAATGTAAATACACTCCTAATTACATAATAACACAGGGTACATGACATTTGTGTTAACACAGCCTGTGTATATAATGATGTTGGTTCTTCCCAATGCCATTGGAGGTAATTGTATCTTGACCCAAATCTGGCATCCAATTGAGTTTATGGGGTCAGATATGGAATCTTACCTAGAAGCCATGATATGATATTAATATTATATATTATTATTTCTCTCTTCATTTTACTGATGAGAAAACTTTGACCCAGAGAGAGGTTAAGTGACTTCTCCAAGGCTGAACAAGAATCAGAGATTCACACAAATTGTCCCAAGGCAGATCCAACCTGGGAATGCAAATTGGGGAGTCACTAGAGGGGATCACCAAACAAACATTATCTTATTTTAATATCACAACAACAATTTGAGTTTGATACTGCAGGCATTACTGTCTCTTTCTCAGATGAAGACATAACTCAGAGGATTTAAATGACCTGTCCATGGTTACACAGGTAGTAAATATTAGAGGTAGGTTTCTAACTCAATTCTTCTAAAATCCAAGCCCTGATCTCTTTCTATTATGCCACAATGCCTCCCGGTGAGGAACCTTCTTCCATCAATGTAGCTCATAACCTTGGAGAATTCTGTAGGGCTGTGAGAGGTTAAGAGACTTGCCTCAGGTCACACAGTTAGTATGTATCAGTAGTGGAACTTGAATGTAGGTCTTCCTTAATCTGAGGCTAGTTCTTTCTCTTCCACCATGCAATAGCCTCTCAAGTCCATGGAAATTACTTTCCAAAATTCCCAAAGTTCTTAAATATATTGGCTTCTATCTTCTGACATTGACAGAAAGAATTTCTTAGAACGGTAATTCCCAGGCATTAAAGATTCAGCATCTGAAGTTCTTTTAGAAAAAGTTTTAGAAATATATGCAGAGAAAATGCTATGACTCAAAAATCAAGAAGCAGTAACATGCCTTCAACCCAGATTTCAAACTGTCCTTACAAGTTGATAAACCCTGGGAGTTCATTTGCCAATTAGCAAGCAGGAATTACGCAAATAAACCCCCCACTTCCTGCACATTTCTGAAAATCCATAACCTCTCCTAGGAGTCAGTTCATAATCATGCAAATAGCTGCAAATATTAATAACTTCAGACAGGCTGCTCTTTGAAAGGTGTTAGGAAGAAATGAAACCAAAGCAGCAGAAATAAGAGCCTCAGACTTATGTGGAGGGCCTCAGGGCAATAATGAAAAGGACAGAATTTCAATGCAGCAGTGGTAAATCTTAAGGAAATGTCTAGAAACATGTAAAATGTTTTAATGGTTCATAAAAAATAATTAAGGTTCTCAGAAACCTAAGCCAAATTGATATTGCTGAAATCCTCCAAGGACATTGATTGAAATGAACTTTTCTATGGAAGAATGTCCTGTAGACTAGCTGAGCAACGGGGTCAGCCTTTTGGGTCAGTGGCTTCCCTATAAAGAATTACTGAGGGGAACTGAGGCAGGGATTCCTGTCCAAATATAATAAAAATATATTTTATCATTCTTTCTGAATGGCACAGTTGCTTTAAGTCTTTGTGATTTTTCAGTCTGCAGGATCTGAAGGAGTTAAAAAGGCAAAATGGATAAGTGGATGTAGCACTGGGCTTGGAGTAGGGAAAACCTGGGGTCAAATACCATGTCAGACACTGTGTGACCCCACAGAAAGTCACATTACTTTGTTTGGCCTGATTTTCTTCAGCTGTAAAATGAATCTGTCTAAAGTCCCTTCAGACTCTATATTTAATCTAATCCTAGAAAGAAGAAGATAGGTCAGGTGAGGATAAGACCTTCTAATCAGAAATGTGGAAGAGGAGCAGACGACTTTGTCTGCCTTACAATTTTGCCAGTGGTCCATCATGTTCAACAGCTTCATCCTGTGAACTCATCACCATTATCTAAATCTTCCTTTCCCCTCAACTTCCCTAATTCTATTGATGGTACCACCAATCTTCCAGTTACCCAGGATTGGAACCCAGGAGTCATCTTTGAATCCCCTGTTTCTCTCACCCTCCACTTCTTATTACCATAGTTGCCAGGTCTTGTCACCATTCTTTGCCTCCAATTCTGTCTCCTTCATGCCCATTCATATATCCATCACTCAGGTTCAGGTCTCTTGCCTGCACCACTGTATTCTAGTACTCAGCTGGATCTGTGATCTTACCATTTTGGATGTTTCCTCTAATGATGTAAATTACAACCTATCTAAACTTAAACCATAATTTCCTATAAGGTGTACACCAAAACTATAGGCTTATCTCCCTTTATCCTGACAACACTTCAAATCTGGTTCTCCTCCTGACTCTCCTCCACCTCAGCTGCCTTCTCAAGCTGGAGATACCTTCATCTTTGTAGTCCTCTCCTTTGAGTTGCTCCTTAGAACCTGCATTTGAGGAGGTGCCTAACCCAGCCATGCTCACTTCTAATCTGATTCTTCTCATGAATCTAAAGACTTTTATACCTTGTACCCATGAAGTACCTTCCTCTACCCAACTATCCTTTTAGTTTCATTTAATGTGTTGTCTTCTACCATTAGAACATAAGCTCCTTGAGGGTAGGGACTGTTTATCCTTTTCCTGGTATTTTCATTGCTAGTATTTAGTAGAGCCTGATATATAGCAAACCCTTACAAATGCTTTAACAATTATAGGGATAGGGATACCAGCGGACCACTTGAGTTGTCTATTTGCCATCTCTTGTCTTCATTATATGGCTACTTATCTTCTTTGCCTATTATATACTTCACTGATGACATCTTTTCCTCCTGTTCTTCAGAGTTTCTTATTGTTTAGACATTGCCTCCTCCTTGTACCCACAATGCATTTTACCACAATACCCTGTGTGATATTCTTTTTCAATTCTGTGGTGATTATTGTCTTATGTGCCCTATAACCATAGAACAACTGATTAAAGTAGCCTCCTAATTGGTCTTCTGTTTCTAGTCTCTTTCTTCTCAAATCCCTTCTCTGCACAACTTCCAAAATAATTTTCCTATAACACAAGCCCATTTGTAGTATTGCCCTTCTTAAAATCTTTCAATGACTCCTGTTGCCCCTACAAATTAGGAAGAATTTAAGTGCCTACTAATTTGTTCCAGATACCATGCTACGCACTGCAGATACAAAGAAAAGTAAAATCAGTTTCTGTTCTCAAGGAGCTTACAGTTTAATTTAAAAAGTACAAATTCTATAACCTACCATTTATGACATTTAATTTCAATATAACTTTCGAATTTTATTTCTCTTCCACTGCCCTTCATACTATAGGTTCCAGCCAAACTGGATCACTGGTCAGCCCTCATAGTCAACATGTTGTCATATGCCTCTGTGGATTAATGGGGGGCAGTCTTGTATGGAATATATTACCTCATCTCTGCTCATCCAAATGCTTGTCTTCTTTCAAGGCTTGGATAAAATGACTCCTTCATGAGGAGGTGGAATTAATACATCTAGTTGGAAATGTTTTTTGTATCTCATTTTTGTAGAGTACTTTGGATTTTTCCTTTCTCCCCATCACCCTACACTATGTACTGCACTCACCATTGTACCCACCATTTTCTCCCAGTAAACTATAAGCTCCTTAAAAGTAGGGATGGTATAATTTTTTTCACGTTTATATCTTTATTGTCCCAGTGAAAGTTTACAAGGAGAATTGATGAATACAACTGATGGAAACAGCAAGAAGCCTCAATGACAACCCAACAAAGAAAGTGGTTCTGAGGGTATTGAGGAATAAAACCAGAAGGAAAAAAGATAATAAAGAAATGATAGAAGAGACCTACAAAGTTGTCTTTTTAAAAAAATAACAAATTTATTTTGTCATAAAGAACTGCAGTGATACTACATTTGGATTTTCACACTACAAATGGAATATTATTGTGTTATAAGAAATGGGGAGGAGATGGTCTTCATATTCACCTGGAGAACCTTATACAAACTGATGCTGAGTGAGAAGAGCAGAACCAGGAAAAATTTGCACACAATCACAGACACAACATATGTGTGATGACCAACTTTGATAAACTGGACTCTTCTCAGCAACATACAGTTATGAGACAACTCTACAATTCTCAGGGTGGAAGTAGATGTCTACACTCAGAGAAAGATCTAGAAAGAACAGAGTTTAAATGGAGACTGAAGCAATCTACATGCTATCATTCTTTTTCATGTTTGGTTCTCTTTCTTTTTTCCCATTGTTCACTCCATTGGTTACAACCCTTCTATACAACCAGATTAATGTCCAGTGTGAAAATATTTGCAGATCCTATGCTTGATTGCAAGCCTCCATGGAGAGGAGGGTGATTGAAACTCAAGGGATTGTGGAACTGAATCTTATAAAATAAAAGTAAATTTAAAAATCAATTTAAATAGAAAAAAAGAAAGGACATAAGAAAAGCACCTAGGTAAAGACAAGTGTACACAGGGGAGTTCCATTCTATAGTCCAGTCTCAAATAGATATAGGGACCACTAAAACCATACATAAGGATCTCTGAAGGGGTATATTTACTTGGAAAACTATATATGGATATTATATATGTCCTTTTGAATTTTATTTATTTTGTTAAATATTCTTAATTATATTTTAAACTGGAGGAGACCTAGCACAGAGTCCAAATTGAAAAGGCATTTTCTAAGGGCAATGAGGCCCTCATGATGCTCCTTTTTGGGGATGACATTATACTGATTGAATCACGTCCTGAAACAATGAATGGAGAGCTTCTTGGATGAGATCCATAGCCACTCAGAAGAACTTGACCTAAGGATCTGCCAGAAAAAAGAAAAAACAAACAAACAACTGGATGAAGAACACTTATTCTCCAGACTATGAAATAGAGTTAAATGGATGACTTATAGAGCTCAAACATCAGTATGCGTATATACAGCTAGGTCCTGGTTAGTGTAAATAACGCAACTCCTGAAGTGTTCTCATTATTCGAATTCGTAGTGCATATTTCTATTGGGCTGGAATCAATTATCACATTTTACATGATTATAATTTCAAATAGTGTACATTTGAATAGATGTGACCACTTCAGGTGATTCATTATTTGTACCAATAAGGACCTGCCTTTTTAGAAACACACACAGAGACATGCATGAATGCTTAGCTCTTTGTACACAATACATGCATGAGTATGCATATCTGTATTTGCATGTATATGTATACATATATAATTTGTGTTTACATATGTGTGTTTATACATATATGCATATGTATGTGTATATACATACACATATTCTTTGGACCTGGAGTCAGTATTTGAGTTCAAATCCAACCTCAGGCACTGGCTATGTGACTCTGAACAAGTTACATAACCTCATATTCTCAGTTTACCCAACTGTGAAATGGGAAAAATAATTAGCACCTACACCCCAAGGTTGTTGTGAGGATCAAATGAAATAATATTCACAAAGCACAGTACCGGACACATAGTAGGCACTGTATGCATACATGTATGCATATGTGTTTGTAATATTATGTAGCATGCATATAATATGTGAAGAAATTAGATTATGTATTATTATTTGTCACTTCTGACTCAAGAAACCCCATTTCCCTATCACATCTAGAATTAAATATAAATTTGTCCTTTGTTTTGTATTTAAAGCTTTGCATAATCTGGCTACTTCCTATCTTTCTGATCTTCTTACACACTACTGCCTTTCAGGTATTCTCAAGTTCAGTCTTACTGGTCTAACTGCTGTTCCTCTCACAGGACTTTTCATCCCTCGTCTCTTTTCCTTTTTGCATTGCCCAGAATCCACATCTCAGACTCTTGGAGACACTGGCTTCCTTCAAGTGCCACATTTTGGTAGAAGCCTTCCACAGCCCTACCAGATGCCAATGTCTTCTCTTCGAAGACTAGCTTCCATCTCCTCTGTATATATCATGTTGTGCCTGTTTATATACATGTTGTCTCCCCATTAGAACGTAAGCCCTTTTACAGGAACAGAGACAGGGTAGAGAATAGAACAAGAGGGGGATGGATAAGAAGGAGGGACATATAAGCAGTCTCTCACAATATGCCCACTGTGGAGACGTTCTGCGTAATTACACATGTACAGCCTGTATTGAATTGCTTGTCCTTCCAGTAGGAGTGGGTGATGAGGGAGGAAGGGAAAGAATCTAGAATTTAAAGTTCTATAATCAAATGTTAAAAATATATATGTTTATTATTATTATTATTATCATTATTAACTACATCCAACTGGGAATTAAGATATACAGGCACTGGGGTAGGGAGATGCATCCTGTCCTTCTGGAAAGTCAGAGGGGCAAGAGGGAGGACATAGGAGAGAGCAGATTGGGGGAAGTGTTATAGAGTGGGATAGGGCTATTTTGAGGTGTTAGGTAGGGGAAAGATGAGAAAATTTGTAACTCAAAATCTCGTGGAAATGAATGATGTAAACAAGAAAAATTAATATTAAAAAAACAAAAACAAACGACAACAACAAAAAGAATAGTATAAAGGAGATGATTAAAACAGAACAAAGGCATAGATTACTGCCAGCTGAAAGAAATGGAAGAGGAGGAAGAAGAGAGAGAAGGAAACAAGGGTAGTTTTCAAACCAATGATCAATCAAAATAGGATAATAACCTAGAGGAATATTGCCACCAGGTGGCATGGTGTATGATAGAGTGCTGGACTTGGAGTCAGAAAGACCTGTGCCCAGAGTTCATCTTCAGTGAACCCAGTTCAGCATTCTTGCTCTCTGTGTGACTGAATATGTGGACAAATAATTTGTTCTTTTAGAGCCTTCATCGATAAAATGGGGTGATCAAACCTGTAGACCCACTTCACAAAACTGTTATGAGGCGCAGATGAAGTCATATAGGTAAAGTGCTTTGCAGACTCTAAAGGCTATAATTGGACCCCTTGTAGTGAATATGTGGGAAGATGAGGACAAAAGGCAGGGATGGATTGCAATTAGCATTGTTAGAGAGAATACCCATGCTGAGATTGGAGATACACTGAAATACTGGAGTAAAAATACCACTTGTCATTAGTGTTGTTATAATATTATTAATGACAGTTATATAATATAACAATAATGATGATAAGTCCTTGGGAATGGTATAGGCTCCATGGGGGCAACACCTATGTTAAATCATGCCTGTATCTTCTAGCACTTAGCACTGTGCTCTCCGTATCTTTGGTCTTTGATAAATGTTTGTTGAATTGAATTGAATAAAAACTAATCTGGAGGGGGAAAAAAATAATGTAAGCCCTTTGAAGGTAGGAGCAGCTTCAGTCTTCCATTTTTCATAATTCTTACTGACAATGCCTAGAAGATGGAAATAATTTAATAAATTATTATTGACTGACTGATTGAAATATTCTTTTTATTATTTCAGTTCAAGTCAACAAACATTTATTGTGTCTAATATGTACAAACCATTGTGCTAAGACCTAAGTAATGGGGCTAGGTATGAGTTGGAATGAGCTATCATTAACCCAAGGTGTACCATCAACGTCACCTTTACATTTCTATCACTTTCCATTTCACTCTGCTTTTTCATATAAATGATCTCTTTTACTCTTCATAGCCCCACTGTGGATAAGGCACCATTTTGCCAGTGAGACACAATCTGACACAAAATGTGGTTCATTGTATTACCTGACATCGTGTTGTTAAATGCCAGATCCCATACCAGAACTCAGAGCTGCTAGTACAATAAGTGTCCTTTTCATTGTTCTTCAGCTTAAATTAGTAGGGAAAATTTTGTGTAAATCTGGCTAATGAGATATTTTCTATTTTCCAGCGGCACCCTATTACTTTCAGGATCAAAACCAAAATCCTCTTTTTGGCATTCAAAACCCTTTATAATCTAGCTTCCTCCTACCTTCCCAGTTTCAGTAATATTTATTGATTGACTAACTACCTGATGTAAGGGATACTCCTTAGAGGATGGGCCTTCATCCACTTTTAACTACCATTCTTCCTTCCTTAGAGAAAAGAATTGAGTAATATAATATGATTTCTGCTTTTATTAATATCTATTACTAATTGAGAAAAGCACAAATTATACTGTATATGTATACACATATTTACACATGTGTAAGATATATGTATTTGTATTTTATATGTGTATATATATATATATATACACATTCATATAAAATATATGTGGGCAACTAGGTGGATAGAGCACTGGACTTGAAATCTGGAAGACTCCTCTCCATGTGTTCAAATCTGGCCTCAGACACTTACTAGATGTGTGTCCCTTGACAAATCACTTATCCCTGTTTGCCTTAGTTTCCTCATCTGTAAAATGATCTAGAGAAGGAAATGGCAAACCACTCCAGTATCTTTGCCAAGAAAATCCCCAGAACTGGGTTGCAAAGAGTCAGACATGACAGAAACAACTCAACAACAAAATAAATTACATGTACATGTATATAAAATATACACATGAGCATATATAAGATAAAATATGTATTTGTACACACACATACATACTGGAGTGGGTCTGCTTCTGCTTAAAAGAGTTAAGTAATTGACATTTAGTATTGCTGTCTTCTCCACAAAAGCAAAAAGACTAAGAACAAAGTCCTTATTTTATCTGGCTCCAAAGGAAATCTCCCTTTCTTTCTTCTTATGAGTTGTGAAGTACAATGTTGAGCTGTAGATTAATTCTAGTTGATGTTGATGCTGGTTAGTAACATTACTTTACATGTTAATTTTTCATACCTAATTTCTTCCTTTCCGATAATGTGGAGAAACAGTTTTGTTGGCTCTATAAATAGGCAATTGGAAAAAACCAAATATAGCACAACTCAAAGTTTAACATGGTTCATGATTTCATAGTTTAGGATGTATTATGGCTCAAGTATTTAACAAAAGTCTAGTATACTTGCCCAACACTGGTGCTATAATAATGGGGTTCCTCCATACCTCACTATTTTCTAGATAATATAGTATCTGTATTTTTGCCATTAGAACTAATAAAGACATAATGAAAAATTAATGAGCCTTCCAGGATAAAAGTATAATTCAACATGAGATTTCAAAAGCAGAGGAGAGATCTATTCAAATAAGAATAAAAGAAAGGAAAAATTCCCTCAAGACTTGCAGAATTTT
The DNA here is from genome assembly GCA_028646575.1 of Pseudocheirus occidentalis. Lineage (NCBI taxonomy): Eukaryota > Metazoa > Chordata > Mammalia > Diprotodontia > Pseudocheiridae > Pseudocheirus > Pseudocheirus occidentalis. The sequence continues at coordinate 144,766,267 of CM053594.1, read as the reverse complement.
ATTACCATTGGAGAAGAGCATGATAGAAAAACACGTAAATGGCAGGCATCTTAGTACTTGCATTAAAATACAAGTTAGATGTAATATCTTGCTGATTTATCTCATAATAGCTTAGAGGTAAAGACTGAAAAAGAGGGAGGTTGGAGAACCAAGAAGAAAATAATTTGCAAAACTACTAAAATGTGTGGAGATGACTATATTTCAGAGACTGCCAAGTGCCCTGCAGGTAGAGTACTGTAATGACTTGCTTGGCCTTCATTTTCATTCCACAGAGATGAGGTCTGTCCTCTCCACCTGCTATGTTATATCCCATGCTCCCATTGTCTATAACCCCACTCTCTCACAAAGAGATATAATAAGTAGATGATATGGTTTACAGCCATTAAGGACTCTGCCGCTACAAGATGCAATTGAAACCATAGTCAACACTTACTACCAATTACCCATAGTAACTTTCTGCCAATTCACATTCATCTTGGGCTAGATTGTTCAGAAAACCAGATAATTACTCTAAAGGTCTTAGGAAAAAGACCTCAGTGCAAAGAATCTTCCCGCAGAGAGTTTACTTGGAGGAAAAAATCCCCAACAAAATAGAATCAAAGACACTTTTTGGGTAAGTGGACCATTAGTGCCTCCCAACTTCCTAGGGCCCTGCTGTGGAAAGAGACAAACCATTCAATAGCTACTCATCACAGACATTCCTCTAGGTTACGTAATTAGTGGTTTCTGTCAGTCTGTAGTTTCTTGTTGCTGTCAAGGGGAAGACACTCTGAAATGTCAAAAGCCCAATGTCAAGGTAGTATATAATCAGTTTGCTAGGACTTGGATTGGCAAATTTTGAATAGTTCAGAAAAGCAAGATTTCAGGTGCAGGGTGACTTGGAGGTAGTACCACTAATTAGCTAACTGGAGCATCACTTCTTATCACTGACTCCCTCTCATCCCCAATGAAAATAGTTAGCCCAGGGCTATATATATATACTAATGTTGTGGACTTTTCCCAATGCTAGTAATCAAATCCTCCCTTAGTTTCTTCACTCTTTCTAAGAATGCTGGCAAATGTCATTGCAGAGTAGAAAGTCTATGGGATTCCATGGTTAGGGTATTTTTAAAAATTGCTTGTTTAAGGGAACTTGTATCTTTCCCATGATTCCTTTTCCATGTAGTGTACAAGTTTCCCTGAACTGATGGCCCTTTAATTTTAGTTTGTATGTCACTGTTTAATCAGAGGCCTAGGCACTGTCACAAAGGAGACATACACTTTCCTTGGCTTTCCAAGTTAAAAGAAACTCCTGGGGTGGTGGTTGGAAAAAGGAGAGAGGTTGACATCTGTGACTATTCACAGCTAGAAATGGAGCATTGCTCTCTTCTAGTCTGTTTTGTTATTGTTTAATTGAATTGAATGGTGGAAAAGGCACTGAGCTTGAAGTTGGAAGATCTGAATTTGATTATAATTATTTTACTTTTTAAATTTGTGGGGTTTTCACTTCATATCCCTCTGGGTCTTAATTTTTAAATGTGAAATGAGGGATTTTGACCAAATCAGGGGTGTGTAGGCTGGATCTATGAATTTGGTTTTTAAAGATTTATGTTTTTATAACTACATTTCTATATAATTGGTTTCCTTTAAAATCTCATATATTTTATTTTATGCATTTAAAAGCTACCATAGACTTTACCAAATTGTCAGAATGATCTGTGGCAGTCAAGGTGATGGAGTGAGGAAGGAACTCTCTGAAGCCCTCCAAAATTCCCCTCTAAACAACTAGAAAACTGCTTCAGAATTGTTCTAGTAGCAAGGAAGTAGCTTGACATGAAAAGTTTGTATCATTGGTGTGGGAGAGGAGCAAGGTCAAAGAGCAGTTAGTTGGGGGCCCAGCAGCTGGCCTCCAAGCCTGGAGCAATCCACCAGCAAGGCCCCATCCTCCTGGAAAGCAGCAGGCCCCTAAGCAAGTAAGCAGTCTGTGCAGGACAGCAAGGACCCACCCCCATGACCCCAACCCCAACAGAAGCTGCCAGCAAGACCCTGACCCCATAGTTGACCAAGAGTGAAGCCCCATCCCAGGGCTGGCCAACCCCCTGCCCTGGGACCTGCCAGCAGAGAGACTCTGTTTCTATAACAACTCAACAGCAGGGCCTCATCCCTGGACAGACAAGCAACAAGGTCCCTCCTCCAGTCCCAGCCACTAGAAAGACTCTGTTACCATAGAAATCCAGTAACAACTTCTGAGGCACAGCAGCATTTAACCCCCACACCCAGGGGAGGCCAATGGAAAGGTCCCACATCCCTGTACAAGCCAGAAAAGAAGCCTACCTTACAATGAAAGTGAGCTGCTAGACCTTGAAGCCCAGTGAAAGCCAGCAGTAAGCCCCGAGCCCCAGCACAAAAAGCATGGGACTATGCAGGACCAGAGCCCAACTCACATAAAAACACCAAGTCAAAAAAAGACAGAAAAAACTTACCAAAAAAAAAAATCCCCAAAACTTCACTATAGAAAGTTACTGTATTGACAGGGCGGATCAAGACATAAATTTAGAAGAAGAGAATAGTGTCAAAATGGCTACATGTTAGGCCTCAAAGAAAAATGCAATTTGGTCTCAAGTGGAAAAGGAAGTACAAAAGCTCACTGAAGAAAATAATTCCTTAGAAATTAGAATTGAGCAAGTGAAAGCTAATTACTCTGTGGGATAACAAGATATGATAAAACAAGATAAAAAAAATTTTTTTTGAGTTTCAGAAAAATATTCTTTTTTTTATTTTAATTTATTTTCTTGGTTACATCATTCATTTCCACAAGGTTTTGAGTTACAAATTTTCTCCCCTTTTTGCCCCTACCCCCCAGCCCAGAACATTGATCCCACTGTAAGAACCCTCCCACAATCTGTTCCCTTTTATGTCCTTCTCCAACACCTCTCTAGCTTTCTAGCAGGGAAGGGAGCTCCTCCCTGCCCCTGTCCCTGTATGTATTATTTCCCAGTTGCATTTAATTGTATAGCTTTAAATACTGGATTCTAGCAATTCCTCCTTTGTCACCCACTCCCACTGGGAGGAGCAGCAATTCAATACAGGCTGTACCTGTGTAATTACACAGAACATCTCCATGGTGGGCAAATTATGAGAGGTTAATTGTATGTCCCTCCTTC
>CM053594.1:144743569-144762624 GCA_028646575.1 Pseudocheirus occidentalis | reverse complement strand
TGTTCTGAAGATTGTATATAATATTGTGAATTGTTGAAACTGTGAACACTGTACTGAATCTGACTTTGTAATGGAATAAACAGAGTGTTCACTAATACTGTGTAATCTGAATCTTAAAGGCTGTTCACAGTAGCATTCTTTTAGGAATCTATTATTGATTGGCCTTACAACATGTTGTAGGACTGGATGAGAACAAATGTTTTTATTTTCAAAGGGAAGGTAAGATTTATTCACCTAGCAGGTTTTGGTAGAAAGGTAGCAGAGAAGAACAGATTTGACTAGACAGAGGCAAAAATAAAGGAAAACAAAATGTTTTACAGTTAGACACATTGCCTGGAGAAAGTAGGCCCAGTTAAAATCCTAAGCAATGCCCTTGGGCAACTAGTAGATAGCATGAGGGTACTGACCATCAGAGTAAGTGAGATTAAATAAAAAGAAATAAAAAAGGAACAAAGAAGAAGAAATGGGAAGGTATGATAGAAGCTAAGATTGACCTACTTCACAGTTTTGTAGCCCTGGTTGCCCCATACATTAGAAGTGAGGTGGGAACCCATTCTAAGAGGAGGCCTTGTAAATGTGGCAAAGCTTTATGTTGAATTCTATTTCTTCTGAAAGCAAGATTTCTTGCTTAAAACTAGACAAAGTGAAGGTCTGCTGAGGTTAAAATTACCAGCTGAAAATTGAAGCTTTTCAGAAAGGGTCTATAGAAGAAGGTATTACTTCAAGAAAAGATGCACAGCTCTTTGGTCTAAGAAAGAAACCCAACCTTCATGCTTCAGGAGTTGTAAACTCATATATGTGAACCATTCAATGGAGAGCCTTAGGAAAATAGCTTTACTACTTTCCTTTCAAGAACTGAAAACACTAATGTTTGTAATGGGAATTGGTGATCCGTAGAACCCTATCACAGAATCATGAAAGAAGCATCATATGTGATTGCTGGGTCACTGCCATCAAACTAGAGAAGGGCAGATGTTGTCCTGATTTTCAAAAAAGGGAAACAGTGGAACCTACCAACTATAGACCAGTGAATCTGACTTTGATTCCATTCTAAATTCAGTTCAGTTACTTTTTTTTAAGTTGTTCCAACTTTCCGTGACCCCATTTGAGGTTTTTTTGGCAGAGATACTAGAGTGGTTTGCATTTCCTCCTCCAGCTCATTTTTAGAGATGGGGAACTGAGGCAAACAGGGTTAACTGACTTGTATAGGGTGACCTAGCTAGTAAGGGTTTGAGGCCAGATTTGAACTCAGGAAGATGAGTCTTCCTGTCTCCTATCTGCTGCACCACCAACCTGCCTCCCCTTACCCCATTCTAAATATAATTAATCAAAGATTTTTGCTTATCTATTTTGTCTATACCTTGTATGTACATATTTATTTATATGTGGTTTTCCTCATTAAGCTCCATGAGGGCAGGATTATCATCTTTTTTTATTTCCAGTGATTAGAACAGCACAAAGCAGATAACAAGCATTTAATAAATGTCTGTGGTTGATTTTTGATGATGTTAATGCTTAGAGAACATTTCAGTGATTACAAAGAGCCAGCACAGATGCATCAAGAATAAGTTATACCAAATTAACTACATTTTGTTTTTTTCACAGGGTTATTAGACTAACAGAATAAGAGCACGTTGTAGACATAATTTAGCTAGATTTTAGTCAAACACTAGATAAAGTATTGTGCTCTTTTCTGGTAGACTAAAAGGAGAGGTGTGAGCCAGAAGACAGCACAGTTTGATGGATTCCATACTGGGTGAATAACCAGGCCCAGAGAATAGTCAGTAAGCAGTTCAATGTCAATTTGGAAAGAAGTCTTCAGTGTAGGGTCCCACAGAACTGTGGCTTCCACTGTGCTGTTTAACATTTTTACCAAAAACTATGGATAAAAACACAGATGTCATACTTATAAAATTTACAGATGACAAAACCTGGAGAACTAATATTTAGAGAAATTGAAATGTAAAGCAAACTCTGATGTTCCACTTCATACCTATGAGATTGGCAAAGTTGACAAAAAGGAAAAACAGAAAAACGACAAATGTTGGAAGGGCTGTGGGAAAACAGCACATTAATGCACTGTTGGTGCGTTACTGCTGGTGGAGCTATGAATTGTTCCAGCCTTACTGGAAAGCAAAATATATCCCCAAACTTACTAAACTGCACATGTTCTTTAACTTAGAAATACCAATACGGGGCCTATACCCCAAAGATATAAAAGAAAAAGAAAAAGGATTTATGTGTCCAAAAATATTTAGAGCTGCTATTTTTTGTGATGTCAAAGAACCAGAATCTAAGAGAGTGAGCATCAGTTAAGGAATGACTGATTTAATTATGTTATCTGAATATAATAGAATGCTATTGTGTTATAAGAAAGGATGAAAGGAACCATTATAGGGAAACCTGGGGAGAATTGCTGAACTGATGCAGAACAAAGTTAGAACAATCAGGAGAAAAATTTATATAACAACAACAGCATTGTAAAAATGAATGTTGAAATAATTAAGAACTTTGATTTACACAATGATAATCCAGTACATGAATAAAGAAGCAAGGTGTTCATCCTCTGACAAAGAGATGTTGGACTCAGGGTACACACTGTGATATACACAAACACACATACGTGTAGATGCATATACACATATGCATACGTGTATACATACACACACACATATATACATGCATAAATCATGGGCAATGTGGAAATTTATTTTGCTTGAATTACATATTTCTTAAAATATTTTTATTTTTTGTTTTCTTTTTTTTCAGTAGGCAAATATGGAGATAGAAAACAGATTGGTTTAACTGAAAAAAATTAAATACTATTGCTTAAGTGGGAAAAAGGCTGGGAGGGATAGAGAATTCACTGGATAACAGAGTCAGAATCCAAGAAGGTCCTGACAGGTTAGAGTACTGAGCCAAACTGAATGAGATGGATTTTCATTGAGATAAATGTGAAGTCATACATTTGATTAAAAATGTAAACTTCATAAACATAATATAGGGGAGCAACAACCAAGCCAATGTCATCATGGACTTCAATAAGAGAGGTGTGGTTTTCATGACTAGGGAAAGAAGGAAGTTAGAAAAAAAGAAAGGAAGGAAGATAGGAAGAAAAGAAAGAAGGAAAGGGGAAGGGAAGGAAGAAAGGAAAGAAAGGAGAGGGGTGAGAGAGGGCAAGTTAGAAGGAAGAATGGAGAGAAAGAAGGAAGAATGAAGGGAAAGAAAAATGAAGGAAGGATGAAGGGAAAGAGGAAGGAGCGAAAGAAGGATGGTGAGAAAGAAGGAAGGATGGAGTAAAAGAAGGAAGAATGGCAGGAAAGAAGCAAGGAAAGATGGAGGGAAAGAATAAAATAATAAAATATACCAGGGTGGCTAAGTGGTGCAGTGAATAGAGCACCAGCTCTGGAGTCAGGAGGACCTGAGTTCAAATCTGGCCTCAGACACTTAACACAAAAACTAGCCATGTGACTTTGGGCAAGTCACTTAACCCCAACTGCCCTCCAAAAAGCAAAATAAAAATAATAATAAAACATACCAAGAGTTTAATGAGTTAAGAAAACTCATTTTCCTGAGTTCAAATTTGGCCTCAGGTATTTGCCAGCAAATCACTTAACCCTGTTTGCCTCAGTTTCCTCATTTGTAAAATGAACTGCAGAAGGACATGGCAAACCACTCCAGTATCTTTGCCAGGAAAGCCCCAGATGGGGTCACAAAGAATTAGACATGACTAAGCAAAAAGTTCAAGAAGGAAATTAGCTTTCCTATATTAAAAGAAAATATGTGATAGATGAAAGAATACTGGTCAGAGGATGTGGTTTCAAGTCCTCCCTCTTACAGTTATTTCCTATGTGGACTTGACCTTGTCATGTTCTCTAGAGACTTCACTTTTGTTATTTGCAAAATGAGATGTGGAAGGGCTTAGAATAGCTGTCCTTTGAGGTTCCATACAGTGCTAGACCTATTTTTTTTTTATGCTTCACATTCTCCTCTCTCCAATTTAACCATTTTTTCAACATTTTCCTTCTTAGAATTCTCCTGTTTCTCTTTTCTTCTCCCTTGGAGACATGGGGTGCACTTTTCATGTGGGAGAGACTGGAGCAAAGTTGCTTTAGACTAACTGTCCTCAGCATCATGATAATAGTTTCATTATCTATGAGAAAAATGCAATTTCACCAGAAACACTATACTAATGATTTAGTCTTGGCTTCTGACTGGGAGAGCCCTTCTTTCTTTCCCTCTGCAGCATCTAGGCTGATATGATGAGGCAGCTGCTGCTTGATTTTTGTCTATATTAGGATAAAATGCTTTTTGGATTACAGATTTCAGGCCCTTTAGAAAAAAAATGTTCTCATAAAGTCTTCATTGCACAACTGATTTGTCTGGGTCCTGGGAACCCCAGGCAGTGCACACATGGCCTGAACCGCAAAAGTGATGGCTCAGAGATGGTCAGCAAAAGGCTAAATGCAATGAGCTTGTGTTGAGGGACAGATGGTATCCATTTAGCTAAAATTCTTCCACTGTGGTTGTTTTAACACTCTGATCATTTTTACTGGCTACTTATCACAGTTAGGAGGGACCATGGCTCTGCATACTTCTGATAAGGACTTGACCAGATACACCTTCTGTCTTGCAGGGTTCAGTCAAGAGAGAATAATTTGGGAGGATTCTGATAGGAGGATCATTGGTCTAGAACTGGAGGGTCTTCAGAAGGCATAACATTGAATACTTATATTTTATAGCTGAGGAAACTTAGGCTCAGGAAAGTTAAGTCACCTACCCAAAGTTGCACAGATGATAAGCAAGCAGAGGAAATATTTGAAACTAGTTTCTCTAAATCCAGTTCCAATGAACTTTCTCCCATACTACTATACCAGTAAAATCAAGTCCAAAAGTATGTGTAACACATGAAGAAATGTGTGATTGGATTACACTGTCTCAACTTCTTCCTATGGTCCTGCATTTGTCTTTGTTGAAGTCAGAAGTTGGGAGCTAGGGGGTCCCATCCAGACAAAGATCTGAACACATAGCAAGGTAGCCAGAGGCATAAGCAAAAAGGAACAAAATGGTGAGAGAAGGTTTGGAGGATAGTCTATATAGAATCCAGAAGATAAAGATTCAAATCCTGCCTCAGGAACTTAAGTTGTTGTTATTCATCTCTTTCATTCTTGAAGATGACCAATGACATCATGAGCATGATGTCTTGACTTGTGTAAGAATCTTGGGCAAATAATTTAATCTCATCTCTGAAATGGGGACAACTCCTTCGTCTTTAAAGGAGGGATTATAATATCAGGAGTACTTACCTCATAGAATTGAATTGAGGAACAAATAAAATAACATATGGAGCTCTTTCAAAGCCTTATAACACAATTTAATCAGCAGTTATTATTTTATGAAAGAAAAAACTGGAGGGAATTCTACTTTTGTGTTGTTCTACCACTCTGTGCTAGAGAACGGGTTCCTAAATCACTGACAGGAGGCTCTGTTGTGATTCCCAGTTTCTTCATCTGCAAAATGAACTGGAGAAGAAAACTGTGAACCACTTCAATATCTTTGCCAAGAAAAGCCCAAATTAAGAGTCAGACCTTACTGAACAACAACAAAACAATAAGTTTCAAGTAACTTTCTGAAAATCATTCACACCAGAAGTATTATAAGTAATTTTTTCTTCATTGCATTTCTTGACCAAATGGCTTCTTTTCAATCTCATTATAAATGTCTTAGGGACATAGTAAGATAGATGTCCACTTGACCACTGAACATAGAGTAATCTAAACAAATCTCTGGTCTTTTTTTTAGGCTCCAGAGATATAATTCATCCTTACTTTCTGAACCAAGACATCTATCAAAACCAAAGTGAGGCGTATTTCATAAATAAAAAAAAATTCTGGTCTATAAAGAGCCAGAGTGATGGAGATGAGAGTATGTTTATGAAGTGATAAAAATTGTCTCTACAGTGGGCTTCTTCTGCTGAGCTGGGTATCTGATGTCAGCAAACTTTATGCCCCCACAATATGATGCCTCCCTGGGCCTCCATCCCCATCTTCTTCACTGCCTTTCCCTCAGGCCCTGGTCAGCCACAGATGTCTGCTTACTGTTCATTGGGCAAGGTTGATGGGGCAGAGAATGAGTTTTATTAGAAGCACATGCATTTGTGGTGCTTAAATAAGTGAAGGGAAGAGTCACTCGTTCCATGCTGTGGGGTGATAAGATGCATTAATTTTTATTTTAGACTGTCTCCAAACATGGCTTTTATAGACTAATAAAAAAGCAATTTTTATAAGTTCACAAAAAACAATGAACACAGTGGAGCATAAATATCTTACAACCAGGGCCAGAGGAAAATTATGGGACTAAAAAAAAATTGCTGAAAAGTTGCACTACAAGGCCTGATGCCTAGTTACTATATTCATAAGGAACTTTCCTAAGTAAATTAAGACCAACTGAGTTTTAGATAAGACCATTTGAAGAAATTCTGTTGTGGCTCAGAGATGCCAAATTGGGAATGCTTCATCAACCCATGCTTGTCATACTTGTAGGATCTAGAATTAGCCCTAGATCCAATCCTTTTATTTTACAAGATGGAAGAAAATCCATGTGACAGTACAAGACGGAGTCAGGGTCCATGATATAGAATCTAATTGGTTCTCTTGATTCCCACACCAAACCAACTTGATTTTGGAACTAGCTTTCACCCTGTCTCATCACAGATGAGAAAATTGAGGCACAGAAACAAGAAATGAGTTGTATAAGGTGAAACAGGTATAACAGCAACAGAACCATGATGCCAACCCGGGTGTTCTGGTTGAAGATCCCATGTGCTTTCTATTTTAATATACTGTTTTCTTCTTCCATCTCAAAGAACTAAGTTAAAACTCAATTCAAGAAATCTTCTTTAATTAATGCAACCCCTTCTCAACCATGCCATTTATTTATCATCTTAATATTTTTGTATTAAGGCAGATCCAAGATGGTGGAATAGCAGGAAACAAGACACTAAGAGTCTTATCCCTTCATTCTCAACTCCTCTAAATGGATCTAGAAAATGAATCAGAAGAAATTCTGATGGGGAAATCCAAGAAACTGTCATAGGAGGTCATTTATGCAGCCCAAGTATGCATAGGGAGACAGAGGTCTGCTAACACTGGGAACTAGGCCTGGGGCAGAGTACTCACCACATGGACATGGAGTACACAGTGAGCAGAGTACACCAGTACTCATGGAGAGGCTGTGACTGGGCAAGGAGGGGCCCAGGACCATATTGAGACACAACAGAGACAGAAACTGACATCTTTGTTGCACACTGTCCACTTCTGAGTTACAGATCCATAGTGGACAGAGATCTGCAGCGAGGTTCTCCACCCCCACCTCTCAGTCCTAGAAATCTTGGATTGTAGGCAGTGTACAAAGAGAAGATCAAGTTCAGAAGTAAAGTAGCAGTGAGATGCTCAGACTCCAAAAGAAGGGGGTAGGGTGGGTGTATCAGTCCCAGCCTCCAAATCATTCTGAAGCCTGCAGAGGAATAACCACGGCAGCATTCCCAGATCAAAAGGGCATCTATAATTGTGTCATTCTGAACCAGTAGAGTTTTCCAGTTAGCTGATAGTGACTGAGTCCAGCAGTAGTCTACCATTGCTCAGTCCCAACCCAAGTCAGGAATTTAGAGAGCTACGACCAGAGGGAGGCAGCAATCAGACCTTGCTCTAGATCAGATCACTTTAAGAGCAATAAAAACTTGAAGGTCCCAAGCTTGAGCTGTCTCTGAAATTATGCAATAGCCCAACACTCAGGTCCCTCAAGAAAGTAACAATAGGACCAACCCAGATCTTCCCTATAGAAGTGTACAGAGCTTGGCCCAAAATAAAGTCCAAACTTAAGAAGTAAACTAGAAGAATGAGTAGGAAAAAAAGAGGACATTTGAAACTCAAAATTTTTTTAAAAAGTTAAAATAAATAAACATTAAAAATTATCAAAAATAACTAATTGAGTTAGGGAAGGAAAATTGACACTTGGACCTCACTCTCATCTGAACTGATTGAAGGAAGTAAGAACACACACACACACACACACACACACACAGCTGGGGGTACAAAATACATTTTACCCAACAGGAAAATATGAGAGGAAAAAGAGAAGGTAGAAAGGAGGATTAGAAGAAAGATAGATTAAGGGAAATATTCATTCAAAGGAAAACAAAAATCTAAGGATAGGTGATATATTTATAGCTCTTTTTGAGGTAACAAAATAAGGGAATAAGAGGGATATCCATAAAGTGGGGAATGGCTGAACAAGTTATGGTATATAAATGTGACAGAATACTATTGTGCCATAAGAAACTATGAAGAGGATGGTTTCAGAAAAATCTGAGAAGACTCATGTGAACTGATCCAGAGTAAAGTCAACAAAATCAGGAGAAGAGCTTGTACAAAGTCAACAATATGGTAAAGACAAAGAACTTTGAAAGAATTAAGAACTTTGATCTGGCCAACCACGATTCCAAAGGTTACATGCTACCCACTGCCTGATAGAGAAGTGAAAGATTCAGAATGCAGAATTATATATACATACATACATATGTGTGTGTGTGTGTGTGTGTGTGTGTGTGTACTTTGGACACAGCCAATATGGAAATTTGGTTTGCTTGACCATACATGTTTGTTACAGCAGTTTTGTTTTTCTTTTATTCTCAAAGTGGGGAGTATTAGGAGGGAGAGAGAAAAGATAATTTTTGCTGATTAAAAAGTAAAATATAATTTAAAATACATATTAAATATTTGAGATATATGTTTATTGATATTTTATAGCATTTTTCAAATTGTACCACAAATATTTATTTTGCATCATCTACTTATAACCTTTTTAAGGATAGGAACATGTCTTCCTTTTCTTCTGAGTGTGAGAAATATCTAGTAAAGTTTATAAAGTTAGCATTCAGTAAATTCTCATTTTATGATCATAAGAAAATGGTTAGAAGTCAGTGTAGTCTAATGGGAAGAGGGCTAACCTTAGAGACAAAAAGATCTGTGTTCAGTTCTAAAATCTGATGTGCACTAGATGTGTTATCTTGAATAAATTACTTAACCTATTAAGATAAATCAACAAATACATATTAAGTGCCAACTATATGTATATATAGTATATATACACATATATATACACATGCATACACACTCATATATGTGTATATATGCATATATATACATATATACACACATGTATATATACAATGTGCTAAATCCTAGGAATACAAAAAAATACAAAAAACAGTCCATTTTCTCAGGGAGTTCACAGTCTAATGGGGGAAACAACATGAAAACAACAATATACAAACAAACTCTATGCAAGATAAGTTGGAAATAATCAAGTGAAGTCACTAGAACAAAGGGGAATTGGGAAAGGCTTCTTGTAGAAGGTGATTTAGCTGAGATTTGTAGGGAACCAGGAGGCGGAGAGAAAGGAAAGAAAGAACTCTAGACTTGGTAAACAGGCAGTGAAAATGTCTGGAAACTGCTGACAGGTGTCTTGTGAAAGGAAGAGCAATGAGGCCAGTGTCATTGGCCTGCAGAATATGTAGGAGTGAGTAAGGTCTAAGAAGACTGGAAAGGTAAGAAAATATCAGATTATGAATGGCTGTAAGAGAAAAAAATAAAAATAGGATTTTATATTTTATCCAAGAAATAATGCTAGTAGAGTTTACTGAATAGGTAGGTGACATGGTCAGACCTATACTTTTAGGAAGATCACTTTGATAGCTGAGTAGAGAACAGATTGGAGAGAAGAGATTCGAGGTACAGAGACCAACCAGAAAGTTACTGCAATAGTTCAGGCATGAAATGATAAGGGCTTACCCCAAGGTAGTAGTTGAGGGGGGAAGAGGGAGTAACATGAGAAATGCTATGAAACACTCAGTGGGAGTTGGCAACACATTAGATATGAAGGAGGAATGAGAATCTGTGGATGACAGCTAGGCTGCAAGCCTGAGTGACAGGGAAGATGGCAGTTTTCTTGTTAGTGATAGAGAAGTTAGGAAGAGGGGAGAGTATAATGGCAAGGAAGAGAAGACAATTCCATTTCAGATATGTTGAGTTTAAGATGTCTATTGGACATTCAGTTCAGGGTAGTCAACAGGCAATTGGAGATGCAAGCCTGAAAATCAGGGGAGGCTAGGGGCCGATAAATAAACCTGGGAAGCAAAAGCAGCGCACAATAATTGAATTCATGAGAACTTAAGAGATCACCAAGCTCTGGCTAGAAGCAGAGCATATAACTTGCTACATAGACAAGTCAAAGGAAGATACTGAGCATGAAGTTTTCTCTTCTTTAAGTTATGCAACCAGCCCTCTATCCCCTAGCTGTCATGGGATGGGCAAGACCAAGAGACTTCTCCATACCAAACCATTAAGTACTTTTAGCCCTGAGATATCACATTGCTGAAGCAGCTGGAAGGGAGGGGGAAGGGGACTCAACATCTTCCCAATACTAAAGACATTGGTAGTAGAGCACAAGTAGGAATGGAGTATCTCTAGATATTCTATGTTATCCATGATAACATAGAATTGGCTAAATGACATTTAAGTTCTCTTCCGGTTTGAAATACATGGTGCTATGTTCCTATTTATTTTCCTTTCTCTAAGAACTATCTTATTTAAGATCATTCTTCACTAAAGTTTAAAAAAATCTGAACATTTTCATGGACTTTATCCACCCTACTTATCTGAGTGCCAATAGAAACTGAATAGCAGTGGCAATATTATAATCAATCATTTCCATTTGTATTATGTATGTAATGCAGGTCAACAAATGTAATTGGCTCCACAGTCCCATTCCATCTCTCCATAGCTTTGGTACCACCTGCCAAGGGCAGGATGGGTGCTGAAAGTAATTTATGCCCCACAATTGAAATGCCAAATAGATGTGCAGGAGTTTATGCTGAATAAAACAAAATTTGTTAAAAATAAAAGAAAGAAAAGAAGAGAAGTGGAAAAGCAGAAAGAAACAAAAGAAAGGCTTTTATACTTAAGACATTTTCCTTTTGTATTGTGCCTATGGGTCTGCCCAAGAGCCAACAAAACCCTACATATGAGTATTTTCTCAAAAGAGGAATAGCATCCCCCTTTGAGAAAGAAGTCCCTCCAGTCAAAGAAGCCCCCTAAGCAATATAAGAAATAGCTCAGTAGTGTATGTTAGTAGCAGTTCAACCAGGAAAGAAGGGGGTGCTTCAGAGGCAAAGGAGGGCAATAATGAGAGCTAGCTTGAAGTAGTGACATATAGCAGATTGCTGAGAGACCAACCTGAGAGAGCCATAAGAGGCATTTTCACTAAGACACCCTTTTTGGAGTATGAGTTCTCTGAGAGATACCTTTTTTCTCACTAGCACCATGGGAATATGGGAGAGATTGTCTCCCTTTTGCCCAAGGGAAATTTTCCTCCTAATTTACCTCACTACTCCATTTAATTAAATATCTTTTGCTTTCAATGCATGTGTCATTTAGTCTTGTGAGATTCATTAGAAGTGGAGGCACAGAGCTGTGATTCTGAATAAATGTTAAACCACAGCAGAGTCATAAGCCTAGATGTACCTTTCAGCAACCATGTTGAGGTGGACCTACCTAGAATTCCACTTTTCAAGGACTGCATCTTTATTATTCTTAGAACCAAACTACCTTCTTTTAGTTTCCAGATCTTCACGCTCATTTACTTATCCAAATTTTTCTGACTACCTCATGTAATTAAAGAATATGATCATTTAGTGTGTTTATATGGTAAATCCATGTTTGGATATGTTTGTTCGCAATTGGATAGGAAACACCACAAGCTTAATGGGGCACCTTTAAGCAAAAACACTTTTCTCCTTATATTTCTGAGGAAAGTATGTCAATTACATATGCTTACAACATTTCAGATAACATATAATATTTTCTTTTAAGCTTCATATAATCATAAGAAACCTAGAGTTGGAAAAGTCCTCGAAGGCCATTTTGTCCAAATCATACCCAAATCACATAAACTGAAGACGGTAATTTTGTATGTCATTCTTGTGGAAGTTGTTTCAAAGTATTTATTCAGAATATGACACACCACTAATGCATACCACTAGCTTCCAATTAAAAAATGATCATATAATAACAGGAGTTCTTCAAATTACTTGTGTCATGGACCCTTTAGAAATTTGGTGGAGGCTATGATCCTGTTTGCAGAATAAAATGTTTAAATAAGTGAAGGAAGTGCCAAATTCCAAGCAGAGATTAACAAAATTAAAGCTGTGTTTTCCGCATCTAAGTTTTACATACCACCTGCTACTCACTTGGAAGGGATGTCTACAGTTAAGGCCAGTTAAGAACCACTGGTCTAGATCTTTTTTATCCTAATCACAAGCATCTGAATATTTATAGTATTCCAGTGACCAATGGAACATTTCATTTGTCATTTGGCTATTAAGCATCATGCAAACATAGCTAATGTTGAGAGCATAGCAGAAGTCATAGTTTTTGCACACATAACTGTGTATTTCATTTCCCCTCTACATCATCACTGACTGGTTTCTAAGATCCCTTCAGATTCCAAAACTGTGAGATTCTGTGATTACTTTAAGATTATATATAGACAAATTTCTTTCCCTATGTCAGAAACAAAGGGAAAAGATAAGAATATTGACAGGTTTCCCTAGACTTAAGATTTTTAGCTTTGTCATACAAACTTTCTCTTTCATTTATTCATCAAACATTCACTTGCTTACTATGTGCAGAGTACTGTATTATGTTCAGGACATGTGGTTATCTAAGACAAAGCCCTTGCACCCATGAAGTTTATAACATAGAAGGAAAATGGGAGAGATTGTATAACCCTTGCTACCTGGTAGGCTGAGCTTGGTGGATCATTTGAGCTGCAGCAGAGCTAAGCCAGTTGGGAGTTCCCACTGAGTTTGGAACAAATAGAAGGGGACCTTGGCAGGGGGGTAGGGAGGAGCCACACTGTTTATGAAAGGCAAATCCTTCTAGGTCAGAAATGGAGCAGGTCACTTTCTGTGCCAACCACAAACTATACTGGGCCTCTGAATAGAGTGGCCACTTCACTTCCAGCCTGCCTGAGATAGGGATACTCCATCTCGAATAACAATACCACCACTCCCTATTATATCTTAAGTGTACTAGACAACATGTGGCATTGGAACTGAAAGATCATTACTGTCATAACTAAAGAAGAATAAAGAAAACTGACACCAAACTGAGTTGGCTTATGTTCCATTGATGCAGACAAATCTTTCAATAAGCCTTTTAGCTGAGGAGTTCAAGGCATAGAATATTCTGTGTGAAGTTTGTTTATGAAGGTGTAAAGTCAGGCTGCTCTGAGAGAAGGCACTGTCCTATGGCTCATGAGAAAAACTCCATCCTCTCCCCAAACTAATTTCCATGGCTAGCAACAATAACTAGGAGATTCTACTCAAGAAAGGAAGCAATGGAAGCCCTTCTATACTGCCCTACCCCTTTCCATGTGTTAGCCATCTCATATACACCCATCTTGCTTAGTTCATGTTCCTGCAGCACACACCTACAGGTTGAGCAAGCAGGAGTTTGGGTTCACATTTTTTTTGTCTTAGAATATACATATTTCCTTTTTCTTCCAACTTGCTGTTTTCTTTCTCTGTGCCTGAATGAGTCTTCTAATCCTGCCAAGGGTGAAGTTCATATTATCACATTAAAAAAAATCTTTCCTAAAAATATAAAAGACTTTAAAAAAATCTGATTAATTTTGAAGAGCAGGAAAAGGTTGGGTTTTCTCACCCCCTCTTAACTCAAAAATGGATGTACTAATTTAACTGAAATGTTATGAAATACATACCATTGGGCTGAGCCCAAGTATGGAAATTCCATGCGCTCTGATATCTGTTCATAGACACCTGCTCACATCCTACCAAACAGATTTCCAGCCCAACAGTAAAAATATAAATGCAATAAAAGTCGCAGAAAAATACCTCTTGAATCTTTTTTTGGGTGCATAGGTCCCCATGAATGTTGATCCCTTATAATAATATCATTGGTAAGTCCAATAATAGATCAAAGCCCCTTCAAACCATGAAGTGCCTAAAAAGCAAATGTCTGTAGTCCTTTATCCTAGGCTGTCATAGAAAAAGCTATGAATCTGGAATCAGTTATTATGAGTTATAATTCTGTCTTTTCTACTGTGTAATCTGTGTGATCTTGTCAAGTTACATTACCCTCATGTGCTCATCTGTAGTGGTAATGGGAATCTGAAGATCTCCCTTGCCCCTTAATAAGCCTAATGGAATTTGAAAACTTTCCTGCTTTGAAAATAAACCCTGCCCCCTAATAGACTGAATATAATCACATGGAAACTGTGGTGGGAGGAGTTTGCTGAATGGTGGGACAGAGCCCACAGGAAGCTGGGAGTCAGAACAGCTAGATGGTGGGAGGAGAGAAGACGGCAGGCAAGCAGACAGTTAGGCTTGTGAGTAAATGTTAGTTTGTGGGAAGGCTAAAGGACTCTGTGGCTCTTTGTGCTGTTGTAGTTTATTAACTTCTTTACTACTGTGATGGAATTGACTTGTGGGTTTTGAGATTTGGTTTTCTGGTGTTTGAATAAATGTTTTGCTTCTGTCTTCTATATGGAGAGTCTTGTACATTTTATGATTGAGCGCCACTCATTTGCAGTGATCATGAGCACTGTGAATATTACATTGGTGCTACATCACCTTACTCATGTATAAAATTAAGGCGGTAGATTAGATCAGAGGTGTCAGATATGGGACCAGCAGGACTCATGTGGACAACAACAATCCCAAAGGCAGCCTGAACCAGATTAAAATGTAGTTCCTATCTGATTTTAATGTGATGATGTATTAATGAAAAATGCATGAACATGTAGTTTTCTAAGTCAATATGTGACACAAAGGGATCCTTATGTTTAGTAGCCCCTGTTTCTACTGGAATTTGATAGCACTGGACCAGATGAGTTACGGTTATTATCCTTAGGTCATGAGTTTCTTTTAAAAAAAAATGTACATAGATAGATAGATAGATAGATACTTATATTTAAATATAGCATATAAATATATTTTATATATATATATATATATATATAATATAACTGTGGGGCAGATAGTGGTACAGTAGATAAAGCATTGGGCTTAGAATCAGGAAGAATACATTTTCTGAGTTCAAATCTGGCCTCAGACACTTACTAACCCCAACCTCTCTGATAATCTTGCAGACGGAACCAAAATGTCCAGTAGATATCTCACCTCTCTTTAACTTCCCTGTTACTGTTGAGGGCCACATCATCCTTCCAGTCCCTCAAGCTCACAGCCTAGGTGCTGTCCTCAGCTCCTCTCTCGATCGCATTCCTAATCTTTTGCCAAAGCTTGCCAATTTGACCTTTTTAACCTCTCTCAAATATACTCTATTCTCTCCTCCTATTGGTGGATCTGCCTTCCTGAAGTTTCTCTCTACTCCTAACCATCCTCCATTCATCCAGTAAAGTGATTTTCTTAAAGAGCTGGTCCAACCACATCATCTCCCTATCCAATAAACTCCAATTGTGTCCAATTGCCTCCAGCATCATATATATACAAGTTGCTTGGTCTGATCATTCAAAGCCCTTCATAACCCTGTCCTACTTTTCCACTGTTCTTAAACCTTACTCCCCACCATATCTTCTTTAATTCAGTGACATTAACCACGTTGCTATTGTATGAATAAAATGATCCACCTCTTGGTTTCAAGCATTTTCTCTGGCTGGCCTCCTGTAATGCCATGCACAAGAAACTTCCCAAAAGAATGCTATTGTGAACAGCTTTTAAAGTTCTGATTACACAGTATAGTGAACACTCTCTTTATTTCATTACGAATCAAGGCAAACTTTCTCAGAAAATCAAGGTACAGTATAATATTCACAACATCACATCTTATCACAGAAAATCACAATATAGTGTTCACAAACAGCTTAACGTTAGAAGGGCCACATAGTTTTCACCAAAGTGGCCACAGTATTAAGAACAAAGAATAAAAGAATAACCATCTGGTTTCCCTAAGGAAGTTTGCCTCCTCACTCAGTCATTCAGTCATCTCACAATACAATAATCAATCTTCCACTCATGGGGCAATTACAGATCAACTTAATCAGTCCCTTATCCAGATTCACAATTACTAAGTGTCCTTGATCACTAAATACAATCATTAGAAAATTACACAAATGCTCCACCCCTTGGTATCTAGTAAACTTAAATTTCATCACACATTCAATATCCAAGGAGAGGCCTTTTCTTCATCTTCATCATCTCTCAGATTCCCTGGATCCCCTTCCATGGTCCCAGCTCCTACCTGAATCGACCAGTCACCTGGATTCAGAGGCAGGCAGCTCCCAGGTTCTCATCCAGTCCTCCAGGCAGTTCCTGGTATACACTGAAGTTCACAGGGTGCAGCACCTCTCAAAACCTTTACAACCTCTCTTGCCAGGAACTCAAGGATCAACCAAGCCACAAACAAAAGCCTTATCCCAGTCATGCTTCTTCAGTCCTCCAGCAGTTTGGCTGGCCCTAGGACCCAGAAGAAATCTCAGCATTCCAGGAGGCAACAGCCACTTCAGCCTTCACTAGATTCTGTTCTCACAGAAAACTCCAACTCAGTTCTCAGTCCAGTAGCAGCCCAGCTCCCAGATGCTGGGACAATCCTGCTTCTTCCACCAGGAGCAAAAATTCTTGATTCTGATTCTCTGTCTCTGGAACTCTTCTTATACTTACACACACAGTCACACACACACACACACACACACACACACAGAGGCTTCAGGTTGTGTCAGCAATGGAGACAGAGTTCACATCTTCTGTTTCTTTCACATAAGTACTTAGCCCTTAGTTACTTGCTAAGTACCTGATAAATTCATTACCTTTACACCCCCATATTTGGAATGGTCTCTCTCCTCCTTTCAGCCTAATGATTACTCTGACTTCCTTTAAATTCCAACTAAAATCCCATTAATCCTAATGCTTTCTCTCCATCATTTCCTATTTATCCTGTATATAGCTTGTTTTACATATATGTTTACATGTTGTCTCCCCTGTTAGATTGAGAGCTCCTCAAGGGCATGGAACTATATTTTGCCTCTTTTTGCATCCCCAATGATTATCATATTGTCTGCCAAATTTTTGTTGTTGTTAAGTAAGCCATTTAGTTTTGTCCAACTCTTAAAGTCCATGGCATTTTCTTGGCAAGGATGCTGGAGAACTTTGCCATTTTCTTCCCCAGTTTATTTTCATTTTACAGATGAGTAACTGAGGCAAATAAGGTTTGTGTCTTGCTCAGAGTTACACAGTTAGTAAGTGTCTGAGGCTGGATCTGAACTCAGATCTTCTTGATTCCAAACCCAGTGTTCTATCTGCTGTGTCACCTAGCTGTTCCTGCATAATAGGTACTTAATAAATGTTTATTTACTGACTGTCTCCCAGTTTTGAATCCCATGGTTCTCTGAATTCATGAACAAAAAATTCTATCATTTCACCATAATTCTTTTACATTAAGTTTTTTTTTTCTCCCCAGAAAGGCCTCTCCTTCTGTTGGACATATACTGACACAGAATTTTAATTTGACTGTGTCCTTTCTAGGCCCTGAGTTGATTTCCCAATATAAGGGTGGTTGAGGTCAGCATCACTCTCACAATGCTAGGTTCCCACCATACTTGAAGTTCTTGAAATTCCACTCATGATGCTATCATACCATGGATGTACTGGATGTAGTGAAAACAAATCTTGTTGTTTACCCTTCTATATAGAGCAGATATTCCTGGTTATATAAGTTTCCTCAAAAGATAATGTAACTCTTTCAGGACTTCTCAAAGAAACAATTCTTTTAAATTTTATTTTATTTTTAATTCATGGAATAAAGTAAGCATTTCCACAACAGAGCACAATGAAAAAGATGATTGCAAATGAATTTTCAAATCCACCATGTACAACTTGCTATTCCCTTCAAATATATAGCAAAATGATCATGCAAATTTATTTTTTCTTCCCCCTACCCTAGAGATGACCACTATTAGACACAAAGAGTTGTATACATATACACATATGTAAAATTATTCTCTACAGACTTCTATTTATTGATTTTTTCTTTGGATGCAGATAATATCTTTCTTCAGGTCCTCTGTAGCTAATTTGGGCATTTATAATAGATAAAATGACTTATTCATTTAAAGTCATACTTAAAACAATATTAATGTTACCATGTATAATGTTTTCTCTTGGCTCTGTTCATTTAGCTCTTCATTATTTCATACAAATCTTTCCATGTTTTCCTAAGATCATTCAGCTCATCACTTTTATAGCACATTAGTATTCCATCACAATCATAAACTACAACTTGTTTAGGCATTTTGGGAATTGGTGGGCACCTCTGCAATTTCCAGATCTTTGCCATCACAGAGAGCTGCTATAAACATTTTAGAATATATACATTCTTTTCCTTTTCCCCTAATCATCTTTGGAAATAAATCTTGTCATAGTATTGCTGGGTCAAATGGTCTAGGCAGTTTTTTTTTCTTTGGGAAAAATTCTAGATTGTTCTCCAAAATGTTTGGATCAGTTCACAATTCCACCAACAACAAATTAGTTTTTCCATTTTTTCCACAAGCAACATTTATTGCTTTTCCCTTCAATCATTTTAGCCAATCTTGTAGGTATAAAATAACATCTCAAGGTTGTTTTAATTTGCATTTCTTTAATCAATAATGACAGAGCATGTTTTGTATGACTATAAATTATTTTGATTTCTTCATTGGAAAACTGTTCATATCCTTTGACCATTTACCAATTGGAAAATGACTCTATTATTATATATTCAACAAGTTTTTTACATATTTGAAATGAGACCTTTATCTGAGAAACTGTCTATAAAAATCCCCCCCCCCCAAATTTTCTGCTTTCTTTTCTCCTTTTTTTGAGGGGAGAAGGCAGGCAATTGGGTTAAGTCACTTGCCCAAGGTCACACAGCTAGTAAGTGTTAAGTATCTGAAGCTGGATTTGAATTCAGGTCCTCCAGACT
>CM053594.1:144726251-144743469 GCA_028646575.1 Pseudocheirus occidentalis | reverse complement strand
TATGCTTTCTTTTGGGTCTTGGCTACATTTGTTTTATTTGTGCAAAAGTCTTTTAATTTAACATATCAAAATTATTTGTTTTGCACCTAACTTTGCTCTCTATCTCTTGTTTATTAATAAGTTGTTTGCCTCTCCATAAGTCAAATAAATAAGTGTTCTATGGTCTTCTAATTTTCTTGTAATATCTCTCTTTAGGTATGTCATGCATCAGTTTTTGACCTTATCTAAGTAAATGGCATATTATATTGGTCTATGTACAGTTTCTACCATACTGCTTTCCAGCTTTCCCAACAATTGTTTTTTCTTTTTATTTTATTATCATAAAATGGAGTTTTATTATAAAATCTTAAATCTTTACTTTGTCAAATACAAGGTTATCATATTTATTTGCAGCTATAAATTGTGTGCCTACTCTATTCCATTGAGCTACGTCTTTAATTCCTAGTCAATGTCAGATAGTTTTTTATGATTATTGCCTTAAAATATGGATTAAAATCTGGTATTTCTAAACCTTCTCCCTTTACATTTTATTTTCATTATTTCCTTTGATATTCTTGATTTTTTGTTCTTCCAAATGTTATTTTATTGTTTTTTTCTAATTCAATAAAATTATTTTTTGACATTTAATTGGGATAGCAGTTAAAATACAAATTAGTTTGGGTAAAATTGTCCTTTCTACTATGGTGGCCTTGCCTACCTATTAACAAGTTATATTTCTTCAATTGTTTAAATCCGATTTTATTTGTATAAATTTTAAAATTAATTTTATTTGTATGGTTCCTGGATTTATTTTGTTAGGTATACTTCCAGGTATGTTACACCATCTAGAGTAATTTTAAATGGAGTATCTTTTACTATATATTCTTGCAGAGTATGTAGGAATGCTGATGATTTATGTGGATTTACATTATATCTTGCTACTTTGATAAAATTATTAATTGTTTCAACTAGCTTCTTAGTTGAGTCTTCAGGATTTTCCAAGTATATTATCATATTGTTTACAAAAAGATATTGTTTTATTGCCTGATTCCTTATTTGATTCCTTCTGTTTCTTTTTGTTTTCTCTTATTGCCATTGCTAGAATTTCCAATCTAATATTGAATAATACTGGTGACAGTGGGCATCCTTGTTTCATACCTGATATTACTGGGAAGGCTTCTAACTTATCCACATTACAAATAATGTTTGCTGATGGTTTTAGGTAAATACTTTTTTTTATCAATTTAAGGAATATTTATTTATACCAATAATTTCAAGTGTTTTTTAAAGTAGAAATTAGTATTGAACTTTATCAAAAGCTTTTTCTGCATCTATTGATATAATCATATGATTTTTTAAAAGCTTTATTATTGACATAATCCATTATATTAATAGTTTTCTTTATGTTAAACCATCCTGACATTCCAATAAATCCCACTGGATCATAATGTATATTCTTTGTAATATATTGTAATGTTTTAACTAGCATTTTATTCAGGATTTTCTGCAATCATATTCATGAATGAAATTGGTCTATATTATTTTCTCTGTTTTTACTTTCCCTGGTTTAAATATCAATATCATTTTACTTTCACAAAAGGAGTTTGGTAGGATCCCTTCTTTACCTATTATTTCAAATAATATACTTAATGTTTAAATTAGTTGATTTTTAAATGTTTGAGAGAATTCACTTGAAAGCCATCTGATCTTGGTGCTTTTCTCTTAGTAAGCTCATTTATGGTCTGTTCAAATTTGTTTTTTTAAATAGGTCTATTTAGATATTCTATTTCCTTTTCTGCTAATTTAGGCAATTTATAGTCTTATATCAAGAATTATATTATTATTCTTATTTAAATATATTAAATATTCTTATATTAAATATTCTTCCATTTCACTTAAGTTGCTAAATTTATTATGATTAATTCTATTTTAAAAATTCTTCAGTCACATGACAGAAAGCTGGACAGAAAACATTGGAAGTAAGCAGATTGATCACCAGTGGAATATTTAAAGTGAGTATGATCAAGGAAACACCAAAGTGATGCAATGAAGAACAAAGGTATGGTAATAGCTAAATGGGTCATTATTATCTTTGCTGTTCTACTAACCCAAGACCCCCAAATCAGTCTTGTTTAAATTCATAAAATTCTTTCAATGCACAGAATATTCTTCCATGTACCTTGTTATTTTCCTGATAGCAACAGATGGACCAGAAACACATCATGGTGTACTATCAATATTTCTCCCTTGCATGGACTTTAAGATGGTTCCAAGAGTATAAAAATGTGAATTTTCTTCCCAGGAGTTTAGCAGAGGAGCCCAATTCATGTCTGAAATTCAACCTTCAAATTCTTCAATGTGATTTTCAAAGCATTGTAGTAGCTTTAGATTGTACTAAAAGCAAAGAGTCAGGTAAGAGTAGGTATTTTCTCTGCAACAGGATTTACTGCTTTTGTAAGGATTAAGTGATTAGAATATGTCAGAGTGGGTATGTCTAGGAACCAGAAATTGGATAGTCTTGTCTTGCTAACTCTTGATCTCTCTATAGTATTGGAAACTGTTGGCCACTTTGTTCTACTAGATACTACCTTTTTCTAGGTTTCTATATTCCTAACCTTAGTCTCTGTCCTGAGCTCCAGTCCTTTGCCATCAACTGACTTTTTGACATTTCCAACTGGATGTCCTATAGACAGCTCAAATTCAATATATTAATGTTTAGTCATTTTTCAGCCATGTCTGATTATTTGTGACCACTTTCAGAGTTCTCTTGGCAAAGATACTGCAGAGATTTGCTGTTTCCTTCTTCATTCATTTTAGATATGACGAAACTGAGACAAACAGGGTTAAGTGACTTGCCAAAGGTCACACAGCTAGTAAGTATCTGAGGCCAGATTTGAACTCAAGAAGAAGCATTTTCCTGACTCCAGGTCCAGCACTCTATCTACTGTACCACATACTTAAAACAGAAATCATTATCTTTCCCCAAAATATACCTTTCTTATCAATCTCTTTCTTTCTAGGGCACCACCATCATTTTAGTCACTTAGACTCCAGAACTAGACATCCTTAGTTCCTCACTGTCATAGCTACACAGATCCAATCTCTTCCAGATCTTGTTATTTCTACCCCTACTCCCCTCCGCCCCCCCCTTCCCATTTCACCACCCATCATCTCTCTCATTGTCTACCCAGGGGGCCACCAACTCTAGTTCACTCCCTTATCACTTCTCACCTCTACCACTGTAAAGGTATTTTACCTGATCTTTTTGTCTCCAATCTCATCTTTTTCAATCCATTCTCTGCACTGTTGCCAAAGTGATTTTCCTAAAAGAAAGGTCTTGCTACATTACTTCTCTCCTTAGTAAACTTCAAAGGTTCTCTGTTATCTCTAGTAGAATAAATTATAAACATAAATTCCTCTGTTTAACATTTAGTTCTTCACAACCTGGATTCGACTTCCCTTTCTAGGTTTCTTCTTATCCAGTACTCCCCTCCACACACTCCATGGTCCAGTCAAATAGGCCTTCTTGGTGTTTCTGATACAAAATCCATTTACCCTGTCCATGCCTTGGCACTGGTTGTTCTCATTCCTGGAATGTACTTCCTTTTCATTTCTACCCCTTCAGAATTCCTAGTCTTTTTCACAGTTTAATTGTAGTGCTACCTTATACTCAAAGTCAGTCCAAATCTCTGCCCTCTGCTGCTAGTGTCTTTCCTGGCCAAACAAAACAAAATTTTCTGCTTATTTTGTGTGTTTTTCTTGACTTATATTTGTACATGTTTTCTCCCTTCCCCTTCCTCTACTTAAAATGTAAATTTCCTTAAGGCCAATTTCATTTCTGTCTTTAGATTCCCAGGGCTTAACTTGGCACACAGCAGATGCTTAATAAATATCCTTTTTTTCTGAGTTTTCTTTCATTAGCATTTATTAGACCCTTGCTAGGTACAAAATGATGAAAATACAAATAAAAAAGTCAGAGTCTCCTCTTTAAAGGAGCTAATATTTTACGAAGGGGAAGGAACACCTAGAGGAGTTTGCTGCTAAAAGTCATTTGGTAAGGCCCTGTGGTACTTAGGCAACAGTGGCAAAAGAGATGCCAATGCATCTTCTTAGATGTCATTCCTATGAATTGTTGTTGTTCATCATTTCAGTTGTGTCTGGCTTTTTATAACCTCTTTTAGGGTTTTCTTGGCAAAGATACTGAAGTGGTTTACCATTTGCTTCTCCAGTTCATTTTATAGATGAGGAAACTGAGGCAAACAGGGTTAAGTGACTTCCCCAGGGTCACACAGGAAGTGTCTGAGGTCAGATATCAACTCAGGAAGATGAGTCTTCCTGATTTGGGGCCTGGCATTCTAGCTGCAATCCAGAAATAAAAACCACAAAACCATTTGAAAGTATAAGGAACTTGGTTTGCTACCAAACAAACCTTTTCTGGGTCTGCTATTATAGGCTGCCAGTCAGTTAGTCAATAAACATTTATTAAGCATTCACTATGTGCCAGGATAAATGCTGAGGATACAAGGAGAAAAAGAAAGACATTTCCCCCCTCAAGGACCACAGAAGTTAGTGGGGGAAGACAATACACACAAGAAAACTAAAGGGAGGAGGGATGAAGTATGAGTCCATCCTGTGAGTGCAGCTGATAGGCAATGAACAGCTGGCTGGTCTGAAAGTTCTATTTAAATGGAGGCTTTCGGATGAGTTTTTCCCTCTGCCCTCAATTTCTCTAAGGAGAGGGGCAGAGAGTACTAAAAAGGTACTGAAACTGATGTAATCTGATAGGACGATAAGTTTCCTGGTAAAGAGATTTCCTGGAAGCATGAAGACTATGGAGGCCAGTCTAAGGAATGTGGTTGATGGAAACTAAAAGGAGACAAGGACTGAAGGCCTCATCTTCTCAAGGTCTGCCATCTTGAGAGTGCCGTGCTTCCCAGGGCTCTTAGGCTTATCTGACTGGCAAGGATTGTTGGTCTGTAGATGGTGTTGGTGGCAGCTAGCATGGAGAGTCTCTCGTCCATGATGATGGTTCTTTCTTCTGGTTCCCTCAACCCAGAGCTCTGTCCCATTCTCCACAGGTCATTCAGGGTCCAGAAACTGCCTCCTGTCTGGGTTCCTCCAGGCCAAATTCCTCCCAAACTGGAGCTGCACATCTCAGGACACATCAGGTTACATGTTGAGGGAGGCTTTTGAAAGGTCTAAATTTGCCTCCTTTATC
This sequence comes from Pseudocheirus occidentalis, assembly GCA_028646575.1. Taxonomy (NCBI): domain Eukaryota; kingdom Metazoa; phylum Chordata; class Mammalia; order Diprotodontia; family Pseudocheiridae; genus Pseudocheirus; species Pseudocheirus occidentalis. Next base: position 144,738,272 of record CM053594.1, on the reverse strand, counting down.
ATAATTCACTCCAGCCACTAAATACTCTTCCTAGTCTCATTCATCAATGGTTTGCACAATATCACCTCCTCATATTATCCCTATAGGGAAAGATATTATCAATATCTCTTAATCAATATCAATTATTCAAAACCCTAAAATGTTGCTTTACAAGCTTCATTCTGCATAGCCCATTGCCCGCTGCCTTAACTCAGAAATCCCCCTGAGCTCTATCCTCAAAATGAGGTCCTGTTCCAGATTCCATGACACTATCCAGAATTCCTGCTTCTACATTAGCATACTGGCCTCCCTACCTTATCTTGACTACTTAACTGAATGACTTTGACTTTATCCTATCCTCAATTCTTGAATGCTTTGATCCATTGTACAAATGGTGATAATATCCTGTCAAAAGCAACCATCTCCTGCCTTCTGTCCTATTCACATACTAATTATTATTCATGGATCAGAACTAGAGAAAACCATGAAACCCTGCTGACTTAGTTCGCTGTAAATACATATATGTAATATATGTGTGTGTATATGTATATATATATATATATATTCTGCATTTCACTGTATAAGCATCACAGATTTTATGCCAAATTTTCAATTTTTTTTTTGCAAAAAAGTGGATTGAGTCTATTATGTGAAACTTCAACATAACTTGTGCTGGTATTACCATGTCGTGCAGCTTACTCACAGTTGCTTCTTCTGCCTGCCCACTCCCCTTGCATCTACAGCTCTTCATTGGATTGAGTGACAATATGGTTAGTACTGCAGTGATCTAAACAAACCACACAAGTTGACTTTCAGAAATATACTGATGATATAAGTGCACCAAGAATTTTAGGCTTTCGATGTGCAAGAGGTAAATGTATATCCACGTGCCACTAGCGAATATGTTGCTGCTCTGTTTACCTTTTAAGTGACGTAAGGAACAGTATTTTACCATGTGATGATTATGCAATGAGAGGTTACAAACCAATTTTTGGACTGAAAAAAACAGGGTGTGACAATGATTATGCAGTGAAATATGGTAACGATTATGCAGTGAAATATGGTAATGTCAGCCAGGCTCTCACATCAGCAAACTGATCCTTTTTATACATCCTTAATTGATTCACCATCCCTCTCATTGTGCTGTGTTTAGTCACTCAGCAAACATTTTTTAAGAACCTATTATGTGCCAGACACTAGGCTCCTATACTTCAGATAAAAAGAAAAGGAAAGGAGAGTCCCTGTTCTCAAGTTACTCGCCGTCTAAAAGAGGAGCTAATATGTAAACGAGTATGTACAAACAAATTCTATACAGAGTAAATGGAGACAACCAACAGAAGGAAGGCATTCCTTCTAAGGGGGATTTAAAAAGACTTCTTGTAGAGGGTGGGATTTTAGCTGAGATTTGAAGGTGGCCAGGAAAACCTGGAGGCAGAGATAAAAGGGAGAGGAGTCTAGGGTTGGGGAGACATCCAGGGAGAATGCCTGGAATGTGAGGATGGCATGTCTGGTGTGAGGAAAAACAGGAAGGCCAGAGCCACTGGATTGCAGAGTTTGTGGGGGTGACTAATAGGACAGGATAGGTAGGAGGGGACCAGGTTACATAAGGCTTTGAATGCCAAACAGAGGATTTTATATGTGATCCTGGAAATGAATGGAGATGGTAGCCATTGGATTTTATTGAACAGAGAACTGACATGGTCAAAACTTTGCTTAAGGAAGCTGAGAGGAGGATGAACTACAGTAGAGAGACATGTGAGGCAGAGAAATCACACCACAGTAGTCTAGGCATAAGATAATAAAAGCAGAGGAGAGAAGGGAATATATATGAAAGATCTGTGAAGGTAAAATTGGCAAGACTTGGCAACTGATGTGATATTGTGGGTTAAAGAGTGAGAGTTGAGAACTACACCTAAGGAACCAGCCTAGGTGAGCAGAAGGATGGCCGGGCCATCCATAATGATAGGAAAGTCAGAAAGAAGGGTGGATTTGGGGGAAAAGATAATGAATTCAGTTTTGAATGTGTTCAGTTAAAGAGGTCTACAGGGGCATCTGCTTCAAGATGTCCAATAAGGAGTTGGAAATTCAGGTCTGGAGGTAAGGAAAGAGATTAGGCTTGGGTAAGTAGACCTGAAAATCATTAATGCAGAGGCAAATAATTGAATCTATGGGAGTTGAAGATATCACTAAGCAAAATAATTCTGAACAGAGAAAGAAGAGAAGTAGGCCCATAGCATAGCCCCATTTAGAAATGTAAAGAATGATATAAGTATATGTAAGAATATCAGGATAAAATTGCTTGAAAATTGCTGTAACAGAAATAATAGGGCTGCAATTAAGGCAACAGGAAAGAAACGAACATTTCTTAAGAGCCTACTATGTGTCAGACACTGCGCTGGATGTTTTACAAATATTATCTGATTTAATCTTCATTGTGACCCTGTGAAGTAAGTTCTATTATTAGCCCCAATTTACAGATGGTGAAACTGAGGCAGACAGTGGTTAAGTGACTTACCCAGGGTCACATATCTACTAAATGTATGAGGCTGAATATGAATTCAGATCTACTTCACCCTAGGTTCAATACCTTCCTCACCTGTGACATCTAGCTTAGAAGCAGTAATCTGCAAAGCTGTTGAGAATGAGACCTAAGCCTTAGTCATGCTAATCACTGGGTTCCAAGGCCAGATGCCTGATTGGATGAAGCTCCAATCTACTTGCCACTAGTTATAGTTTTTTGTTTTTGGTGGCTAGCCTTCCTATAACTAATACTGAACTAGAGAATCCCCAAACTGGTAAGAATGAGAACAAAAAAATCTGCCAAACTGCTCTTTTGTTTATTTTTCAAAGGCATTGAAGAAAAAAATAAAAGGAGATGAAAACGAGACCATTATCTATTATACTCAATTACTCGTTTCTTATACACATTTGGAAATAAAACTTTTTTCTGGGAATATCCTCATTTGAGAAGAACTCAATGATTTTGTCTCAACAGCACAAGAAAACTAAAAACAGCCAATTATGCCAATATTTTTCATTTTATTCACATCTCCATGCCTGGGTACTGGCTGGTCTTCACACCTGGTAAACACTCTCTCCTCACCTCTACCTCAAAGAATCCTTTCCTGACTTCAAGACATAGTTCAGGTACAGCCTTTTACATGAAGTCTTTCTTGATTCTCCAAATGCTATACATCCATATATTTAACTACTCTCTATGTACTCCCTATGTATTTATATAGGTCCTTGTCAACTAGGTGTCATGGCAACTAGGTGGGGGAGATTTCTAATCCTTAACAGAATAGAATTCATTTTTAAATATTTTTCTCTCCAGGGAAAAATCTCTAAAGCCATTTTGCAGTTTTAAGCTTCCAGCTTTATCTGGTGCTGAAAAATTCTGCTCTGCAAGTACTGTCCTTTTAACTTTCTCTTTTCCCCAACATGGAGAAGAAAGCTCCTTTTAAAAAAATGTAGCTTCTAGGAAACAGCCCTGTTGGGAAGGTTTAGAACAGGGGTAGGGAGTCTGCGACCTTGAAGTCACATGTGGCCCCCTAGGTCCTCAAGGCCAGCCCTCACTTGAGGAGGACCTAGGAGGCCACATGTGGCTGTGAGGCCCCGTATTCCCTACCGCAGGACTTTAGATCTAAAGTAAAGCAAGGAGAACCAGAAACTAATGGAAGCCAAGTTAGACCACTCTGGAGCCCACCTCTAGGCAGGGGGAATTTGTGCTACTTCTCAAGTTCACTAGAGTAGTTGTGCTAATATTGTCAAGCAAATTGAAGCAGGTTGATGATGTGAAAGCATCCTGCATTTTTACCACAAATTCTAATTATACTCAAGGGGTGTCATGAATTTTGATGAGCCTTTTGAATACTGAAGTTCCAGAACATCCTCTGTGGGAAAAGGAAGACTTCCCAAATGAAGTTGGAGAGTCCCTTACTTGTTTTGCCAGATGAAGAAGGACTGCAGGACCATAGTTTTGTGCTTCTAAGTTAGATCTCTCTCTCTCAGGATAAGGTAGAAGCAGCATCCTGAGCTGGATAAAAGGCTTCCGGGTTGCTTGCCAGATTCTTTCTGATAGGTTAACAACGGATTGGTTGAAACGTAGGAGGCAATCTAGAGCAGTCCTCACAATCTATAAAAGAGGAAGTCAGGATGGGTCATCAGTTAGTAGGTCAAAAAACAAGAAACACAGAGATCTGGCTAGGCATCCCAGGAGGTTGATTATTGGTGGTGGTGGTGGTGGTGGTGATGATGGTAGAGGTAATGGTGGTGGTTGTGGTGGAGGGTGGCAAGCAAGATGGTAGCTGACCCAAAAAGTTGATCAAAATAGATAAAACTAAGAGCCTATTTCTAGAACCAGGGTATAAAATTATAGGGGGCGGCCAATCAAAGTGACATGATTCTGAGCAATTTCAGTTCCTTGACCTAGGAAGCTGGATTTGTGGGATGTGAGGAAGGGAGACAAGTCCAGTAATTTAATTCGTTTTTCTTCTAGTCTTTTCCTTACCCTCCCTATGCACTGCCCCACCCCCCACCCCCAGGCCCCAGGTTTGACATGGGAAAGCTTTTCAATGTTTTTCTTTCATAATATCTCAAGTAAGTTTCTGAGAGAGGGGTATGAGCACTGGTTTTTGAGCCCAAGAACATGGATTCACATATTGGCTATACCTTGTACTACTTGTAAATCCTTAGCCCAATTATTTTTACCTATCTAAGCATCAACATCTTCACCTGAAAAATGAGGTGGATGGATCAGATGACTTTTAAGTTTCCTTCTAACTTAGTAAATCTATGATCTTTCAAAAGAAACCCTTTTGAAAAGATTTCCTTTTTTATAAAAATTAAACCATAGATTTCCTGGCTATATTCCAGGTGGTCATCTGTGTATTGAGAAGTAGCTGCTCTTCATTAAAGGCAATAGGTAATAATAGCTCACATTTATACAGTGCTTTTTTTCTATGAGCTTCTCATTTACTTTCTATATAAGTGAAATACAGATACTATCCTTGGTTCACAAGAAAACTGAGGCTCAGTCCATCAGTCATTCAACTAACCAGTATCAAAAGCTGGATTTAAAGACAGAAATGCATTCCTCCTAGTACATTTTTTTTATCCATTATACCAGTGGTTCTCAACCTTCCTAATGCCGTGACCCTTTAATACTTGTATGCGGGTGTATCTGCATGTGGATGGATCTGCCTGGAGATGGATAGAGGAGAGGTGTAGGTTCCTAAGACCATTGGAAATATGTGTTTTCCAATGGTCTTAGGCGACCCCTGTGAAAGGGTCGTTCTACCCCCAAGGGGGTGGCAACCCACAGGTTGAGAACCGCTGCATTATACCATGTCTTCTCTCAAAGGCAGTAAGGATTTCCACAGGCAGGAGGTTGCTGTTTCCTCTCCTCCTCCAGTCCTATGCAGAATAAATAATATTTCAGTTACCCCATGGGTTGCTAGTTAGCTGGTTAGCTAGTAGCTGGTTAGCCTATGGAGTAACTAAACCCTGAGCTACAGGCAAGTAAAATAAAATGTGGCCTATCCCACTTCTAGCCATTTCTCCTCTCATTGCTCATGAAACAATATCATGCCCAAGTTTTTTTTGAGAATTGTCTAATAATGCTGCGATGGAGCCATTTAGCTGAAGGGCAAAGGTTGATTTTTTCTGTCCTATATCAGCGGTGTTAAACATGCAAACTGAACTGAATTAAAATGTAATTGGAGACTATTCACAAAATTAAAAAATACAGTGAAACATAGATAACATGACATTTTAAAATTAAACTGATATGCAGCCTACATACTTTCTTTGGTTTAATGGCTTCCATGTCTATTTGAGTTTGCCACCACTGGTCTATATCTATAGTATCTTTACTACTCACGATTCCTTAAATCAGATATTGCAAATATAGATATGTGGATATGTGGATCTATGCACATGTACATGATATATACATATATGTTTGTGTGTGAGAATTTTATGTGAGAAATAAAATATAGCAGCACCTTTAAATTCTCTAATAATGTTTTGCCCAGTGGCATTATAGCTTTCATGTATACACACACACGTACATATGTGTGTGTATGTATAGGTTACATTTTTTTAAGTGGAGAAATCAAGTCTAAGAAACAGAATGGTGCACTCTATCCAGGTCTGAGAATGAAGAACAAATGAAAGCAGGAGTAGAATCTTGGCTCCTGAATTCTTTGATCTCAGACACTATGACTTCTTCCTCTCCATGTTCATTCCCTTAATGGCAATGAAATGTAAATTCTGTGGGCTGTCACTGTTTTCTTTTCCCTAAGGGCCTGTGGAATTTAATCAAGAAAATTGAACGACTTGCAGTGACACTGGATCATAAACCAACGTGCTACAGACACACAGGTGGATGGACCCTGGCTCTGTGCTGGCCCATTCATCCCAAGAAGCATATTAACTTCTAGGTGGGGCATGAAAGGCTGTGTGTTTTCAGCTTGAAAGGCAAAATCTTGATTGTTTATAAAGCTCCCTTGTTGGTCTTTTTTTCCTGGTAATTGTAACATTCTCCCATTTCATTTCTAAACGTGCTCCCTAGTTTTGTAAACCGTTTCTTCTTCAGGTCTCTTTACCAGAACTGTCAGTGAGATTTAGAGTGAACACAATTTGTACAATGCAGAAGATGTCTTCTGAGTCTGATGCCCACTGTCACGTCACTCTTTATGTAGTTCTGGGCATTGGCAATCTTCCACGCTTCATTTTCCCATGTGACAAAGAAGGGAATGGAAAACCACCTTTCCATTTCTCCAAAGGAATGCATTCCCCTTTTTAATGCACTACAAGACAACTACTTAATGTCTTGTATGATCACATTTTTATGGACTTCAACATTTCTCAATGCTGGGTTTATACTAATAATGATAGAAAACTCAACAACCACTCCCACAGAGACCATGGATGCTTTCATTTTATTGTTAAGAGGAAATAGAATTTGTCACACTCCCAGATTCTATTTCCTCTTAAAGATACAGTAACAGTACCCATAATCTCCAGGCAAGGTGCTTTTGAAGTTAGTGTTACACTTATTATGGAGGATTTTATATCTCTCAATGTTCTACACTTTTTCCCAGCAATAAGTAAGAACGCCAGGATTTGTGGAGTTGAGCAGACTTGAAACACAGGGATGTCTGGCACTTGCCATAAGCTGTGTGGAGAGATTTTGCATTGTTATCTGAAGTGTTCAGCATTCAATGTCATAAGTCAGGAACCAGCAACATAAATCAACAACTCTTCTAGCAGGACTTGCATACATTATTTTTCTAGGCACAAATAAAAATCATTACTTAATGTGAGCTGCATTTTAATGAGGCATGCCTTCTTACTTGGCCTTAAGTGATTTCAAGTTATTTTGTTTCCAACAGTTTTGTGTGATTTCAAAGATCCTTTGATAATTATTTCTATGGGCATCTTTAACCACTTGTTCTCAATTTTAGCGCCCTCACATTTACACATATACATACCCCAAGTTGTCTTAACATTAACATTCACTCCTTTCTTCCTCTAAACTCAAGCAATTTTTCAACTGATAGAGCAGCTTAGAAAAATCCTAAAAGGGTTATTCATTCAAAAACCACTCTTACAATTTATTAAGCACCTATTATATACAAGGTCTTGTGTTACTTGTAATCAAGAATTTACAAGGTTTACAATACAATTAATGAGGGACATTGTTTTCCTGGAGGTCCTGGGCAGACATCAAATGTAACTTCCAGCAATGATGTGATACTCAAATGAGATAATGGATGTAAAAAACCTGGCAAACCTTAAAGTGCTACATAAATGTCAGTTATCATTATTATTATTATCATTAATATTTATCATCAATATTAATCTATCATTAATTAATGAATAATATTTTATTCCATTAGCCTACAGTTACTACACCTCTAGTCTGTTGATAAGTTCATTCCCTGAACCTAGTGACTATACTTCTGCTGAGCTCAAACAATGTTTGTAGAACAAATCAGGAGTTGATCTCATAAATTTTTAACAAAAATTATTTTTTAATTTTTTAAATTTAATATTTTTTGAAATTTTGTCTATTTATTATGAATGACCAGAAGGAAAAAATGTATTTACAAAGACATTTTAAAATTTAAACTACAGCATTAACACTTTTAAAAGTCTTGATAATCAACAAAATAATAAATCAAATCCTGTGCTGTAGCTCCTGAAGATTTCTGAGGTGTAAATGCTCCCACTGAAATGTTAACACTTGGTTCTTGTAAACCAGTTAGAGCTGGCTCCAGCACACCCCTGGACTTAGCTACCAATTAATGCATAGATCTTAGAGAGTCACTTAATGTTCAGAGAGCTTAAGTGACTCATCTTTGGTAAGATACACTTAGGTTATATTTGATTCTATGTCATGCTGATACCAAGACTAGAACTCTATCCCCGATAAAGCATTGCTTCTTACTTTAGTAGAGAAGTATACCATGTTTTCAATTAAAATAATAAAAATTCAAATTAAACAATAAAACAAAATGGAATATGCCAAGAATATCAGATCCCCATAGAGTTCAGTAAAATTTCATAGAAAAGGAAGATCATTTTCAGGTGAGGGAAATCAGGAAAGATTTATGAAGCTGTTAGCACTTGACCTGGGCTTTAAAGGATTAGTAGGACTTCAATAGAAGTTGAAGGAGGGAGAGAAGATTTAGTGAGAAGGACATTCCAGACACCAGGGAGAGCATAGCTAACATCCTAGAGGCTCAAGAAAACTGAGTGTCACAGTTTAGCAGGAGTAACATATATGGTATATATAAGGAGGTGTTTTCTTCACTAAGACTGGAAGGGTACTTGGGAGTCAGAATATGGAAATTCCTAAACAATAGAACATTGGAGCTAGAGACAAAAATACATGGGTTTGATTCCTACCTTAGACACTCAATTAGCTAACCAGATTCAAACGTTCATTATTGACCAAACTAAGCCACTTAACCTCTTTCTGCCTCAGTTTCTCATGTGTAAAATTAAGACAATAATAACACCTATTTGACAGCATTGTGAGGAACAAATGAGATAATACATGTAAAGCATTTTCCAAATCCCCAAACACTATATGAATGTTAGCTGCTGTTCCCCTCACCATCACCTTCTAGATTTAGTAGGAATGGGTGCTGCATTTTGTCAAAAGTTTTTTCTGCATCTGTTGAGATAATCACCTAATTTCTATTGGCTTTGTAATTGATATGGTCAATTATGCTGATAGCTTTCCTGTTATTGAATTAGCCCTGCATTCCTAGTATAAATCCCATCATACTTATAGTCATGGCCATAGTGTATGACCCTTATGATATATGACTATAATCTCTTTGCTAATACTTTATTGAAGATTTTTGCATCAATATTCATTAGAAAAATTGGTCTATATTTTTCTTTCTCTGTTTTGTCATAAAAGGAATTTCCTAGGACTCTTTCTTTGCCTATTTTTCCCAATAGTTTATATAGTATATTATGATTAATTGTTCTTTAAACATTTGGTAGAATTTACTCATGAATTTATCTGGTTCTGGGAATTTTTTTCTTAGGAAATTCATCTATGGATTATTCAATTTCTTTTTCTAAGACTGGACTATTTAAAAATTTTATTTCTTCTGTTAATCTAGTTATTTATATTTCTTTAGATATTCATCCATTTCATTTGGATTGTCAAATTTATTGGCATATAATTGGGTAAAATAGCTCCTAACATTGTCTTAAATTTCCTCTTCATTGGTGGTGAACTCACCCCTTTCATTTTTGGTAGTAGTAATTTGTGTTTCTTCTTCCTTTTTTAAAAAGTCGAATTAATCAATGGTTTATCTATTTTATTGTCTTTTTTTTCATAAAACCAGCTTCTAGTTTTATTGGTTCAATGGTTTCTTATTTTCAATTTTATTAATCTTTCCTTTGATTGTCTGGATTTCCAATATGGCATTTAGTTGAGGACTTTTAATTTGTTCTTTTTTCTAGGTTTTTTTACTTCTATGCCCAATTCATTGATGACTTTTTTTTTCTATTTTATTGATGTGAGTAGAGACATAAATTTTCCCCTAAGTATCCCTTTGGCTGCATCCCATAAATTTTCATAACTTGTCTTATTGTTGTCATTTTCTTTAATGAAATTGTCAATTGATTCTATGATTTGTTCTTTGATTCACTTATGTTTTAGAATTAGATTATTTAATTTTCAATTAATTTTGAATCCAAATCTGATTTTTACTATTTCTGCTTTTCTGAATTTGATTGTGAGGTTTTTAATATCCTAATACATGGTCATTTTTGTGTGCTAGGTGCTATGTATTGCTGAGAAAAAGCTATATTCCTTTATATTCCCATTCAGTTTTCTCCAGACATTGATCATATTTTACTTTTCCAGAATTTTATTCACCTCCTTAAAGTCTGTCTTGTTTTTTATTTTGTTAGATTTATCTAGTTCTGGGATTGGAAAATTGAGGTCCCCCACTAGCGTAGTTTTATTATTAATTTCCTCTCATAACTCATGCAACTTTTCCTTCTGAAATTTAGATGCTATTATACCATTTGGTGAATATATGTTTAGTATTGATATGACTTCATTGTCTATGGTACTTTCAGCAAGACATAATTTCAGACTTTCTTATCTATTTTAATTAAATCTACTTTTGTTTTTGCTTCATCTGAAGTTGTGTTTGCTATCCCTGCTTTCTTTGCTTTAGCTGAAGCATAATGGATTCTGCTCTAGCCCCTTACCTTTACCCTATGTGTATTTCTCTGCTTCAAATGTGTTTCTTGTAAACAATATATCATAGGATTCTTGTTTGTAATTCCCTCTGCTATCCACTTCCAATTTATGGGTAAGTTCATCCCATTCATCTTTATATATTATTTATAGTTATTTATATAACATAAGCTATAAATAGCTATACACATACTATTTATGTAGTTGCATATTTCTTTCCATGATCTTTTCCACTTCTTTATCCCCCGGCTTCAAACCTCCCCTCATCCCTGGTGTTTTACTTCTGATAACTGTCTTCCCCAATCTACTCTCCCTTTTATCAGTCTTCACTCCCCTTTCTATTATCCCTGTCCTTTTTTACTTTCTTATAAAGCAAGATAGATTTCTCTACCCAGCTGAGTGTGTATGTTATTTCCTATGTGAGTCAATTTTGATGAAAGTAAGGATTAAACTTTGCCCACCACCCCAGGGCCACAACCTTTTCTTCATTATAATAGCTTTGTCATACCTCTTTTATGTGGAATAATTTACTCCATTCAACTCCCCCCCACATTTTATTCCTGTGCAATTTTTTCCTTTTTATTTTGTTTTTTGGATATCATTCCATGAAAGTCCCTTTATATCCACTCCCTCTATCAATACATCTACTTCTTCTAATTGCTCTTATAATAATAAGGTTTTAAAGACTTACAAATATTATCTTATAGAAATATAAATAGTATAATCTTATTGAATTGCTTATGTTTTCTCCTTCTGTTTTTTTAAAACCTTTTTATGATTCCCTTGAGTCTTGTATTTGGAAGTCAAATTTTTATTCAGCTCTAGTCTTTTAATTAGAAATGCTTGAAAGTCCTCTATTTCATTAAATATCCATTTCCACCCTGAAAATTTACATTTAATTTTGCATGGTAGATGATTCTTGTTTGCAATCCTGAATTTGCCTTCTGATATATCATATTCCAAGCCCTCTTGTTTTTTAATCCTGTGTAAATCCTATTGTTCCATGAAATTTGAATTGTTTCTTTTTGTTTGCTTGCAGTATGCTTTTCTTGATCAATGAACTCTGAAATTTGACTGTGATGTTCCTGGTAGTTTTCATTTAATGATCTCTTTTAGGCAGTGATTGGTAGATTCTTTTGATTTTTATTTTGCCCTCTGGTTCTAATGTATCAAGGCAGTTTTCTTGATAATTTCTTAAAAGATGTTGTCCAGGCTTTTTTTTTTTATCATGGTGTTCAGGTAGTCCGATAATTTTTATGTCATCTCTCCTGAATCTATTTTCTAGGTTAGTGTTTTTTTTT
>CM053594.1:144701249-144725751 GCA_028646575.1 Pseudocheirus occidentalis | reverse complement strand
TCTGTAAAATTCTTCCTTATAAGCACTGGCCTTCTCCCAAGTCAACAAGGGAGTGTCTCAGCCAATAGCATTCTTCCACGTCAACAGGGGAATTCACACCTTCCAGACAAGGCTCACACCTTCCAGACAGAGCTCACACCTTCCAAACAGAGCTCACACCTTCCTATACTTAGCCCTGAATATCCAACAAATTGATTACCATTACACGTTTCCTCTTGTCCAGGATTTTTCAATCATTACTAACAGTAGCTCAGCAATTACATTTGTCAAGTCTTTCTGTAATCTGGAATATATTTTATCTGAGCATGGTGATTTGAACTTAAGAGGAGCTAGATCTTTTATTACTCTCCTCTCTTTTATTATCTTGAGTATCACCCCTAACTACTAGAAACATTACCTCAAAGAACTACAGTCACAATCAGTAAAAAATTCTTATTGACTTAAATAGGACGTAGTGAAGACTGATCAGTTTCAGGGCATAGAAACTTCTGTGAGTCCTCCATGAGACCAGGGAAGATTCTAATCCACCTATGCCTTACCATTCACGTCTTTCTATAAGTTAACACAGAGAATCTACTAAATATACTGGTTGTCTTCAGGAGGCAGTGTGGCAAAGTGAAAAGAGATATATACCTCTGGAATCAGACACCCTAGGTTCAAATCTTATTTTTAACACTACCTTTTGACTTTGGGCAAGTTGCTTACCCTTGGTTTCCTCACATGTAAAATGAGGGGATGGTGTTTTATGTCCTCAAAGTTCTCTTCCACTATTGTGCTATAAGAAATGATGAATAGGCAGACTTCAGCAAAACCTGAGAAGACTTATATTAACTGATGCTGAGTGAGAGGAGCAGAGCCAAGAGAACATTGCACACAGTAATAGCCACAGTGTGGGAGGACTGATTTTGATAGCCCTTCTCAGCAATGCAAAGACCTAAAACAATTCCAAAGGACACATGATGGGAAATGCCAGCAACATTTATAGAAAGGACTAACAAGCCAGAATGCAGAACAAAACAATCTTCTTTTCTGTTTTGTTTAATTTTTTTTCTTTCCCATGGTTTTTCCCATTTCTTATATTTCCTCTGAAACATGACAAATGTGAAAATGTATTTAATAGGAATGTATGAGTAGAGCCCATATCAGATTGCAAGCCGTCTTTCAGAGGGATGGGGAAGGGAGAGAGAGAAAATTTAACACTTATGGAAGTGAATGTTGAAAAGTAAAAATAAATAATTTAATTAAAAAAGTTCTCTTCCACTTATAAGTGTTGAGATGTTAAACTTTCCATGAATCTGAGGCAGGTAGGTAGCACAGTCACTGGAATGGTGGATTTGGAATCCAGAAGACTTTAATCCAAATATTGTCTCATAAATGTACTAACTGAATAACTCTGGGTCAGTCATTTAACTTTTCTCAACTTTGGTTTCCTTTTCTGTAAAAATGAGAATAATAATAGTACGTACCTCCTAGGGTGGCTATGAGGATCAAATGAGGGGAAAAAATATGGAAAATGTTTAGTTGTATATATGGTAGCTATTGTGATGATGATGATGATGATGATGATGATGATGATGATGATGATGGAGGAAGAGGAGAAGGTGGAGGAAGTGGATTTTCTATGATTCAGTTTTCCTTTCCTCCCAGTATTTCAGTAGTTGCTTCAGATTCTTTTTATGTGGTTTACTGTTCTCCTGCATCCCAACAGTCTTGAAGATAGCCCTCTGCTTGCCATATTCTACAGATCACTAGTCTGTTGTTTCACCTACTGCTGCTTGTCATAGAAATGTGGGCCTCAAAGGTACCACTCTGCTGTGACAGAGGAGCAGTATCTATCAGTTGAACCCTGATTTCACCCAAAGGTGTGTTTTTATGAATGTTCAAATACCAGTGATTAGAAGCATAGTGAGAGGCCTGGCAGAGAGCTTACCATCTGATATAACTTAGTGGGGTTCTGAGACCCCTGAGTATATCCCTTGGAGGGGGGAAGAAAGCAGCATTTCAGAAAGAAAGAAATTAAAATATGTATCTTTGGTATTTAAATTTTCTCTTCATTGGCTGAGAGAGGAGCTGGTTTTAAGACTTGGATAGATTTCACTGACTGTTACCTATATGTGCTAAGAAAATAATCATATGCCTAAGCCAGGAAGAGAATAAATAATGAGAGGGAAAAATCTGCTTTTAAGCCTGCAATTGACCTAGTAATCTTCAAGGGAAAATTAGTTCAAGAAATAGGAAGAATCTTCATATATCAAACTTTACTCTCTTTATTTTTCTTCCTCTATTCTCCCCTTTCTTCCTTTTCTTTCATTTACTGTCTAATCCTCCTGATATTTGGAAATTGGGGAGCTTCTCACTTCCCCTCCCCCAACTAGTTAGGGAGCTACTTAGGAGAGGGGACTCCCTACACCCAAGCTAGGTATGAAATTGACAGGCCCTATTAGCGTTTGACAGGCGCAGGATAATGACAGAGTTGAGGACAGATAACTAGCAGTTTGGATGATTTACACTGAAGGAGATTTGCATGGTGGGATGGTTATATGCCCATTTATTTCACCTTCCATTGTAGGGAGGATGTATCTGATTTAGTCCTTTTAACCCTTTGCTGTGATTCCCCCATTGCTGCCTTCACCCAGTCTGCCCTCCACCCTTCCACCCCTCAACTGCACAAGACAGAGTTTATATGGCAGAAAAGCAAGAGAGGTCTCTTGGAACTAAGTAAAAGAATCCAGTTTTTCCTTTCCCTTTAACTTCAGGCCCCAGTAGAATTCTTGTAATTAAAGCCATGTACAGATAGACTTTTCTTTATCCTCACACTCACAGACATTTCTATTAGTATCATGTCTGCATCTGATCTCTATCTGTAGGCCCTCTATTCACCCTGCATCCCCTATCCACACTATACAATTTCATTTAATTTTCACTGTTATCTGCAAAATTCAAGCCAAATCTGTAAGTTATTTGGATGCTTACCCATAGTCCTCTGGAAATTATAGCTACAATCTCTGAAGAGTTTTTTTTTAAAAGGTTGTTGTTGTTTTTTTAAATTTGTTTGAAACACCAAAAAATAAAAAAAGATTAAAAAACAGACTGCCAAATGTCCAATATGTCGACAAGAGATTGAGAGATTCAGGAACAAGAAGAGAATTTTAAATATGGCCATGCATTCTCTATCATCTGTTGGATGAATAAAGATAAGAGGTATGGTGGACAGCACTGAAAATAACCCTGTGATAAAAACAAGTCACTTTGTTTCAATGACACTCACTTTCACTGTGATTTTTATCTTGTGTTTATTTAACTCAGTGGTCCAAACCTAGTTTCCTTGTGTTGTGTCTCCCTCGGCCCTGGCTGCTCCCCCCATCCTCCACATTTCTGCAAGGTCATTGCAACCTATGGAAATTGAATTGGTCTGTTTCTACTTTGCACAATGTTACTGAATAGACAGCTGAAGAGTGGAGCAAATGTAAAGCAGTACGCCTTCTCAAAGTCAGAAATACTTGTTGCAAGACTTTTAAAAATGAATCTGATATGATTTTGATTCATTGTCCTGAGAAACTGTGTTTTCTCAATCCACTTAGGTGGGGGCAGGGGAAGGTTTAGGCACCAACATGAATTAAACAAAGCAGAATTGCATGTGAGGGGTGATAAGCAAGGAGAGGAAGGCGTGAGTGACATCCTGAGTGCATGCAGCACTGGGTTCTTTTACTCACAGTTTTGAGACTGCCATCATTGACAGGTTAAAGGTGCTTGTCCTTAATTTCCAAATGATACTTTTCCCAGTCAATTTGACCACAGTGTCAGCTTCAATTTGCTCTGATGCTGCACCTACCAGGAGCAATTTGGCTGCTCTTTCTGCATTCTCCCTGGGCAGGTCTCTATTCTCCTTTTCTTCTTGTTCTTTCCTTATATACACCTTGTCAGACACACAGTAGAGACAGGGACACTATTGCCCATAAAGCTCACCTTCAAAGTACAGAGGATTGGAAAAAAAAAAACCCATCCAAGCCAATTAATCTGTCACCAACTGATTTGAAAGCTCCAAAGGAAAGAAAGAGAAAGGGAGGGAGGGGCAAGAATAACTCTATACAAACTCAAACTAAAAGAAAGGAGAGCCAGGACATCCTGCTGTCTGTCACTAGGCTTCCTGAACAAATCGTAGTCATTGAACAAATCTGGGAACAAGAGTTAGATCCTCCGTTTTGAAGTGGTCGCTGGCCATTTTGTTTATGTCCATTGGCTTCCCCCAGATCTTTAGAGCACTAGATTCAGAGACAGACAATTGAAGTTTAAGTAATGTCTCTGCTACTTACTAAATGTGTAACATTGGGCAAGTCTTTTTCATTCTTTGGATCTCAGTTCCCTCATCTGGAAATCTGACTGATCTTCACAGGTTCTTAACTTAGGGCTATGAGTGTGTTTATTTACTATCTGGATTGCCATCAACTGGGGAATGACTGGACAAGTTGTGGTATGTGATTGTGATGGAACACTACTGTACTATAAGAAATTATGAGCTCAACAATCTTAGAAAAACATGGAAAGACCTGCATGAAATAATGTAGAGTGAAATGAGCAGAACCAAGAGAACATTGTATACAAAAATAGCAATACTATTTTAAGAATGACTTCGAGGGAATAGGTCATTTTTGCTATAACAAATACCGAAATTAGCGACAAAGTGCATATGAAGAAAGATATTATCTGCATCCAGAGAAAGAACTGATAGATGTATAGAATAATTTTACACACACACACACACACACACACACACACACACACACACCTATTTGTGTCTAATAGTGGCAGGAAGGGGGAGATAGGGAAGAAAAAAGAAATTTACATGAAAAATTTCATTGCATATTTAAAAGGAATAGCAAAGTTGTACATAGTAGATCTGCAGTTTCATGTGCAATCATCTTTTTTTTAAATTATACTATGGTATGGAAATGCTTATTTTATTCCATAAATTAAAAACTAAATAAATTTTTAAAATAAAAACTCCACATAAGTAAAAATAATATATATGTATACACATATCTGTATTTATGTATTTCCATGTAATTTATTTCCTTTACATAATCCTATATATTTAATTTTATATATTTAAAAACATTATTCTGAGAAGTCCATAGGATTCCCCAGACTGCCAAAGGAGTCTGTGACACAGAAAAGGTTAAGAACCCGTGGTCTAGATGATCTCTGAAGTCCCTTCCAGGTCTAAATCTGTAATTTTATTGTCTACTATGGATTCATTTGGTGAGAGGCTAAAAAGAAAATTGGCTTTGAAGGGGTGAGGTTTGGATTTGAGCCTACTAGATTCTACCAAGGGTTTCTATGAAGAAAAAGCTTAGCAAAACAAAAAGCTCTAACCTGCCCTGTTAGTATTATTGCTACAGTTATGGGGAGATGTGGATGTTGTCATGTCAAATTCTTTGTAAATCATTTCCAGAGTCATTGTTTTCTAATCCAGAAGCAAATGCAGTTCCAGGAAGGGTACAAATTGTTATCTGCTTAACTGGGAAGACTTTTTTTTCAAGAAAGAGTCTGGTGCTAAGCCAATTAAAGCAGAGTTTCTAAGGATCTTGGTAGCCAACATCTGTATTTTTAAAACCTCTCCTTAACCACAAAATTCACTCTCAGAACTGGTTTGGAATTCTCAGTCATTCTCAGGATTGGCAGGTTATTAGTTTCCCATTTATCCTTAATTTGCATTTTTATAACCAGCCTCAGTGGAAGAATCATGCCACCAATTTGACTTCATTTACTAACAAAGTAATTTTCTCCTCCTCCCTAAGAGTCCACAGCTGATTCTATCTTGTCATCAGCTTGTTTTCTAGCAGAAGTCCACCCTCTTCAGATCAGCCCTATGCAGAGAGCTATAATGCTTTTTCATGTACATCACCAGTCACATGCATCATCTCTCAATTTTGTTCTGCTCATTTCTTTCCCTGTGCCTTTGTTCACAACATCCCTCCTGCCTGAAATAGATGCCTCATTCTCCCTTCATTTCCACTTATCCAGTCCTCCCCTTTCTTGAGGTTCCATTTAGGCAATCTTCTTTGAAACATTTCCTGATATACTCATTAGAATATGAGTGCCTCAACTCTCTCAAAGCACACAACCTTAGCATACTTTAATTTGTTTAAAGTACCTTTAAATCAATCAATCAATTAGCATGCATTTATTAATCAGCTACACTGCCCAGTACTGTGGGTGTACAAAGAAAAAGCAAAAATATATACTGCCCTTAAGAAGCATACATACTAATGGAGGATAAAGGATATAGATGTATGAATTTATAAAAGATGCAAAAAGTCTTTTGCAGAAGGGGGTGCTTAAGCTGAGTCTTTATGGAAGCTAGGGATTCTGAGAGGCAGAGGAGAGGAGAGGGAGCCTTCTAGGCATGGGAAGGTCAATTTAGAATCACAAAGGCCAGAAATAGGTAGGCATTTGTGAGGAGCAATATATCAATATGACTGGATTGTAGAGTTTGAATCAACATGTAAGAATATTGGAAAGATAGGAGTAGGCCAAGGTGTGAAGAGCTTAAATGTTAAAAAGAGAAATTTATATTTGATTTTAAGGCAGTAATGAACCACTGAAGTATATTCAAGTAGGGAGAGAGTTTAGTGTCTTTGTAAATGGCAATCAGGAGACCCCTGAGGCAGGGAAACCAATTAGGAGGTTATTGTATTAGTCTAGGTGAGAGTAAAGGGCCTAAACTAAGGTGGTGGCTGTGTGAACGGAGAAATGGGAGTGTTGTGGAGACAGATGACAAAAATTTATGACTAATTAGATACATGGGAAGAGTGAGAGAGGAGTCAAAAATGAGTCCACATTTGTGAATCTGGATGGTGATACCCTCAGTATTAATAGAGACACTTAGAAGATGGGTGGCTTTGTGGGGAAAGATAATGTTTGGATCATGTTGAGTCTGAGAAGTCTATGAGAAGTCTATTTAGGTTGAAATGTCCAAGAAGCAATTGGAGATATGAAAGAGAGACTGAATATATAGGAGGAATCAGATGCTTAGAGATGATAATCGAACCCATGTGATATGATGTCACCAAGCAAGAGATGAGAAAGAAAAGAGAAGATGGGCCAGGAAAGGAACTAATTTGCCAAGAGGCAGTATAAGGAGGGCTGAAGGTAAAGTTTAGGGTTTGGTTTCAAAACCTAGATCTGCCACCAACTATACTAACTCACTTTGGAAAAGTCACTGACCTGCCTGGGCTTCACCTTTCCCATATGTAAATTGAGGGGGATATGATTAAATGGCCTCAAAGGTCCCTTCCAACTCTAAATCCCTCCCTCCCTAAGCTATCAGGTAGCAGTGACATTTTCCCCCACCTTTTTATCTCCAGAGCCTTGAGTGTGGTGGCTTTTAAAATGTTTGTTGAACTGAAATGAATTCATTCATCCAGTAGAATATAAGCACTTTGAGGGCAATCTAAAGTTTTTCTCTTTGAATTGAGAGCATAGGAATACATAATGTGTAAACCTATGTCTCAGCCCACCATGGATAATCATTTCCATTGGCCCATCCTTAATGATGGTTAACAAGAATACTTCCAGAGTTCAACCTGGGTAGGACTGGGAGAGTGTCTTGCTTCTGGTAGGCCTGAAAAACCTTATGTGAAATGAACTGAATAGTGGGGGCAGTGAATAAATTCACTAAGTCCTTCTCTGCCTCTGAATCATCAGAAGGCCTCAGGTAAATGTCTTCTTTTTTTTCATGAATCTCATAATCTGTACTTATATGTTTAGACCCAAATAACACTAGCTTCCCAAAAGCTGTGAATATGCAGAAGAGAAACTAAGGAAAACATATCCATATAAGCACTTAAAAGAAACTGAAACACAGTATATCAATATATAATACATTGATGTAAGCATTTAGAAGGGAATAATGTTGTATATTTATTTATCAGTCTGTCTCTCCATGTAAGCATTTAGAAGGGACTGGAAAAGAATATATTAATATGTAATGTAATCATTTATATGGGAGTGGGATTTATTATATCTATCTATATCAAAGAAAGCATTTAGAAGGGCGAACATAGAGTTTGCATAACATTGTAGAGCTGGGTGGAAACTTGGAGGTCATCTAGTCATAGGATCATAACTTTAGAGTTGGAAAGAACCATAGATAGAGACTGTCTAGTCCAGCCCCTCACTCATTTATTTTTTTAATTAATGAGCATTAGCTTTTTCCCCACCCTCACTTTTCCACCTCCACTGAAAAAATAGAATTTTGCAGATGAAGAAGCTAATGCCTAGAGAGATTAAGTGACTTGCCCAAGGCTCAACTTTTTCATTTTATGGATGAAGAAACTGAGGCAGTGAAAAGTAAAATGTTTTGCCTAAGTTGTATAGCAAATTAGTGAGAAAAATCTGCCCCCAAACTCTTGATTCTCAGTCCACTGAGTAATAGGTCACATTGTCCTTGTGTTACTAGAATTTTGTGTTAAAGAGATTAATACATTTTGTTTATATCTTTGGAGGTATTTCTGGTAAGAGTTTTTTTGGAGGGGTGGAGAGGAGGGGATTTGTTCATATGATAAAAATAACTCCACTGTAATACAAGGAGACAAAGAGGAGCCTCAGCAGAAATTTTCCTTGCAGTCATTATGGTCTTTGGCTAGAAAAAAGGTCTCTAGAATCCTCTTTGAGTCTGGTCCAGAATGTGTTATAATACCCTAGGACACATTCCCCTTGGGACCCTAAGTGGAGTCAAGCGATCATTATCCAAATGTCCAGAAATAAATCCAGCGGAGTGGCTAAAAGACAGTACACTGTGTCCCCATGGTAATGTAAACCTACCTTTCTTTATCAGAAAATGGAGACTGTAAATGGATGACTCACTAATTGTGTAGCCCCCAAAACTATCAAGTGACTTAAAGTTTATGCAGTGACAGTTCCAGGATGGATAAAATGAGGCATTTAAATGAAATGGGCTTCAGGGTCTCTTCCGGTGCTAAATCTATGATACTACGAACTTCTCAAAGTTCATTGTAGTTTTAAATGGCTTAGGCAGTAGTTCTCAACCTATGGGTCACGACCCCTTTGGGGGTCAAATGACTCTTTCACAGGGATCGCCGAAGACCATTGGAAAACACATATTTCTGATGGTCTTAGGAATTGAGACACTGCTCCTCTATTCATCTCCAAGCAGGTCTGCCTACATGTAGAAATGCCCACATACGAATATTAAAGGGTCACCGCATTAGAAAGGTTGAGAACAACTGGCTTAGGGGAAAGTACTGACAAGATGCCTGAAATGGTATGGTCACAGCTCCACTGAGGTATAGCCATTCATGCCTTAATTTTCTTCACAGATAGAGCTAAATAACCTGTGGGGGCAAAGAGGATTGCAATTCATTAGTTGTCTTTTGGTTTTGTTTTTTAAGTGAACTTGTGATTTTAGTTCATAGGAATGATTCCATATGTGTACACTAGCATAGTCTAAAGCTGTCACTGGGTGTGGCCAAGCCCTATCTTATCTGTGGTGCTGGGCACTATCACTCAAAAGGTTACTGTTCCAAACACCCCTCCATTGCGTGCCGGTTCATCGGTAGTCAACCTGTCTTTTGTCACTGAATTTTGATGATTCAAGAAGAGAGTGAGGTTGAAGACTTTTGAACTCCACCTTATTTAAATCCAATTCACACTCAAGTCAAGATATCACTTGTAATGTCATTGGTCCTCTTCAAAAATGAAGGACCAAGCACAACAACAGCAAAACAACTCCAAATAAAATCTGAAATTCTGTTTTTCCAAGGCAATGCAGTGCAATAAAATACATTTGAATTGAGCTTTTAAGTATGACTAGGAAGTCAAGTAAAGGGAGTAAGGAAGGGAGAACATTCAGGTAATAGGGAATGGCTTGACCCAAGTCAAGGTGCTGGAGAGTATAGTATATGATCAAGGGGGAAAAGGTTGCCCAGCTCAGCTAGACTACAGAATGCCTGGAACAAATGGAATAATGTTACAGAATCTTAGAGTCTGAGAGATGGTTAGGCTTTAAGGTTCTCTAATGAAGCCTATATGTGAACAAGAATCCCCTGTTACAATAGGCCCAAAAAATCATCTAGCATTTGAAAACCTCTGACAAGGAAGGGACCTACTACCTACTAAGGCAGTTGATTTCATACTTAGACAATTCTCATTCTTGGGTAGATTCAAGAGATGTTCCAGAAGTAGAGCTTAAATCTGACACTGTAGTACTACTGTCTATCATTGCTACAGTTAAAATGGAAACTTATTCTGAACTTTTTTTTTGGCAAGTTGTAACAGCAAAGTAGAATTTTTTGCTGTTTTTCTGTGTGTGTTATTCAGTTTCCCATCCTGAGCCTTACATCCCTCTGTGCTGAGCCAGTCAGACATGTGCAAGTGGGCTCTAACCCATCAGATACATACATGTAGATTCTAGCCAATCAGATACTGAGTAGAACTATATAAAGAGAGCTGGTGTTGAGAAAGCAGACATTAAGGGAGCCAGCACTGAGAGGATGAGTCAGCATTCAGAAGAAAATGAAGAGAAGAGAACTTTAAGAGCTGGGATGAGACCTTTTAGAGTGGAGAGGAGACCTCTGATGACAGAGATTTGCTGAGGAGTCCCTGAACTTTGAAAGTGAATGGAGGTGTGGGGCAGAGACATGTGCCTGGTAGGAACACTTAGCTTGAGCCCCTTTTGAGAGCTGTTTAAGCAAACTGAGCTGTTATTACAGAGCCTCTGAACTTTGGAGGTGAATTGAAATGATAGTGCTAGTGTCATCTCAACAACATACCTGTCAGTATTGTTGTTGCCCTATTGAGCTTTGTTTTCCCAGAAGCAGAGGCTATGGGCAGGAGCCCCTGGAGCCTGCTGTTGAGTAGGAGCAGGGAGAGCTTGGAGTGGAGCAGCCCCTTTGATCTGAGATATGGAGCAGGAATAGAGAGCTGCCTATGTGTGAATACAAGGAAGAGTCAGGAGTGGTCAGCCCACAGAGGAAGAGCCGTGGGACTTAGAAGCTAACCTTGAGTTAAGATGAAAGAGAACTTTACTTGGACACTTGGTATTAATTAAGGAGATTGTTCTTACAGTGACCTAGGGGTGGATGGTGTGGTATTTTCTGTTACCCTTTAAGAATGTGTTGTGCTAGGGAAGCCTGGCACCCCCTGATTGTGCTAAGCCCCTAATGATGCCTTGATCTATTTCCTTTCTCTCTCTAGTAGCTGGCATTTATATAGTACCAATTATATACCAGGCACTGCACTAAGAACTTTACAAACATTATCATATTATACTATCCCATTCAAGACTCACAGCAATCATGGGAGGTAGATGCTATGATTATCTCCATTTTACAACTGGGGAAAATGAGGCAGAGAGAGATTTAAAAAGGCTGAATTTTAACTCAGATCTTCCTGATTCTAGGCCTAGCTTTCTGTATGCTGTATCAACCATTTTTCCCACAGCCTCTCTCTAACTATTTCCTCCTTTCTGACCCCATCCAACCCAGGTTATTCTTATTCTCACTTCATTGAAGCACCTTAAATAAGAAATCAAATCATTCCATCTTCTACTTATAGCTCAAACTGAAAAGGAAGAAAAAGAACAAAAAGAGTCCCAAATATTTAATGTCTTTGCAAAGATTTCCTAGTAACTGATAAACTTTATTTTTTATCAAAAAGCTGATCTCTTTATCACATAGTTGATATTTTGATCAAATAGACACACAGATAATACATATGTCTATTTGATCAAATTTCCAACATATGTACATATGTATATACGTAAGTACAGATATAGATATATGGAGACAGTAGCTTTCTAAGTGAAGGTCTGAGGTACATGGACTGATATTAAATGAACGTATATGTGTATATGTGTACATGTATATGTACATATTTGATACAGGTATGTTTACATGTGTGTACATATACATACACATATATTAGTCTTGTCCCTCCTTTCAGATCATGGGCTTTTTAATAGTGAATGAATTCAACTTGGAATAATTTGTTTGTAGTGTTTTTGCAGGTTCTACAAACTTTAGTTCTGTCCACTGAAAGTATCAAGCACCTTTCCCTTGTAAACCATTTAGACACATTTTAAACCCGTGAAAGCAGTTCTATGTAATTTCTTCAAATATGCCTTCAGTTATCTCCAAGGCAAAGGGATTTGCATTCTTCTCCTTTCTCACTTTTTGTTACCACTTGATGAATGACTGTTTTGTGATTTTGCTTCTTCTTTAAGAAGGGGAGAAGTAAAGGGTGGGAAGAGGGTAGAGAGAAGAATAAAGTGAATTTAAGGACCAGATTCATATGGCTCCTCCTTTTTGAATTCTCAAAGCCAAAATCCTACATGGGACCTCATAATGATGTAATAACAATGGGAAAAGGGCAGAGATTCCAACTTTGAGTGAAGGTCTAAGGTCCATGGACTAATTTTAAATGGTACTGCTTTCATGTAAGGCAGGTCATTGGGGAGGGAAGGGCATTGGGTCTGGATTCTGAGGTCCTGGGTAGCATTATGGAATGTGCTATAATTGCAGTGTTGAAGCTGGGGTCAAACTCTCTCCTCACCTCTGCTTTTTGACTTCTCTAAGCTTCCTTGAAGACTCAAATGCCATCTCCCACAAGAGGGCTTTTAGTCCCCCCAAGCTGAAGGCTAGTGCCTTCTGCCTTTCATTTGTTCTCTGAATCTCAGTTTCTACATCTGTAAAATCTTTGCTGTGATGAACTCATAATCTTTTGGCAATGTTTAAGTGAAATTGCACATATAAAGTGTATAACTTTGCAAACTTTAGAGGACTTTATAAACATCAGTTGTTTCAGCTGTGTAAAAGTATAGGATAGGACAAAGTATTATCTTTCTCCTCCCCTGGGACTATACTTATATGGATATGGATCTGCATACAAATTTTCTAAAATATACGGGCAGCTATGTGGTGCTAGAATAGCAAGCCTAGAGTCAAGAAGACTCCTCTTTGAGGGTTCAAATTTAATCTTAAACCCTTACTAGCTGTGTGACCTCACAAATCACTTAACCCCATTCATCTGTCTCAGTTTCCTCATATGTAAAATGACCCAGAGAAGGAGATGCTGAACCACTCCAGTATATCTGCCAAGAAAATTCAAAATGGGATCACTATGAGTTCAACACAACTGAAAAATGACTGAACAACAACAAAAATAAACACCCAAATTTATAGCTGTTCCGTACTTTACCTCAGACCTATAAACTCCAGGGCATTAACAAGGAGCAAGCACTTCACACACCAGTTTCTCAGTAAAGGTCTCAGATTTAACAGAAGCAATTGAATTGATGTATGAAGCCAGATACAGGGCAGTGGTAAGGGAGAACATAACAAAGATGCAGTGATCCAATTGGAGGCATGCTAAACTGTGTTAAGATTATCTTGGAATTTCATCTCTTCTTCAGACCTCTCTGCTGGAGATATATGTCTCCCTGAATGAGGCCTCTGGAGTAAAATAGGTATTTCTCCAGCAAATTTTCTGATTTTACACTGCTGCCTAAGCTGCTGACTGGTCAGCAGGAGGTGTGAGGGAAATTCCACACCACAGAATGAGAATAAAGGACAAATATGAGATACAAATGATTCTCTCCTCAGCAATTTTCATGCTAACTCATGAAAGAAAAAAAAATTCCCAGAATGAATGGCTAATAGAGTCACAGTCAATTCTACCTGTCACCTCATATAGAGATTATTTGACAAGCTGAAAAATCTGCATGTTTGGGTAGATGGATTTATAGTGGAGACCCTTTTATCAGGTAAGGAAATGGTGACATTGATGGGAGATACTGAACAACAATGTAGGGACAATGGGACAGAGTTGCTGTATGCTGGTGACTCTAAAACATTGAACAGGACACAGAAGAAACCATTATGCAAATCAGAGTTAGATAACTCTAATGACTAGGGAGGTAAGAGCTGGACAACGCAATTAATTAAATGGTATCCCAAGGATATAGTGCTGAGGGAATTCCTGCCACAGTATAGCTATTTGGTCCTTTTAAAACCCACACTGTAGAATATGCATTTTTAAAAGCAGCTTGTTTTGTCCAAGTGTGACTTACTAACAAATAAAAATGTACTTTTTGAGCAAAAGCTATCAATGGATTATTCCACTGACCATTTACATTGGAATGTGCAAAAACACACTTTTAAAAATAAGACTGGATTCTATTTTTTAGCTTCATTTCCTTTGGGAACATTAGATTCCAGATTCCCCAGATTCCCCCTGGTGGCAGGGTCATTTCAGGTCAATAAAAAGAGGAAACAGGAGTCTTCTTAGCTGATTGGGGGATGGGGGAGTGGGGAAGGACAGTCTAAGTTCTGGGCCCCCACTAACAAGTGTCACCTCAGGTCAAGCACTCACTGAATGCATGTGACCTTGCATGTGGGTAGGGATCTTGGGGTTGATGGGAGAATGGGGAAGCATAAAAATATATATAAATAAGTTCATTTTTTTTACTGGTTATTCAGACTTGGCAGAAAATGATCTTCTTTATAGCATATTTGCCCCCAAAGGCAAACTAAAAATGCACCTCAGTTTCACTGACCAATTAAAAATTGTGCATTATTTATAAGATACACATTTTGAGGGAATAATACTGTGTAAGAATGTGAGAGACATTAGGACCAAAGGAGATGCTATTAATATATGTCAGTGCTTTAAGACAATCAATTTGGAGCTGGAAGGGTCTTCATGGATCATCCAGTCCAGTTCCCTCAATTTACATATGAAGAAGTTGAAACCCAGAGAAAGTAAGTGACTTGCCCAAGTTCACACAGATAGTAAATGTCTCTCAGAGTCTGGATTTAAACCCAGGACTCTGAATCCAAATCCAGTGCTTTTTCCACTGACTCTCTTGCTCCAGGTTTTTTCTTCCAGAGCTAAAGGGAATAGAGGTTGCATTTTAAAGGAGAATGTAAACCTATACACAAAAATTTGTAATTCTATTATTAACAACATTACAAGATTGAGTGCTTACTTTACCACTAGCGTCAATTAATTCACAGAATATTTAAGTTTAGAAACAAAGCTAGTGTAGCAAGTATCTCTGAATGTCATCTCTTACACAGCTACATTATGTCCTGACAAAATGGGAGGACCATTGCCAAGGAACCATCGGTGCCTGGTAAAAATGATTTTGGCAAAGAGTGCAAAAGGATTTTCTCCATTGGCAACCAGGCAAATCCAGGTTTACAAATGTGCCACCCTTGGTTAATTAGTGACAGGGCTGGCTTTTAATTTAATTTGAAGCAACATGAAAAAAAAATCAGAAAAAAATGTGGATAAACAAGCCCAATAGTCTCTCTGCTGGAGAAACAAAGCTACAGAAGCATGAATGATTCAGTCCTGGGAAGAGTTTGATGGATGTGGTTACTTCTATAGCACAAGAATATTTGGTTACATTGAAGAGCTGGGTAAAAAGAAAGGTTCAAATTCATGGACAGATTTCCATCAGGAAGAACCAGCAGATGGTCCTGGTTCAACAAAAGTTGAACCCACAATGCTGCAAAGAAGTCTAAGAAATCCTCTCAGAACTTTTCCCCCCACTCTGTTCTTTCTAGTCGCAACAATTTGTGATCAGATAGTAGGTGTTCAGGAATTAGTGGGTGGAGTGTCGTACTACCTAGCTAGGAAGACTTGAATTGAAATCCCGCCTGTGACATTTAATAGCTGTGTGTCCCTGGACAAGACAGTCTCAGTTTTATTCATTTGTAAAATAATGAAATCACAGGTCCAAGGGGTGATTCAGTTCTACTCATGCTGGAGGATTAACAGGTGCCCAAGTGTGAAATGATGGACCTGAATGTCTATTCATGGGACCAAGAAGAACTAAACTAAAACAGGGGCCTAATTGGTACAAACTGGGAGGAAATGACCTACTTTCTCACAGAAACCATACATATCCAGACTGATACATATGTGCTATCATGTAGGACTACAAACCAAGCACAATGCAAATCAGAGTCAGAAATATAAAAGGACACAAAACAAAGAGAAATACCTGAAACAAAACCATACCAGTTTTCCAATCAGATGAGGTCCTGACACCTGGTAATGATAAAAAAGAAAAAAACAAAACAAAACCAAAGCTGCTGCCAAAGCATCATGTAATGACTTTAATGCTCTAATGCTTTCATCATCAAAAGAAAGTCAGCAAGCAACACCATTAGCAGAAGGCTTCAAAAACCAGAGGAGAGCTGTCCTGATTCTGAGCTTTTCAAAGACAGAGGCCAGTGGCCTGAACTTATAATGGATTCTATTTGTCAAGAAATTGCTCTGTCTCATGTCCTGACTCTGGAAGTGATGAGGAAGCTAACAACATCAGTAGGTCAATTTACAGAATATTCACAGCCATTTAATCCACTAGATTAAAAAACAAGTAATCCATCAGGTAATACCGTTTTGAGTGCCAACAATTCCATGTTTAAAAAGTCTCTACCAATATATAACGCAAGGTCAGAATTAAAGCCTTTTTTTCCATAATTTATGAGGATGGCATGGTAGAAGTATGGTAGGGGTTGCAAGGTTATTTACAAACTAGTACTAGATGAGTGTGAAGGTAAAGTTGCCTAATTCTTATCTTAAAGCTCATACAAATTTGTATGGAGTCTAGAAGTTTGAAAAAATGTACTATCAGGGGTGACTAGTATTATTTTTAATTTTAATTAAAACATTTAAACATTTATAAAGCATTTATTGAAACATTTTAAAAGGTGATTCAAAAGACAGATACTGTGATACATTAAAGGAATTGTCATCTCATTCTTCCACTAATGCAGCTTTCAATTTAACTATACTTTCAAAATCTATTTGGTAATTCTTTTGAAAAAAAATAATTTTTTAAAATTGTGAACACAGTCATCAACAAACTTTATACAAAGAAAAACAAGCAAAGAAGATTACATTAAAAAACTGTGAAATTATGGTCCATAGTTTGTTTTTTAAGAATATGTGTGTGTACACAACATATACACACGTATATTTGTTGTTCAGTCATTTCAGTGGTGTTCAACTCTTCAAGATTTCATTTGGGGTTTTCTTTGCCATGTCCTTCTCCAGTTCATTTTTCAGATGAGGAACTGAAGTAATCAGAGTTAAGTGACTTGCTTAGGGTCACACAGGTAGTAAGTGTCTGAGACCATATTTGAATTTACAAAGATGAGTCTTCCTGGCTTCAGATTCAGTACTCTATCCACTGTGCCATCTACACACACACACACACACACACACACACACACACACACATTATATTTATTTATTTATATTAAACTTAACAAGGTCATAATACAAGCTCTTTGTATTTTCTACATTTTTTCTTCAAGGACTTTTAAAAATGATTTATTGATGATCATCCCCCTCCAAATCCATCAATATCCATTAATTTACCATACTCTACCATCTACTAGAAACCCTCCCTTGTAACAAAGATAGGTAGTCCAACAAAAGAAATCAACACATTTTCCAAGGCTTAGAATTCATATTTCATTCTGCACCATTGCCTTCCAGGCAAGACATGGGAGGTATGCTTCATTATAAGTCTTTTGAAATCATTATTTTGTATATTTATACATGTACATTTGTCTCTGACTATAGAATGTTGGGTCTTTGAAGCTAAAGATAACTTCATTTTGTGTATTTGAATTCTGACATACAGTAAGTACTCAATAAATTCTTCTTGAAAAGACACCTCTTGATTGAGGAATGCAATGGAATATTACTGCCTCTAGGAAATCATGAGCATAATAAAAGCAGAGAATCACAGAAAGACATATGAAGTGATGCAAAGTGAAGCAAGCAGGACTAGAAAAACAATGTAAACAATAGATCAAACCATATAACTGAATTGAACCACATCAACTGAATGCTGCAGAATTATAACAATCAAGCTTGGTTGGCCTCAGACAAAAGATGAGAAGACAGCTCCACTCACTTCTTTGCAGAGGTGAGTGATAGTGGATGTGGAATACTAAGGCTTTTGAGATAAATTGGTTAGTTTTGTGGAACTTTTTTTTCCTTTCCATATACATATACATACACATATACACACATATGTATAAACATATTTACGCACATATTTACGTATATACACACAAAAAATAAAGATGAGTTTTTCTCTGGGAGGGAGGGGAAAGAAATACTGTAGAAATGTGGGTGGAATGAAAATAAAAAATAAACATTTTTAACAAAGTGATTTTTGTTTGACATTTTTCTCTATTTTGATGAAAGTTCTAGGATCACTCAGAATTGGTTTCCTTCATATTATTATTGTTTTCATTATATAAATTGTTCTGATTGTTCTCATTTTACTTTTCATCAGTTTATATGTGTTATCTCATTAGAAAATTGACTCAACATATTGGACAACCTCCTGGCTTCTTTTCTCATTGTGTTTGTCTTTGATGTGATCTTGGGCAAGTAACTTGATTTCTCTGAAAGTCAAACTCTGCCAATGCAAAATGAGGGAATTAGACTGTATGCCCTCTAAAGTGCCTTCCAACTTTAAATTTATAATCTTGTGATCTTGCATCCTTCCTTCCACTTCTTACATGTAAATTATATATTGCAAACATTCCTCAGACCGCTTATGCCCTTCATGTGTTTCCATTGTTCTCAAAGTCCCCTTAAATTTTGATTCTTCTGAGATGGTGGTGTTCCATTAATCCTAGTGACATGGATTACCTGGGAGAGCATTTCTGTTAACAGTATCATCACACAAATAGTTAGAAATTTCAGGGAAGCAGATTTTGGCTCAATATAGGGAGAAAATTAGCCTGGCAAAAAATTAAAGATGGTTAAAAATAGAGTGGGCTGCCATAGGAAGAAGTTCCCTAACAATTACTAGAAATTCAAATGGTACATGGATGAGCTCCTCAGGAATGGTAAAGAGGGGATTAAAGCCTCTGATATCAGCTCCCATAGGTAAAGAGCACTTCATATGGAGCTGGAGCACCTTGGTACAAATTCTAGCTCTTTCGCTAAGCTCCATGACTCTTGTGCAATCCACTTAGCTTCTTGAGCTCCAGATACTTCATTTGTAAAACAAAGTGGTTCAATGAAATTATTTTCAAAGCCATTTCAAGCTATCAATCTATGATTTCCATAATTGTAAGCCTGACAACTTATTTCAGCCTGAGGTGCTATTCATAATAAGAATGGGTTCACTGGTAAATGGATCCGTGTGAATAAAAGATTCTTAAAGTACCATGGAGATACCTACCACTTGCCTCACCACCTCATGACCTTGGCAGAAAAAAAAACCTTTTGTTCATGTATCCTGATTTGTTATATCAGGAAAAAAAAATGAGTAGCACTAATAACCACACCTCCCCCCCATTCCTCTAATTCCTCACAGTGAAGAGGAAGATAAATCAAGGGTCATGAGATTATAGGTTTCTATATAGAAGGGATCAAGCTCAAGAAAAAAGATAGGCAACTTGTCCAAGGTTATAGACACAATAAGAGAAAAGAAAGGGTCCCGAGAGAAGGGAAAGGGATCTGAGATTAACTTACCCAAAGATCATAAGACAATGAGATGGTAAAATGGAACTCAATGTATTGCCACCTGCTTCCAGGATTGGAAAAGGAAAATCTCCAGTGGAGAGAGATATCTTCCCCTTTATACCCCTAGTACCAGAAGGGTAATGAGGCCCCATGCACTTGGAAAGTCATTTCATATTTTGATTCACTCTGATCTTGTTTTCAACAATATCAGGAAGCTCATGCTTTGTGGATATTTTTATTCTGTTTTGTTTTCCCACTTCTGGTTGTTACAAGTGCTTGTTTTGGGGTTTTTTTCTTTTTAAAATAAAGAACATTTCCCTATTAAAAGTATTTACTGCCTTTCTGTCTCAGGCTGTCATTAAAATGCTTTTTTTTACACAGATGTGAAAGCAGAATTACTAAATCTCCACACCCAAATGACCATTTTTGCTGGTAAATGATCATTTTTTTATGATAAACCCAGTGCATATGTACCCACAACACCTGGTTTTAAAAAATTAGTTGTCTGAATGAACCTGACTCCTAGGGCAAATATCAGGGTAAAAACCCATGTGCTCTCTTCCTCCTATACCTCTTCCTCATTGTCCCCCAACGTATGCTTCATAGATTCTCTTGCCCTCATGCTAAAATATATTCAGCAGATCAGGATCAAAGCCCAAAGGCCAGTGAGACTCATAAATGCCATCTAGCCTCATTATGTAAAAGAGTAAACTGAAACCCAGAGGGTTGAAGTCATTTGACTAAGTCACAGGTAGCAAGAAGTAGAGCCAGGAATGAAAATTAGGGTCCATTTAACTCTAAACGTAGGGCTCTTTACACTACACCATGCTGATCAGTGATCTCATTAATGAAGACACTCCCTCCAACAATGTGCTTTGTGACCCATTCATATCCACCCACATCTGACCTTGTCTTCTGTAAATTTATCACAAAGGATCTTCCCAATGGACTAGGGGAACTTTTCCTGTTTTCTTGATATCTTGAAGATAACAGTGGAAGAAATGGGCTTTCATTGACCATCTCTTGATTTCAACCATAACCAGTCCATCTTTTTTAGAAATACTTTTCTTGAGCAACACGTTTTACATTTCAGCTTACATAAACCCTGTCATCATGATCCTCTTCATCTACTAAATCTATGTGACCTGGAATATATTACAACCTCCCTCTCTCTCTCCCTCTCTCCTTGTCCCTTTCTCCCTCTCCTTCTCTCTCTCTCTGTCTCTCTCTCGCTTGTTTAGTCATTTCAGTCATGTCTGACTTTTGTGACCCCATTTTGGGGTTTTCTTGGCAAAGAGATTGCAATGGTTTGCCTTTTTTTTTCTCCACCTCACTTTACAGATGACAATAGAGGCAAGCAAGGTTAAGTGACTTGCCCAAGGGTCATACAAGCTAGTAAATACCTGTGACTGGATTTGAACTCAAAGATGAGTCTTCCTGATTCAGGATTCTATCCATTGCCCCACCTAGCTGCCCCTCTTTCAGTTACTCATTTTTAAAATGGTTTGGAATAGGTGGTCTCTAAGCTCCAAGCCTATAATCCATTCATTAATTGTTCAATTCACAAATTGTAGTTAGAGAATTACTCTTAAATGCGACATATGATATCATAAGAATTTAAAAAATAGTCTTTCAGAATCCTCACCCTGTCCTCACCCTGCCCTGTACAAACACAAAACTCAGTTCAGGAAAAATCTATTTCCTAGTTTTAGTTTTTAAAAATTAGAAATAGATCCTAGATCTGAAGTCCATCAAGGTATCTTCCTAGATTCAGGATTCGCATGTAATCTCTCCATTTCATAATCTGTATTTGAAGAAACTTCTTTTTCCATGTGGATTTGTTTTGTTTTGTTTGCTTTCTGAAATGAATGTCCTTATTTGATGAAGGAGATATGGTAATATTCCTTTTTTTTTTTTAATTTACTAAAGCAATGAACTCTTACATGTCTCCTGCAGGTACTGGGTTCCTTATGACTAACTTCCTGAATTATCTGTTCAGATATGGTTGAGGAAGAAGAGTCCAAGAAGAGTCCCCTAGTGTTGGTGACCTTCCTGGACACTGGCAGAATTGTTTCTCTATGTCTTTTAGAGGTGATGGTTAGCACAACTATGGCAGCTTCATGAGGAGGAGAATATCTGTCCACTCTTCACTTCTGAACCCTGCCACCCAATGGCTCCACTTCCTGCAGCCATATATGTTATACAGCTCAGACAACAAAGAACTATAGAGCCAAAATCTTTAACCTGGGAGGGATGGGGAGACATTCTTCCAGTATAGGAATTTTTGACCTGGGATCCTTTTCTAGAGGTCTATTATCTTGGATGGGTGGAAAATAACATATTTCTTTCCATTGACTTCTAACCAAATTATTTGAACATGTCTTTCAGTTATGAATTTTACAAAAAGAGTTATTCTGAGAAGAGATTTCTTAGGTTTCACCAGATTCCAAAGGGGCCCATGACACACATAAAAAATATAGGGAAGGGGTTGAAACCACTCTATCTCATTTTAGGTCTGATTGAAAATGTGTCAAATGATCAACCAAATATTCAATTAATAAAAAGACCTTAGACCAGAGTTGTGTAAACAGTCAGGAAAATGTGTGTGTGTGTGTGTGTGTTGTGTTTTGACAAGAATATTTCAAAATGATTGGTTTTCTTTATAATCCTCTGTACTTTATTTTATGCATTTAAAAAGGTGTTTTGTTGGGTTTTTTGTTTGTTTGTTTGTTTTTTGGTCCATCAGCTTTACTAGACTGCCAAAGGGGAATAAGATACATAAAAAAATGTGAATAATCTCTGCCTTATACTAAATAGTCTTCAAATCAGAATGAAGTTACCTTAAAAAAAAGAATTTGTTTTTCTGAAAGGCTAAGGAAATGAGACCATGTCCCAAGGATCATCTATAAATTATCAAGTGAACTGAGAAAGGTAACCAATTCCAGAAATGGTAATGTGTGAGTTTCTATCACTCTCCTAACAAGGAACCATGTAGGGAAGAAAGACCTTGTCTTTGGTTTCCTTCCCCATCTCCCTTTGATCAGAGAAGACTCTGACTATTCTGTAGACTGGAGAAAATGTTTGTCCTCCTCTGGCACCATAGCAGATCTCATCTTCCCATTGGTATGCTAAATGGCATCACTGAATCAGCTCTCAGGAATGTCTACAATCAGGGATGGGGAGTCTGAAGCCTCGAAGTCACACGGGGCCCCCTCAAGTGCAGCTCTTTGATGAAATCCAGTCAAAGGGCCACACTTGAGGACCTAGAGGGCCACATGTGACCTGGAGGCCTCAGGTTCCCCAGCCCTGGTCTACATCATTGGGAGCCAAGACTAGATTAGATTCATTATTCTATGAGCTCAGCAAAGAGACTATACCATTCCTAAGGGAAATTTCTTGAGCACCCTGCAAATGAGACAAAAGGACTTCTAGCAACCAAAAAACTCTTAAGTTACTCCTTAACTACATATATTCTCTAAAGTTGGTTCCCTTTTCCTCTGACTTCTGTATGTACTAGTTGGAAAATATATCATAAACTTTGGGGACTGATGTATTTTATACTAATTATGGTTATTGTAGCCTATCAGTAAATATTCCTTTTTTATTACTTATTCAAGGGTAGCTGACCATGTGATTTGAAAGTGACAATCATAAGAGGAAGCACACCAGCAGGCAACTATGCCATAGTCATTAAAGAGTTACCTACAATCCTTCAGTTGCTAGTATCTGAAGGGAAGAAGTAGACAACCTCTGGGGACCTAACTTATGGGAGTCTAGATGAGGGTCCTTCAAGCTCATATGGTCTACATAGATGAACACCAGAGAACTGAAACAACGGCAAAGGTCACATAGCTAATCAATGTTATGAAAGAGATAAGAATACAGTTCTCCTGTCCCTACTAAAATGTCTTCCTTCACAGCTTTATAACAGTGACTTCTTATACTTTGTCCCCAACACTGAGAGGTAATTTGAAAATAAATATTCTTATTAACCTTTCTGGGTCTCAGTTACTCATTTGTAAAATGAGTCAAAATTGCATATGTATATCCACATTGTAATGCCAAGCAAAGGAAACTTCCAAGGTTCTGATTACCAGCATAGCAAACCCCATTTATTCAGCAAACATTCACAGAACAGAGAAAGTCAAAATACAGTATAACTCATACATTTCACAAATAAGTTCTTCATTCAGTCCAGGTACTACTCCACCCCTAGACGGTACATGCTTTTAGTCAAAGTCTCTTCAAAAAGGAGAGAGTTCTTCTCAAATGGAGATCAGTTTCCAATCATCACAAAAAGACCAAAGGTTTCCCAGCCCTGGACTCAAAGTAATTACAATACCATCCATTAACACTACGCACTTTCTCAAAAGGGAGCAGGAGAGCACAAAAGGTCATCCACCCATAAGCCATAACAAGATCAAGATAACATCTCACATCGAACACCCAAGGGAAGGCCCTTCTTTCATCTTGACTCTAGGCAAGCTCTCAGCAATCTCAGTTCATGGGGAGACAAGGCTCAACAAAGCCACAGCCAGCATCCTCATCAAGTCACTCTCTGCCTGTAGAACAGTCCCAGAACCCCTGAACATATCAGCAAGGCCCCCTTCCAGGATTTCTGTGAACATACAACAAGAAAGTCTTTTTTCAGGGCTTCTGTACCAACAGCAAGTTTCCAAGACATCTACAACAGCAGCACTGTCCACCATCAGGTGAATCTGGAAAAACAACATCAAAACAGACAGACAAAATACCGGCATTACAGCCATGCCTTCTCAGTTCTTAGCAGCTCCAGGTGGCAGTTCTCAAAAATCCTGGGCAGCTCCAATGGGCTCTTAGCAGTCTCTCTCAGCAACTCAGGCACCACACTAGATACTGCTCTTCCCAAAAGTACTTCTTCTGGCATTCCCTGGGCTTGAGCCTTCCTTTCCATTCATGGCTCCTCCCAGGTCAGCCCCCTCTCTTTGATGAG
>CM053594.1:144663862-144700749 GCA_028646575.1 Pseudocheirus occidentalis | reverse complement strand
ACAAAGAAAGTCAAAATACAGTGTAACTCATTCATTTAGCAAGTAAGTTCTCAATTCAATTGCAAAGTACCAAGGTCCAAGTATCCCACCCCTTGATCAGTAGTCAAAGTAGCCCACTCCTGGGCAGTACATTCATTTAGTCTCTTCTCAAATGGAAAATAGTTTCCAATCATAAACAAAGTACATTCATTTAGTCAATACAGAGCACCAAAAAAGCCAAAGGTACCCTCAGGACACTACTGAATTACAATACAATCCATTAACACCAAGCACTTTCTCAAAAGGGGCAGGAGAGCACAAAAGGCCATCCACCCTTAAGCTATAACAAGGTTAAGATATCATCTCAGCATTGGAAACCCAAGGTAAGGCCCTTCTTTCATCTTGACTCTAGGCAAGCCTTCAGCAATTTCAGTTCCTGGGGAGACAAGGTTCAACAAAGCCATAGCCAGCATCCTCATCAAGTCACTCTCTGCCTGTAGAACAGTCCCCAGAACCCCTGAAAACATCAGCAAGGCCCTCTTCCAGGATTTCTGTAAATATACAACAGTAAAATCCTCCTTCAGGGCTTCTGAACCAACAGCAATGTTTCAGGACCTCTATAACAGCAGCACTGTCCTTCACCAGCAGGTGAATCTGGCAAAACAACATCAGAACAGACAGACAAAATACTGGCATCACAGCCATGTATTCGGTTCTTGGCAGCTCTGGGTGGCAGTTCTCAAAAATCCTGGGCAGCTCCAACTGGCCCTCAGCAGTCTTTCTTTCAGCAACTCAGGCTCCACAATACTGGATACTGCTCTCCCAAAAGTCCTTCTGGCCTTTTCTTAGCTTGGGCTTCTCTTCCAATTCATGGCTCCTCCCAGTTTAGCCCTCTCTCTTCATGTCAACAAGTCCATCCCACAAGTGGGATTCACAAGCTCTGGATTGTAACACTCAACCCATAAACCAAGCCAACACAAGGGAATTTCCAAATTCCATTACCGTTACAGTGAAATTGACAAATCTTGGCAACAGATTAGAAATGGGGGGTGGAAGGGAAGGAAGGAAAGATAGTGAGGAATCTAGAATGATCCTTTGGTTGTGAGTCTGTGGGAATGGGAAGATGCTATCTACAGTAATAAAGCAGGGAGGAGGGCTTTAGGAGAAAAGATAAATGACTTCTGTTTTGGACATAGTGAATTTAAGATGTCTACTGGGAATCCAATTTGAGATTTCTGAACGGCAGTGGAGATGTGAGACTGGAGGTCAACAGAGAGTTTGGATCAGGATAGGTAGATTTAAGAATCAGCAGCATAAAGAAGATAATTCACTCCATGGGTACTGAGATTACCAAGTGAAATAAGATAGAGGAAAAGGAGAAGAGGGACAAGGACAGAACCCTGAAGGACATTTTTGATTAAAGGGCATGATCTAGAAGAGAGTCCCCAAAAAAGAAGAGCTCAGATAAGTAAGAGGAAAACTAGGAGAGAATGTTGTCCCAAAAAATCTAGAAAGAAGAGAGTTTCAGGGAGCAAAGAATGATTTACTGTCAAAAGGTTACAAAGAAGTCAAAGAGAATGAAGACTAGAAAAGACCCTGGACTTAGCAGTTAAGAGATCATTAATAACTTTGGAGAAAGCAGTTTTGGTGGAGTGATGAGATCAGAAGCTAGACAGTAAAAGATTAAGGAGAGAATGAAAGTAGAGAAAGTGGAGAGACTTATTGTAGACAGCAGGGTAGAAGAGACATAGGACAATATATGATGGTCGTTAGCAGGGATGGAAGGATCAAGCAAGGGTTTTTTTTCAGAAAGAGGGAGACATAGGCATGTTGATAGGCAATAGAAAATGAGGAAGTAGGTAGGGAGAGATTGAAAATAAGTGAAAAAGTGGTGATGACAAGAGGGAGCAATATGTTAGAGAAGATAAATGGAGTGGGATTGTTTGAACAAGTAGCCTTGACAAAGAGTCAGGCCACTTCATTATGTGAAGCAGGAGATTGTGGCAAAAGGCACCTGAGTGATACGAGATGTGGAAGGGGAGAAGAGGAATTTCATGGCAAATAGCCTTATTTCTTTTTCCTGTAACCTATAAGGCAAAGTTCTCAGTTGAGAAAGTGGGAGGAAAAGGAGGGATGGGATATTTGAAGAGGGATGAAAATATTTGGAAGAGCTGCTATGTAGAGGAGAGTGAGATTGATAAGGGAAGTATAGTAGGATTGCTTAGCAGCAGTGAGGAACCAGTTGAGATTGTGTATCATAAATTTTAATGGACCCAGTTGCATAGTTTTTCTCTTTCTTCATTAAACAGCATTTGTGTAGGAAGGAAGATAACAAAAGATGGGAATAACCCAAGGATGAAGGTTATCTGAATATAATCAGCAAAATGATTAGGGAGTTAGGGATTCAAGAGAGGACAGCATAGAGTTTAATCCCTTTACTTTTTTTTTTTTTTGCTTTTTTGGAGGGCAATTGGGGTCAAGAGATTTGCCCAAAGTCACATGGCTAGAGTATGTCAAGTGTCTGAGGTCAGATTTCAACTCAGGTCCTCCTGACTCCAGGGCTGGTGCTCTACTCACTGTGCCACCTAGCCACCCCTAATCCCTTTTTTTGAAGGTAGGAAGGAACTTGTCTTTTTCTCAGGACTCAGCAATCACTGTCTCCTAGAGTTTCCAAGATTTCTGTTCAGCATTATACTGCTTACATCAATCACATATCACTTTATTCATGAATGCCCTTTATGTTCCTTGTCTTATCATTAAGCAGTGCTTTCCAATCTCATTTTCTGACCTATTTTTCTTGTTTGAGATAAATGCCATATTTAGGAAGGAGTAGAGTTAGGAGACAATTCCTTGCCCTCCAGATCCTGATGGGTTATGTATACCCCACTTGCAGTATGTGCCTCCAAAAGATGTTACTATCCATGCTTCCTATACCATCCCTGTTCCCAGAGCTATAGAAGGCCATGTATCTGAAACTAGGTTTTAGAAAGAATAATTCACAGCAGACCTTTCCATGGGTTTCTTTCTTTTCTCCTTGCTTTCCCAGTGGCTTTTTTGAAAGTGAAACAGATGCCACAGATCAGAACAAATAGAAAATCACCTGGAAAAAAAAATGGAAATGAATGAGAATGCAACCTGCAAACAAATGAAAACAGTGTGTTTAAGACAGGGCTGCCAGAGGAGCCCATACAATTGCAGATACAACTGTACCAAGCCCGTTCCAGATAACAGTGCTTCTGACTCCCAGCCCCAGTATAAAGCTAGACTTTGAATGACACACTATCTGAAAATGGTTGGTAGGAAACAATTGCCTGTTGCCTCTTTTCTTCAGTAGCTGGGGTTCAGAAACAACTCCAGGACTGACCCATTTCATTACTAGGTGAAGCTAAATATAGGAGATGTAATGAAAAGCCCCTGTTTAGAATGGTTCTGAATGTAATGCAAAGATATCCTATATTGCTAGCCATTCTATTTCCTCACCTTTGCTACAGAGCTCATCTTAAAGGAGAGAGGACAAAATGGCATTTCAGTTTTCTTTCCTTACTTTAAAGGCAATTCCTGGTTGGGGGGTTGGTGTTAGGGAATAAATTGGGGAGGGTTTTTTCTCCCAATCTGATTGTTTCTCATTTCACCTTGAAAGAAAGACTATGAGTTTGTTCATGAGAATGGGTGAACTTATAGACTCTTTCATCCTATAGTCAATAGACCACCAATATAGGTATTTCTGGGCTGACTGATGACAGGGGCACCCTAACTGAACATATTGTTGTTCCATTCTTTCCTGGGCAAAAGCCTGTCCTTGATCTCTAAACAACAGGCAAATGGGGCTGCGTAGCTGAGTGTGACAAGTCTTCCTGGTGTCTAATATTAAAAAAAAAAAAAAAAAAAGAAAAGAAAAATGCAAAAAAAAGATATCATGATGTGTTAAAGATCCTCAACCAGCTAAATATTTGTCTGATGTTGGGACCAAAGGTAACAAGAAGGCAGAATGAAAATACATTTTTCTACCTATACAGGTGCTAAGTATACATTGTTCCAATTAGAAAAATCCCCTTTATATATTTAGCAGTGTTTGAAGTAGACTGAAAAGGAAAGGATGCAGACAGCTTCAGGCTAAAGCAGGTTCTTCAAACCAGCTTTTGTTGCATCAATGTGAATCACTTAATAATTCATATTTCAGAATACATTAATGCAAATGATAATTTTACCCTGACTTTGGAAGTTTAAATATTCAACACAAGCAATTTATATTTCTGTTCATTTTCTCAGGTAAAATTGTTTAGATATATCTAACATGCTGGTTTTACTTGATGTAGAACATCTGTATTTTGCCAATTTTTAGTAAAGTGGCATAAAGAAAATTACTCATATTTTGCTTAGTTTCAATAGAATAATTTTGTAAAATAAAAATCCATGGGGATTAACTCTTTAATTTGGAAAGTTTAAGAGGTGACTTGTTTAGATTTCCTGAATATGTGGACACATAGGGAATTTTTAAAAAATACTATGACCCATCAGGAACATATTCTATTGGTTTTTAGATGAACATTGTCAGAAAGGAGTTATTCCCTTCTGGAGACAGGATCTTTGAAGTAGTTAATTCTGGATGAAGAAGAGAGAAATTAAAAAAGACCTCTGGACAACAATTAACAGCTTGTGTAAAATTGCCCTGAGTTATTTTTTCAACACTTAGTGTAAGATAGTCTTCTTCCTACAATTCTTTCCAAATAAGAGATCAATATAGTTTTGAAGAGCTTTCAAGTACAAGCATTCCCTGCATTTCAAATGCCCGACATATGAGTGTTCCATACATAATAACAGAGAATTCCGCAGTTCATGCCTCTACCTTCCCCCATCATATAACTATCTGAAGGTGGTTCTGTGGCACCTTAAAAGAACAACCAAATTGTACTGGACCAATGATGGTCCAAAGTCTCTCTCCCAAACCTGCAAATCCTCTTCTCCAGTATCCCTTTCCCACTTCAACTCCAATATCTTTATCACCTCCAAATCTTTCCCAGGCTGTGAGGTGGCCAAGTGGATAAATTTCTGGACCTGTAGTCAGGAAAATCTGAGTTCAAATGTGACTCTAGTTATTTACTAGCTGTGTGACCCTGGACAAATCATGTAACATATCTCTCTCTGCCTCAGTTTCTTCAATGTGAATGGGGAAAATAATACCTCCCAGCCTGTGGGAGAATCAAATGAGATAATATTTACAAGTGCCTGGCACATAGTAGGCACTTAAATGTTCTTACCCTCTCCCTCCTTCTGCAGGCTGATTTTACTTTCACTATTATATTAAGGAAAATCCTTCCTCCTCTTCTTCCTCCCTCTGCTCTGCTTTTCCTTTTGTTGTGTTTTCACTTTCAGTTTTATTGATGTGTTTTGTTTTCACATTATGCACATTTCTATTACTCCCTCTTTATGAGATATCTCTTACAACAGAATACACATTAACTAAAACTAATAGTGCCGTGACCTCTCCTCTGAAAGTTTATGCAACATCTCATATTTGCAGCAACCCCCTCCCCACCTCTCTTGGAAACAAACAAAAAAAAGAATTGAATTTTTTTCTTCCTCCCACCTTCTTAATGTTCTCAAAAGCTGCCTTCAAAAACCCCACAATAGTCTTTATTGAGTTCATCATCTTGTAATTAAATCTGATTTTCTTTCTTGAAGTGTTGAAGTTTCTTTAAGCACTCAAGTATTCAAGATGAAATCCCATGTCAAGTTATTTTTCTCATTGAATTACCAGTATCAAAGCTATATTGCTCTATTTTCATCTAAAATGCATAATGTTTCAGGAAGGGGTCCACAATAGAAAGAACATTACATTTAGAGATGTGGGCTAGAATATCAGGCCCTTAGACCTTTGGCAAGTTACTAAATAACTCGGAGCCCCAATTTTCCACCTTCACAAAAACATAGGGATAAAAAACACTTGTACTACTAATGTCATCTGGGAAGCAAGTTGGACACCATGACTGGAGTCAGGAAGACCTGAGTTCAAAACCAGACTCAGATACATACTAATTGTATGACCCTGGGTGAGTCACTTAACCTGCTTGCCTAAGTTTCTTCATCTGCAAAAAATTAGCTGGACAACCTATGAGGGAGTAAAGAAAACATGGACAGCTCTGAATACAATGTGTAGTATTTATTATATCAGCTTTATTGAAATGGAAATTTGTTACTTTATATTTTGAATCCTTTCTTATGTTCTGCTGTGCACTTGGCAATGTTTATTTATTTTCTTTTCTCATTTTGTATTGAAGTTTAAAACTTAAAGAGTAAAAATTTTTTAAATGAGCTAGAGAAAGAAATGGCAAATTACTCTAATATCTTTGCCAAAGAAAACTCCAAAAAAACCAAATGGGGTCATGAAGAGTCAGAAACAACTAAAAATGACTGAACAAGTCACTTTGTAAGCCATAAATGTCAAACTTTCACACCTTTGTTATCAAAGATGGATAGGTGGTATGATGAATAGCATGTTAAACCTGGAATCAGGAAAACTATGGCACAACTTTGGCCTCAGACATTTACTAGCTTTGTGACTCTGGGCAAGGGTGACTTAAATCTTGTGCCTCAGTTTCCTTCTCTGTAAAATGGGGATAATAATGGTACCTGCCTCCCAGGACTGTTGTGAAGATGATGAGATACCATTTGTAAAGTACTGTTTAAACCTAAAAGTGTCATATAAATGTTAGCTATTACTATTACTATCATCATTTAAGTATGACATACTGAATGCAGTGCTAAATCTAAACCTAGGAAGATCTGGGTTGAAATCCTATCTCAGACACTTATTAGCTATGTGACCTGTGGCAAATTAGGGAACTTTTCTGTGCCTCAATTCCCTCATCAAGTAATGAGGTGGTTGTACCAAATGGCTTCTAAGGTCTCATCAAATGCTTATACAGTGGTACCTTGATTTAACGAGTTTGAAATTAATTGAAATGCCATTAATCTGTTCCAGCCCCCTAAATGCCACCCCAGTATTTTTTTGCTATGTGTTTTTAAATAAGAAAAAGTATTTATAAATAACAAATATTGTACAAAAACATAATGAAAGAGAACATAAAGAAATAAACTGGTTTTATAAAGTGCATATTTACCTTTCATATCAGACAACTTGAGCTAACAGAAGATGCTGGAGGAGGTGAAGGGTGGAGGAGTTAGACAGAGGAGGTTAGAGGAGTTTTGTTTCATGCTCTTTCGGTTGCTTTCATTCACTTACTCACTGCACTCTTAATGCTACACTTTATCCTGAACTTAATTGCTACAATATCTTTTTTACTTTCGCTTAACTTAATTTTCTTCACTGGCGAGGTAAACATGTGCACTGAATGAGTGAGGCACAGAAGTGGGCGTTGGGTTGTGGCGTTTGCTGTGCCAACTATGGAAGGCTAGTCCTTAAATTTTGGCTCACAATTCAAAGCAAAAAAATCAACTGAGTGACAACTTATATCTTGGAAATCTTTCAACTTGGTGCACTCATATGTCAAGGTACCACTGTATATATGAGCAACAGCTGATTGTCATTATCATCTCCCTCAGTGGCAGCAACTTTTGTGGATGGGCCCAGCAAGCATATTTATTTATTATCATATTTATTCATTTTCATTTAATTTATTTTAAAATTTATTTATATATAAATTTATTTTATCATATTTGTTTATTTTTATCATATAATTTTTATATCTTAATTGTTATATTTTCCAACTCC
Source organism: Pseudocheirus occidentalis (assembly GCA_028646575.1). NCBI lineage: Eukaryota > Metazoa > Chordata > Mammalia > Diprotodontia > Pseudocheiridae > Pseudocheirus > Pseudocheirus occidentalis. Next base: position 144,693,038 of record CM053594.1, on the reverse strand, counting down.
CAGAGAAACAACTTAGAAATGTTTAGAACACAGTCTATTTGCAAGTTAGAAACTGCCTAGAAATGTCTTGCTCTATACCTAGAGGCCTCCATATTCATTCAAACACTGAGGGACATCAGCCATACTTTTGAAAAAAGAGTTAAAGGAGCATTGTCTCATTGTTTACCAATTCCTGGGACTCCCTGGCTAAGTGAACTCTCTCTTATCACAGGGACAACATATCTGTATATCTTCCAATGCATACTTTAAGAGCAACATAAAATGAATTGTGATTTTCCGTCTATAAGAAATAAATGTTTTTCATTCATTCATTCATTGATTCATTCATTCATTCATTCATTCTATGTAGGCCACTGACAGTAAAATATAGAGAGCAATATGGCTTTAATACTTGCAATTCAATAAGAAATATTGCTGGAGCTGAGTCCTCTCCAGCTATTTGGCTGAATATAGGAGAGAACCCAAAGCACATACCTCTCTTCTCTATAATCAGACACCATGTGCTTCCCTGGCATGGTAGGGAGAACTGGGCTCCTCTTTATTCATGTGGTTTATATGAGCTGCATCCTTTTCTGTTTGACCACAAATATAATTAATCTACCTCCTTAAATGCTTTTATTTTAAGGCAAGTAATCCTTTCAGGTGTTCAGGTGTTTTTCAACATAAGAATTAAAAATGATGCTATGGTAATCAAAGATAAATTCTTAAAAATCCCAAGTTAGGGTTAAGGATGGGCAATTTGCGCAGCTGCTTAGGGCACAAGACTCAGAGGGAGCAATTAGGGATACTTTTTAATATTAATATTTGCTAATATACATATATTAAGGACAAAAATCCTACTTTTCATAACATCTAGGTAAGGATTTGAGCATAAGTAAAATCAAATGGGTGATAGTTAAAGCTCAAAGCTACAGGTGGATAGCCACACCAGGGGTGGAGGGGTAGGAAAAGTACAAATTTCAAATTCAAAGACACAAATCAAAAACCTTACCTAGGATGAGTGAGTGTCTGGTCTGGCCTCTGTAGCAGATGCTGAGTTACAAGGGAGAGAAACTGGTGGCTGTCAACACAGACATCCTGAATGCCTTATTTACAAATGTGAGTCAATGTGATTCCCAAATGAAAAGCATTTCTTCCTTTCTACCCACCCCACAATACCAACCAAGTTTAACAAAATGCATGGCTCTTTAAGAAATAAAAGTGAATGAAAATGAGTAAAAATAATTTGTTACAAATGAATATTACAACCTAGGGCTATAAATATGGTAGATTATTGGAATTCATTTTCCCTCTTTAAACCTCTACATAAAGCATAAAACTCCCCATGACATGCTGTATTGGTCAATGCATCTCTGTAAGAAGGTGTTTTGTATCTCAGAGGTAGCATAAGAGCCATTAGATGTGGGTGTTGCTATGGAAACTGCTCTTTTTTAATTGAATAGCATAGTAAGTAGTCTTGTAAAACCCACCAACCCGGAACTTGGTAGTGCCCCAAGGCAGCTTTAACTTAAGCACCTTCTCTTTGTCTTTTTTTTTTTTAACCTCTTTTGGGGGAAGTTCAGGTATCTGAATGTTCTTTACCTGCTGAAGAAGGCTTATGCACTTTGTGATTGAAATTCCTACCTTGCTGACCATAGATATTTTTTAAGCAAGGCTTCAATGTGAGGGGGAAAAAAATGAAACTAGGAAAATTGGCACCTATTTACAGGAAGAATACATCGGAACTTTTAACTGAGGATCGGCTAATAGGACTGAAGATATCTAAGACCAAACCCCAGGAATTGATTATCCCAATTCATCTGTGCTTTTCTATAGCAGAGCTCCTAGGAGCTGATCTAGAAACACTAAGCTTAACAATTGTTTAGCATGAAAATAAGCCCTGAGCAATTGACCAATCAATCCATATGATTGATCCAAAATGTATGTTCATTTATGATATTTGATAGTCCTACCCTCAGTCTGTGTTTCTACTCATAATGTAGCTCTCAGCTACCTCCCCTTACAATTGTCCCTACAGAAAAGTAACTCTAGGTTCAAAGTACTTTGTGGGTTTGTATCCACTCGAAATCATAGCTCATGAGCCCCCACTGCTGAAGTTTGGTGTTTAGGCTGTCTCAAGACCCCAAAATATCAGCACACTGGATCCTGTTGAATGAATTTGACTCAAGCCTTCTCTCAACCAAACAAAAGCAAAGTTTATTAAAGATTTGTCATAATGGGTAGACTCTTAAGGAGCCTAAGTATTTGTGATGCTTGTATTGATAAGCAGGTCAGAACAATCTGACATAGACTGAGTCTGCACTAGATTGAGTCTCAGCACCTTCATGGAGGCAAGATGGATCTTATATACAGAAAGACTGTATATAAGGAGGGATCTGGGGATGGTTAAGAGGAGGGGCTTGGGAAGGGTCTTGAGGAGGAGTCTAAGGAGGATCTTGAGGAACCGAGGTCAGATTCCAGGAATGAGATTAAGGGTGGGAAATAGCTGAAGACTACCTGGAGATGACAGACCATGGAGGGCCAGGCTAGTTTAAGGGTAACAGATTTGGGTATAGATATTTTGATGAGATCAAGGTTGGAAGGTAGCTGGATGATGGAGGGTTAGGCTACGTTAAGAGTAACAGAGATTTGGGCCTAGTTATAATGAAAGGCTTATGATCTCAGGTAAATGACTCATCAAGTAGGAAGATTCAGGGGGATTCCCAGAGCCTGTACCCCATCACTACCACTGTGTATCTTCTTACTTATCAGCCAGAAGATGAAATCAGTTTGTTGCAGTCTGGGGATCTCAGGAACCCTGAAATGAAAAGGCAAAAGGTGCACATCTACTTCAAAAGAATTTGACCACTCAAGCCTTCTTTCAGTCCAAATAGTTTATTAAAACACATGTTGGGGTAGGGGATATTCCTAGTGAGTCTGCCCATCTGGTAGGGACAAGGCTTACTTGTTTTATAGGGAAAAAGATTGTGGGAAGATTTGGATGGAATCAAGGAGTGGCAAATAGCCTGGGATAATTCAGAGGTAACTTAGAAGGGGTCTAGATGGGATTAAGGGGTAGGAAGTAGCCAAGGGTGGTCTGGAGGTAACAGACAATGAAATCCAGGGCTGGGTCAGTGCCACAATAAAAGGGCAGTTGAAAGGATTATTGAGTATCTAGGTAGGTATGTATGAGAAAGTTCTGGAGTTGGGTTGTGTTTTGGGGGTCCAGGTCCCAAACTCTGTCAAGTTGAAAGCAAAGTCCTTTAATTACAGATCATAAAAAAGGGGCCATGGAACATCCCTCATAACCTTAAGGACATACTCTCCCATATATACACGTATTATCAAAGGGAAGAATGGTCACATATAGAAAGTTATGTATTGGGCCATATACAGAGGGAATACACATGGTCAGGACATTTATATGATACAGTAACTCATGCCTCCAACAATCAAGGTTGTTGATGTTTTCAGATCATCCACCTACTCTCACAGACCTACTTTCTATTGTGCATTGTTTTACTTCTCCTATTTCCTATTTCTTTCTGAGTGCTGTTCTTGCTGCTACTGTCTAGCAGGTCACAATTCTAATCTTAGCTAAGGTGCTACGTCTTCCTCATAAACCAAGGGTTCTTAAGAGCTTCAGTGTGCCCTGAATCCTTTTAGCTATCAGATAATGCCTATGGATCCTTTAAAAAGATACACACACACACACACACAAACACACACACACATTTTATATACATATATACACACACACACATATATAATAAATACATATGTATTCACTATTTAAGGAAATGTTAAATTTCAGTTAAAGGTTAGTAAAAAATAAAGATGAATTTGTTTTTCTACCCAAGCTCATGTACTTCCTGAAATCCTTCTACATCTGTGGATCCTGTGTAAAGGACTCTTGCCCTAAGAGAAGTTGACTCTGCCATCTCCCTAATTCTAATTTTTTAAGCTTATAATATAATACCTGAATTTCAATTCCTTTAGTAAGAAATCAGGACCTCACACACCATTATGGCTTTCACTACATAAAAAGAAAAGAATGTCAGGTTCCAGAGTCTTGGATCCAGCAGTAAAGCTATTTTGGAACACAGAGCAGCCAGGCAGCTAAAATAATGTCATAGCCTTTTAGTCTGTATTTTGAAATACATTTCTTCCTAACTTATCATATCTCACTTAGGATCATAAAGTCTCCCTTTTAACTACAGTGATTTCCAGATTGTCCACCCTTATTTGTGCCCCCCTACCCTCAACTGCTTTCCCTGGCCAAATACTTTGGAAAAGCCAAATTTAAACAAACTACTAAGGTACCCTGGATTCCCTCAAACCTCTTTATCTGGTTTTCCTATGTAAAGTTATGGTTTGGGGAAAGGCAAGAACTAAAAGTCTAGATAAAATTGCTGGGAGCTTTGTTTTAAATTTCTGCCTTCCACATGCAAATGTGGGGAAAAAACTTTTCAGGATTTGAGCTATACTATACTGAGACATAGATTGAGTGTTATTAGCATCGAGAGAAACCTCTGTAACTTAATGACTGATTCTATAATAATGGGATAACAAGAATTCTTTTTTATTATTTTCCCATATGTTTGTTAATTTGGAGGGAAAAAAATGTTGGAAACTGGATGGGTGGGAGGACTAAAGAATGGTGATGTTTGGAAACTGAAGAAGAGTTATTTTATGCCAGTAAATGGAATTTTAAAAATTTCCCAGCCTGGGGCCATGATGAGGTTGATGAAAACATATCATGCTGGAATTACTAACTAACATTGCCATAAAAATTTCTCACTGCTGAGCAGCACCCCACTTGTCAACGTACCTCAGGCACAGGGATAATTAAGGAGGTTTGATGGTAAATTTAGCACTGGGCTGTCAACATGGGGCACAAATATCACAGAATCTTAGAGGTGGAAGGGATAGTTACGGTCATCTAGTCCTTTGGTCCATCCTTTCACAGAATGCACAAGTCCCTTCTAAAACTGCATTCAAGACAGATTTCCTAAACAGTCATTCTAATGATATTTAGTGGCTGACAAACCCAGTTCGTTTAAAAACGATTTTATCATGACTTCGTCTAACATCAACATATATATTTCAATATACAAAGAAAACAGTAGGGTTATATATGAAATTGTGAACTTCAGGTATGTACAATTTGCTTTTATCAGATTTAACCAGTAGGAATAAAATTCCTCTGCTTTGGTCCCCATTTGAACTTCTTTTTGCTTTCTGTTCTGCATTTTCAAACATTTTATTAATGGTCTTTTTATCCTTTCTTTCTTTCCTCCCTTCCTTTCTTTTTTCCTCCTTCCCTCCCTCCCTTCTCTTTCTTTTTTTCTTTTCCAGTTTCTGTCATGTCACATTAACTCCCATTGTACCTCCCCATCTCTCCCAAAAAAACAAAAATACAAATAAGCACAGTATAGTGCATAGGATATTGAACTTGGGTTCAGGAAATCCTGGATTCAAATCTGACCTCAGCCACTTACTAGCTCTCTGACTCTGGGCAAGTCACTTAACCTTCGTGTCTTAGTTTCTGCACCCAAAAAATGAGGCTAACAATATCACCTGCTCCCTAGGGTTGTTGTAAGAATAAATATGATAATATATTTTTCCAGATCTTAAAATACTGTATAAAAATAGTCAAGCAGAATGTAATGGAATATTATTGCACCATAAGATACAATGAATTCGACTCATTCATAGAAACTCAGGATAATCTGTATGAACTGATAGAGAGTAAGATGAGCAAAATCTCAATAAAGTACAAGAAAGCACATTTGGAAAATTCCAATCACCATTTCTTCAAGACTTCCCTTTTCTCTTGTGCCATTTTATGAGCTTGTAAATGGCACTGTGATGTTTTAAGGTATTCATAATAAATGATAATTAATGTTTATTTTTATGTTCTCAAACTGTGATTTCATTGCTATAGAAAACCCTTAATGAGGAAACCCAAATTAGCAGACTGGCCCATGCTTCTGGAGAATTGCCTGGGGGTACCAAAGGTGAAGTCATTTGCCCAGAGCTGCTCAGTCACCATGTGATAGAGGCCCAACTTGAACCCAGGTTGTCATCACTGTGAGGTCAATTCTCTAGTATGTGATGGCAGCTCAAGCAACATTTAGATTGTGCTGACATTTATATAGTGATTTAAGCATATCTTATTTGAACCTTACAAAATCCCCATTAGGAAATATTTCATGTATTCTCATTTTACAGATGAAAAAACTAAATCCAAAAGATGTTAAGTGATTTCCTTTTGGTCACACAGATATTAAATGTCATGGACAAGAACCCTCTATCCATGCTGCCTTCCCATATTGATTGCCCCATTGCTTCTATGTGGTACATGTAATAAATAGAGTGTTGGTCTCAAAGTCAGAAAAATTTGGTTTCAAATCCCACCTTTAACACATACTGACAATGTGACTGGGCAAATAATTTAATCTTTCAGGATCCTAGGCAATTCTCTAAACCAATATCCACTGCAGAGCAGTTACTGAATGATTTTGGAAGGGAGGGAGATTCTCTCTTCTGTGGGAGTTGCCTGCTGCAGTGAAATCATAGACTTAGTCCAAAAATGAACCAAAACTAACCGATAAAATGTGAGAAAGCAATAGTATGAGCTATTTCTTGTACCCTAACCCTCACACTAAGTCAAAAAGAACACAGTAAAAGCCATTCATTCAAAAGATGATGTAAATAAAAGGCAAACACAATCTACCAGAAAGAATGACCAAATGTAATCATTCTCATGTCACCATGAGGCCTCAATCTAAGTCAATGGTTTTGAAGTTGGTTGTCTCATACCACACATACTTTGGAATGTTGCTATGGCATCAGTGCCTCTTCTGGAGTTCTGTGCTCAGGTGTTTTCTCCAGCTGCTACTGTCATCACTGTGGCTAGAGATGAATTGTGAAGTGGACTAAGCACCACTCAAACTCATTGCCCCCAGAACCAAACCCTTACACTAAGACCTCCAAGACCCACTTAGATGACCCTTTCCTGTGGAGTAAGGATGAAAGAAGGTTCCATCAGAGTCATCTTTTTTTTTTCTTTTTAAAGGTGCACCATGTGATTGGAACAAGGAGATTTGACTCAGGAGTGCCAAGATCGCATCTTAAGGTTTTTCTGTTGTCCAAGGTCATGTAGCAAATCTAGGAAGACACACTCTATCTCTGTTTCCCCCACCTGAAAATAAAGATTCAAAAGCTTTCCACTTGTTTACTCCATGGGGTGTTCTGTAGATTAATGAAGTGTTGAACCAGATGCTCAGCCTAGTGGGGATGTGAGACAATTTTAGAGGTGCATTAACAAGCGATTATTTAGGGCACTTGAGCAATACCTATCCTAATGGCTTACAATTGTCAATATAGTGCTTCAAGTGCCCAATGTATATCAGAAGGATCTTGCTTGGGTAGCAGGAAGGATAATTCTTTTAGCATGAAAATCAGACATTATGGGAAGCTCAGAAATAAGCATTCTAAATGTATGTTTGAATGAAATGAGGTTTCACTTGTTCTTGATTCTTGCTCTTTCCAGTTCCTTTATGGCAGGGTCTCTTTACCTAGAATCTGTGTACTTTTACTAAAAGATTTCAATAACTATATTTCAAAAATAATTGGTATCTTTTGTAAGCTTACATATTTAACAATATCATTCAGAGAAAGGGTCCAGTTTTCACCAGACCACCAAAGGAGTCCATAATACACACACACACACACACACACACAGGTTAAGAACCTCTACTTTAGTAGAGGTGAAGAGAGATAGAATGAGAATGCTGAATCTGGAGTCAGAAAAAAGAGGTTCAATCCCTACTTGAGTGCTTACTACATGTGTAAGTACCTTACCTTGGTTAAGTCCTTTCATTTCTCAGGGCATGAGTTTTCACATCTGTAAGATCATGAATTAGGGTCAGATTTCTTTCAATTCTAAATCTATGATCCTATGGGAATTTTTTCTTTCTTTTCTTTTTTGCTTTTTTTTGGAGGGGGGAAGGGAGGGCAATTGAGATTGAGTGACTTGCCCAAGGTCACTCAGCTCGTAAGTATTAAGTGTGTGAGGAGAGATTTACTGTTCCACCTAGCCACCCCTTTTCTTTTCTTTCTAAAAAATATTTGAAATACCTCTTTATTATGCTTTAAATGAAAAGGGAATGGAAACAAGAGTACCAAGCACAATGTCTCACCTAATATTGTAATGGGACAATATTAGATCTGATATTCCAAATTCTAGAGGGATAAAACAGTTATCTCAAATAGGTGAATAAACAGACCCAAAACATGAATTGTGTTTTACAGCTCCATGTTCATTCTGAGCCCTATTCACTTTATTATCCCAAAGATTAAGCACATGTTTCATTCAGCTTTGTTGTAAAGAGGTAAACACATTGTAAGATGAATGTCACAGCATGGAAGTTGCCTATGAAACTAGCCTTCTCTCTGTGAGTTCCAGCTTCACATCATTGCAAGCTATCATCCTTATCATGGAACTCAGTTGTCCAAGCAGTCTGCTCCTCCTGTGCTTCTAAGGCTGAGTCCATGATAGCCTCTGGCACTGCCAGAGTAGTCATGGTAACAGACTCCAAACCAAGGTTTCCATTAACTTTTAAAGCAAGCCAAAGGAAGACAAACTTGAAAAAGTTGCAGTCACTTTTGGCCAAGGTATCACAGTACAGGAATTTGTTCTTCCATTGGGAGAGAAGGGATATATTTTTGACTCTTCTGTTCTTATTTCTTACGTCGTTGTGTATAAAACTATAGGGATATTTTTCACATGCCTGTGTCAGATCTCTACTACAGTAACACATGTGTATATGTATATATGTATATGCACATATATGTATATATGTTTATGAATAGCACTGGATATTACATTAAATACAGCAAGGGTAGGCAATTCTTAAAGTTACATTAAACAAGATGGCAGCACACCAAGCTTGCCATTTCTTAGATCACCAAATTTCTCTTTCCCACTGTGTCCCATATGCTAATTTAACATAATCTCCATTAATATATAACAAGGGGATGAACCTAAATATCTAAAGTAGCCACAGCTTCTCGAATTCACCTACGTTTGACAAATGTGGTTTCCCAAGGCCTCTATCACTACATAATATAAATTTGAATTGAACTTGAGGTTGCCTTTGGGTAATCACCATCATAGGTCTTCCAGAAGTGTTTCCATTTTCACAAGATTAAACACCAAAGATTTCTTTAGCTTAGAATATTAAAATTCAATTAAATGAACATCTTTTGAGATTCTCTTACTGTTCAAGGCACTAAGGTCATAGAGACAAAAAACAAATAATCTAGACCCTTAAGGTACTTTCATTCTACTGGGTTCAAATCACATGTTCACAAAAAAGTATAAGGATAAATGAAACAGAAGCAGAACACAAAGTAGAGATGAACTTCACAGAGGAGGTGACAAGGTGAATCTGAGATGCCTTTTGACTGCCTCACATGATGAAGTAGCCTTATTCCTTACCAAGGCTAACTCCTCTACCCATTCAAGCAATCCCATTCCATCCCTTGTCCTCCAACAGATTGTCTCCTCTGCCATTCCCACTTTCACTTGTCAATTTCTCCTTGTTTACTGGCTCTTTTCTTATGTCCTACAGATATAGCCATGTCTCCCCCATCCTGAAAAAATGCCATCACTTGATCCTTCCATCCCTGCTAACTACCATCCTATTTCTCTTCTGTCCTCTATAACTAAATTCCACAAAAAGGCCGTTTATAATAGATACCTCCACTTTCTCTCCTCTCTCTGTTCTTAATCCTTTACAATCTCTCTTCCAACCTTATCATTCTGTTGAAACTGCCCTTTCCAAAGTTACTAATGGTTACTTTGTTGTCAAATTCAAAAACTTTTTCTCAATCCTGATTCTCCCTGACCTTTCCACTCTGCAGCCTTTGGCACTGTTGATCATTTTTTCCTCTTTGATACTCTCTTCTCTCTAGATTCTTGAGCCACCGCTCTCTCCTGATTCTCCTCCTACCTATCTTAATATTTATTCTTTGTTTCATTTTCTGTATCCTGTTCCAGATTATTCCCTGTCACCACAGGTGTCCCTCAGGGTTCTGTCCTGGATCCTCTCCCTCTGTATTACCTAATTTGTTGATTTCATCATCTTCCTCAGATTTAATTACCATCTCCATACTGATGATTCTCAAATCTACCTATCCGACTGATCTCCAATCTCATATCTCCAACTGCCTCAAACTGGACATCTAATAGACATCTTAACTTCAACATGTTCAGACTATGTCCAAAGGGCTATAAAAATGTGCATACTGAGCAATATCCCTTCTAGAGCTATATCCCAAAGAGATCATAACAATGGGAAAAGGACCCACATATACAAAAATATTTATAGCAACTCTCTTTGTGGTGGTTAAGAACTGGAAAATGAGGGGATATTTATCAATTGGGGAATGGCTGAACAAGTTCTGATATATGAATGTAATGGAATACTATTGTGCTATAAGAAATGATGAACAGGTAGACTTCAGAAAAACCTGGAAAGATTTTATATGAACTGATGATGAATGAAGTGAGAAAAACCAGAACATTGTACACAGTTCTAGCTACAGTCACTGATGACTGATTTTGATAGACTTAACCCTTCCCAGCAATGCAAGGATCTAAAATAATTCCAAAGGACTTATGGTGGAAAATGCCATCCACATCCAGAGATAGAACTATGGAGTCTGAATGCAGAGCAAAGCAGACTATTTTCTTTGGGGTGTTTTTGTTTTTGTTTTGCTTTGCTTTCTTTTTTCTTTCTCATGACTTCTTCTATTCATTATAATTTTTCTATTCAGCATGACTAATATGAAAATATGTTTAATAGGAATGCAAATGTATAGCCTATATTGGATCTCAGGATATCTTGGGGAGGGAGAAGGAGGGGAACGGAGGGGGGAAAAATTAAAACTTATGGAAGTAAATGTTAAAAACTAAAAATAAATAAATTAAATTTAAAAAGACTCCACATATCCCAAACTGAATTTATTTATCTTTCCCCCTAAACTCTTCCCCCTCCTACTTTTCCTTTGGCTATAGAAGGCAATACCATCTCCCCAGGCCCTCAGGTTTACAATCTAGCAGTCATTTTGCACTCCTTAATATTTCTCATACCCACCATAGCTTAATCTGTTACAAAGCATGTCAATTTCACTTTTGCAGCATCTCTTGTACATGGCCCTCTTCTTTCTTTTGACTGTTTAACCCAAGATACCTGTGATGATTGGAATTTTTAATGGCCAAAAAGGTAGCCAAGAAGTATCTGTTAACTTATTTGTCTGTTTGATTGGAATCTACAGAGAAAGATACAGGAGTTGAACAAGGTAGTTCTATATGATGACCAGATTGTTCTACCTGTGGGATATTTCTTGTTTCCAGTGAGATAAAGGGATAACAAAACAAACAATGGAAAATTAAAATTTGTGAGGACTGGAAAATCCAAACAGGGTTTCAGGTCATAAATAAATATTGCTTCTCAATATATTTTGGTCGCTCAGTATTGCTCAAGGATAAACTAGAAAGTCCTGTGCTTGGCATTTAAAGCTATTCACACCCTAGCACATTCCTAACTTTCCATTATTCTTATAATTTCGTCTTCTCCATAAACTCTCCAATACAATGATACTGACTATTTGCTGTTCCTTGCCCATAACACTCCATCCCTCGTCTCCATGCCTTTGTGGCCGTCCCTCATACCTGAAATCTTCTCCCTCCTCATCTTCACATCTCAGAATCCCAGTTTCCTTCAAGATTCAGCTCAATTAGTTAACAGTCAATAGTCATTTATTAAGCACCTACCATGTTCCAAGTACTGTACTAAGCTAAATTGTCATTTCTTACAGGAGGCCTCTCCTGGTTCCCCCAGTTACCAGAGTCTTCCAGACTAAGGACATCTTCTATCCACTTTGTATATGTCTTAATAGGTACCTATATGTATTTATTTTGTCTCCTCCCTTAGAATGCAAGCTACTTGAGGAAAGGGTATTGGATGTTTTTACCTTTTTGTATGTAGTACTAGTATTGAAGTCCAAAGGGTAAAGTAACTCAGTTTTCTCCCCTTCCTTTCAGGTTAAAAAAGGGGGCAGTTTAGTCTTCTAGACTAGAGCTCACATCTCTTGTGAGGAGGTGAACCATCCCTTGAATTGACTGACTCAACCTTCCTGGTATATCTGAGGGAGCTCTCAGTTCTAGTTTTAGGGTTTTGCTTGGCAGAATTACAGTCTCATTCATAAAATTATACTTTTATGACTCCATAGCCCTCAGGGAAGTCTTTTAACCTCCCACAGGAACTTCAGTTTCTACAGAAATAGAATATTGGTCAAATAAAAAAATAAAATCCTCTGGACCATCCCATAATGCCCACAACAACATGCATGTAGACAAAGGGAACAAATTCATTTCCCCCAAAATACACATGACTTGCAAATCACAATTAACCCTAATGGATGGAATAGTAAGACAGAAAATGATAGAGGGAGGAGAGGAGGAGAAAGGTGACACACCTCACCTGTTTGGTCTTGTAGCAGAGGGGGAGGAAGTAGGGTATGAATTAATTTTGCAACTTCAAGTTTTGGATAAGCAGAGCATTCCTTAAGTGTCTCCTGTCTGGCAATTCACTTTTAATCAACTCACCACTAATAGGTGTCAACTCTTGACCTTTCTTTCCACTAAGCTCCAAAAGTTCCTGGCTTCACTACCTCCTAGACGTTTTCAGACCTTTCTGCCATCTGAGAAAAATTATACTTTTAAGCCATCAGACACCTGCTAGTAGGGGACTACATTTGTATTCTCATCACTTAGTATGTATGATTCCAGGCAAGTAATAGTTGCCTAATAAATGCTTATTGGTTGCTAATTGACATAGATCACAGACTAGCAAAAAATAAGTAGGAATAAAAATTTCAGATGGTGGCACCACAGAGGCCATTACAACTGGCAAAGCTGAAACAGATGCAGAAACCTTTGCCTTCTTATGGCCCTCATGGCACTGACTTCATTCATTTTAAAAAGGAACGTCCCTATGATCTCTGGATACTTGGTCAGAATGACATATTCTTTTATTAACAGCAATAGTAGCAGAGGGCTTTTTTTTTTCTCAAATGAGCAAATTTTTTAAATTGCTAAGAAGTATCTAGCCTCATCCTAATTAATGATTTAGTAGCTGGACTTCTGTTTATATACACTTACATCAGTTGATTACATCAGTTGATACACTTACATAGTTGATCTTTGTACCTAGAAATGACAGCAGTATGAGAATTAGAAATAAAACCAAAATCCTTTGAATTCCAAGAGCACATGCCTAATCTTGCACTCCACTTAATGGCTTATATTATTAAGGACCAGATTGTCACTACTTAAGGCTACCTCATGTTTCATAGATGTCTGTTTTATTAGTCAGTCTAATGCCTGATTCCTAGATATTGGGAATGCTTTGATTTTGTGTTCCAAGTGATCCTTACAACTTTCACCATTTCTATGTTTGTTTGAAGGGTAAACAACAATAAGGAATCATTTAGAAGATATCAGGAGAGGAGAAAGGCAACTTTTTATTATTATTATTGTGGCCAGACTTTCAGTCTGGGAATCAGTAGGTGGCAGAGAGGATGGAGTGCCTAACCTGGAACCAGGAGGACTCATCTTGATGAGTTCAAATCCAGCCTCAGACACTTACTAGCTGGGTGACCCTGGGCGAGTCACTTGACCCTATTTGCCTCAGTTTCCCAATTGTAAAATAAACTGAAGAAGGAAATGGCTAACCACTCCAGTATCCTTGCCAAGAAAACCCCAAACCGAGTCATAGAGAATTGAACATAACTGAAAAAGACTCAAAAATAACGACAACAAAATTCTTCTTTTTCTGAAACACTTTAGTCATTGACTGTGACACTGAATTTTAATATAGAATGCGAGGAAATTCAAATAAGACCAGTGTTCCTAAAGTTTTATATTACTACTTTCCATTATAGATAAGCATCTCAGGCTTATAACTACTTACTTGGTCTCAAATTCAGTAAACATTTATTATTAACAACAACAATAATAATTCACACAGCACTTTAAGATCTGAATAAACTTCCTTCTTAACAACCCTAAGAGGTAGATAGTACCATCATCATCATCATCATTTCCATTTTATAAGTGAGGAAGCTGAAACTCAGGGAGTTTAACCAGTGTCACAAAGCTAATATATTACAAATCCTGAATTTAAGTTGATGTCTCTTGAATCAAGGTTTTATGAAAAGCATACTTTCTACAATATGATGCTGTCTCTCTTTTAAGTATTATTGAAATATGATTAAGATACTGTCCCTTTCCTTAAGGACCTTACAGGTATCAAGTAAGTGAGGTAAGACAAATTCCAGTGGCAATTAAAAAAAAAGTAGAGTAAGATAAGTGCATAGGAGAGGTACGAAGTGTTATGAGGGCTCAGAAGAAGGAGACATTGCTTCTGATTAAAGGGAGAGAGGAATTAATGAATGAACAATCAATATGAGGCTATTATTTAAGCAGCAAGGTGATCTGGTGACTAGAGCCCTGAATTTGAGGTCAGGAAGATCTGAAATTGAATTCTTCCTCTGATACTTGCCAGCTGTGTGATTCAGGGCAAATTGTTTAAACTCTCTTAGCCTCTATTTCCTCATCTGAAAATCTGACTCATTATAGCATCTACCATACAGGACTGTTGGGAGGTTCAAATGAGATAATATAAGTAACTCGTTTTAAAATAGCTTAAACACTACAGATATTATTGCTACTATTTTGTGCCACACACGATGCCTCAGAGATACAAATACAAAAATGAAGCAGTACTTGCCCTCAATGAGCTTCCATTCTACTAGGGAGAATATACCAAACATGTACCACCATGGCAGTGTTGGCCAAGGAATAGGGTATTTGTTCTAGACAATTAGAAAGATTGTGAGTAGAGTCTTAGGACAGTAGATTGATATGTTCTTGCCCAGAGTCTTGATAATTTTGATTTTATTATTGTTCCCTGAGTAAGAGATATCAAAAGACCATTTATAAACTGTTAAAATAAAATTTGACAACTGTTTTTAGATTTGTATAAATCAATAGTTCAATCAACATTCATTTATTAAATGCCTACTAAGAACCCTACAGACTATTTTGTTATATAATTCTACATGGTAGAGTTAATATCTATGATTATTCCACTTAAATTATTATGAAATATAGGCATATTTACCCTGTATAGACATAGACACTCTCTAAATATTTATTATCTATAATCCACACACTGTAATAAAAATGTCTCATAGAGAAGAAATAGATGAGTGCTTTAGTCAATGTGGGTAAATTTCTATGCTTTTAAGTATGTGCAAACAAATTCCAAGGAATCCACAAATTTGAGTTATTAGTTCTTAGAAAAGAAGTCAAGCTTCCTTGTGTTACAGGGAAATCTTTTCTTCCTATTCTCCTTATTGTAAAATTTCCTTTTGTGCTATTATGAATGAAATTGGTTTTGAACCTGACAAATACAAAAATAAAACCACTAAGAGCTGATATGCCATCCGTAAAGGATGCAAAAGTCAATATAAGTACGAAAATGTTTTTTTAAGCTTGTCTGAGTACATACCTTTGCATTTTCAAGAAAACATGTCATTCCTTTCAGAGCCTTGAATTAAGATGCACCCTTTTTTGCTGAAGGCTATTTTAAATTAGGCTAATAAATTGCTGCTCTCTGCCTTGCGTGATAATGCATTACATTATCTACTGATGTACATGTATTGTTTGACTCTAATGGTGTGGAAATTAAACGTTAGACATGGGCCAGATGTTCCTATAGATGGATATGAAGTATGACTGGCATCACTGTGTCTCATTGGGATGGAAAAGTAGGACGTAATAACTGAACAACAATAACAGTGACCTAAAAAATACTCTCCAAAGGGGTTTTCTGATGAGAAATAATATCACAGAAATACACTTCTTTTCTTGAATTGGAGAGGTGGAAACTACAGGAACAGATTAGTGCATTTCCTATCAGGTGCAGTCAGCTTGTTAGTCTGGTTTGCTTCAGTTTTTATTTATTATAATGGAGGATTCAATATGTATGTAGAGATAATGGGGTATTGGAAAATAAGTATGGAATGAGTTAATGATGATAATAGTGACCAGTATTTATCATGCGTGAGTCAGACTGAATCATCTACCTGAGTTCAAATCTGGCTTCAGATATCAGCTGTGGGATTCTAGGCAAATCATTTGAACCTATTTACTGTAAAAAAAAAAAAAAGCAGGAAAAGGGAATGGCAAACTACTCCAGTATTTTTACCAAGAAAACCCCACAAAGGGGCATGAAGAGTTGGACAGGATTGACAACAACTGAACAACATTTAGTATAGTGCTTTAAGCTTTATAGAGTGCTTATTCTGTCTTTACAATAACCCTATAAGTATTCTGATTGTTTCCACTTTATTGATGAGGAAACCAAGGGTAAATGACTTGTCCAGTGTCCCACAGCTAAGAGTCTGAGGAATGATTAGAATTTGGGGTCTGTTCTCCCTGACTCGAAGACTAGTATTTTGTCTGCAACACCACCGAGGCCAAAAGGAAGCATTATATTCTATAATTATATTATAATTATAAAAGTAATATAGTGTATATCTAAAGCTAGTCTTATTCCCATTTCATTCCGCATTATTATAAATGTGATAAGTATTTGCACATATTGCTCAGTAAAGAAGAAATCTTGTTTTTTGAAATGCACTGTAATTATAAAAGTATCTAGAAGGGTATGCAAAGATGGGGAATGTTTGTCATCCTTGTTAGCCAGTGGGGAACAGCTTTTATTGTTTTGGAAGAATTTGGTTCCCTGCATCACATTTTTAGGTATTCCTGGGCCCAATCTCCATATTATGAATAATTTGCATAGCAGGATGGGGGATGGGAGTGAAGAATGATGGGGCTTGAGGAAGACATGGATGGAGAGGAGCAAGGACGGTAATAATGGAAGTGGCAAATAACTGTGCCTCACAATGAATTTTAATGAAGATTCCCTATTGGTTTTACGTACATTAGACAAAAATCAAGAATAATTCTATAATTCTAAGAAGCCTTAGCTTCACTCTAAGTATGGCTTATATGCCATTTCCTATGAGAAAGAATTCTGGATCTTGTTAATTTAAATGTATGTACTTATCTGTTTGTATGTTATATTCCCCCAAAAGAATGTAAGTTCCTTGAGGGTAGGAAATGATTTTGTTTATTTTGTCTTTCTATCTGTAGATACAACTTGTTCCTAATAGGCTCTTAATCATTGATTGTTAGATTAGATGGGATAGGATCCTATATAGATTTAATTTGTTTATCAGAACCCAGTTCAAGTAGAAGAACCCTTTCATAGGGCAGAAGAAGAATGAGTGGAATGTTTTACAGATAAAGAAATTGGGAATCAGAGGGGAGAACTGATTCCCCCAAACTTATACCCAAATCCTCAGATCCCAAATCCAGTCCTCATTTTGTTACACCATGGTGTCTTTTTTAATATGCTTCTTCTAGTTCTTTTTTTTTTTTTTTGGAGGGGGCAATTGGGATTAAGTGATTTGGTCAAGGTCACAAGGCTAGTTTTGTGTTAAGCGTCCAAGGTCAGATTTGAACTCAGGTCCTCCTGACTCCAGGGCTGGTGCTCTATTCACTGTACCACCTAGCTGCCCTGCTTCTTCTAATTCTTAAAGGGCCAGGTTTGTCAAACTGGCCTCCATACACAGATATTTGGACTAGGGATACTTTCTGATTATAAACATCTCTTGGCAGCATAGTGGATAGGGTTCTGGACTTGGAGTCAAGAAGACTCATCTTCCTGAGTTCAAATCTGGTATCATATATACTCACTAGCTGTGTGACCCTGGGCAGTTTGCCTCCAGATCCTAATCTGTAAGATGAGGACAATAACAAGCACCCACCTCAAAGGGTCTTTGTGAGAATCAATGTGCCTGGTAGAGAGTAAGTGCTATAGAAATGCTTATTCCCAGAGCACCACCCTCCAGAGGAGAGGAACAATTAATCCAAGATAATGATGATAAGAGGACCAATAACAGACGCATTATTCTGATTGCAAATAACACCCAGAGGTGAAGTGGGTAGGGGACATGATATGTCACTCATCCATAAATCAGCCACCCACAGTACACTAGAAGTGAACCATGGTGGACTTAGATTTCTGGGGACTAAGAGGGCGCTAGGGAGTGAAGGGGAAGGGATAGTTCAATATAAGGATAATATAAGGCTAGGGAGAGAATTCATGGGCATATTAATGAATTGTTTTGGAGATATGCAGAAATACAAATAGAGTTTAACAAAGGGTTAGCTAAATATTTGTGATCATTTTTATTAAAATCAAAAATAAATAACCAATTAGTGCCAAGTTGGAGATAATAAAGAAAGGTAAGACTGAGAAAATGAAGATTAGAGTTAATTCAGCTCTAGGTATGGTTCACTTTTTCCCCCCATGTGGTTTACTTGGAGTTAAGGATCCATGTAGATTTTCTTACATGTTTCTCTTCATTACTAGTGACATTTCTTATCTGATTTATGGTGATTGATTTCTCCAAAGCAACTGAGCTTTTTTGATTCTTTCCCTCTCCAGCCACTGTTTTCCTCACCCTCCCAGTCAGAGTACTTTATTTTTTAAAATTCCTTGGAAATCTTTTCCATGTGAATCATGAAAGTAGAGTAGCCAGTTTGGGTGTTGGTAGATTTTTAAGTATTTTTTGCAGACTTTCTCCCACAATTCAAGACTGCAATATCACCCTTTTCACCGATCAGGCACTCTTCATGAAAAAGAAATGAATAAATAACAAACAAATAAAGCAAACAGTATGATACTGGTGCAGTGGCAAGCAAATCTGAAAGACCTAGCCCTGCCCCCTTGGAGTTTGCTATCTAAAACAGATATGGAATATTACCCATATAATTGTTTGCATGGGTTCTAAGCCTTAGAAACCACTCTTTTCCTCCCCTCCCACTCACACATACACACTTGATAATTCTCAAAAAATGGAGTGTCGGATTCCTGAAGCCGATCCGTGCCCTGCACTAAGCAGGGAAGAGGAGATTATTAGCAGGAGAACACCCAGATATTTATGTCTGGAACCAAGCTTGATGGGCCTGGGTCCTTAAGGAACAGAAGGAGATTGCTAAAAGGACACCATTCCATAACAAAATGGGAAATGAATTTGGAGTGTAAGAATCTGGGAATGGGGGCAGCTAGGTGGCTCAGTGAATAGAGCACTGGCCCTGGAGTCAGGAGGACCTGAGTTCAAGTTTGACCTCATACAATTAACTCTTTTCAGCGGTGTGACCTTGGGTAAGTCACTTAACCATAAATGTCCTGCCTTTCCCTCTCCAAAATTTAAAAAAAGCAAAAAAAAAAAGAAAAGAACCTGGGAATGACCCTAGGAGAGTCATTTCTCTTCTCTGGGTCTCAGTTTCCTCATCCATAGAAAGAAAGAGTTTAACTTTGCAGCCAGTAAAGTCCATTTTAGTTCTAAATCCTGTGATTTAGAGCAATGGTGTCAAACTCAAATAGAAACAGGACCCATTAAACCTCACATAAAGATCCCCATCGATTACATATTGACTTAGTTTTAAAATGTAACATTATCTATATTTTACTGTATTTTTTTTGTTGTTTTGTTAACTATTTCCCAATTCCATTTAATCTCCTTTTGGTCACATTCAGGACTCTTATGAGCTGCTGACCTGCTTGTTTGACTCCTGTGATTTAGAGCCCTGAATGTGACAAACTGATCCCATGGATGGCCCAAGTTAACACTTCTGACTTTATTTCTCTGGCTTTTCTGACCTTGGCTTGCCCTTATCTCTCTGTGTTATTTCCAGCCCTTTCCATTTGCCAGCTCCAGCATTTCAACTTAATGACCTTTATTTCCACTGAACCCTATTGGGTGTAATGATGCTTTTTCTCTTTGTCTTCCACTTAGAACTTTTGGCCATGGCTTTCACTGCATTTGGGGAATGGCTCGAACATGTTCTTAGGCCTTTAATTCTTTTTTATCTTGCAAGCCCCCTGTGCACCTGCTACCACATAGCAGGGGCTTAATAAATGACTGATCTTGTAGTTTGTCAGAATCAATAAATCAGTAGCTATGGGCATTTCCACTTTTTCTACTTCCTGGAATTTCTTTGTCTTAGGACAGAGGCAATAAGACATAATGGTAAAGCCCTTTGAATCATGCCACACCTTAAAAAGGATCTGGGGCTTTGAGTGGCTCATTTGCCTAACAGAAGGCCAGAAACAATGATTTTAGCCCAAAGAATTGGACCGATTCAGAATCTCATCCTCAAACATTCATTTACACAGGCCAACTGAAAAATAGTAGAGATGAAAAAAATCACAGAGCTCTTTGTTAAATGGCCATTGCCCAGTTACAGTCCAGACTTCAGAGATCTTGTAAATGCCCTGGATGTTTACCAGAAGTTAGGGTGAGGTCTTTCCCTGAGGGAACCCAGCCCTAAACCAGGAAGAGTTATTGAAAGGAGAAGCAACATTCCTGATTTCATGTTTGTTCAGTTGTTCAGTCATGTCTGATACTTCATGACCCCATGGACAACAGCATGCCAAGTTCCTCTATCCTCTACTATCTCTTTACATCTGGCCAAGTTCCTGTTTCTTGTTTCTGTGACATTATCTGTCTATCTCATCCTCTTCTGCCTCCCTTCTTTTGCCTTCAGTCTTTCCCAGCACCAGTCTATTTCAATGTGTCCTGTCTTTTCATTATATGGCCAAAATATTTAAGCTTTAACTTCGGTATTTGACCTTTCAATGAACAGCCTAAATTAATTTCTTAAAATATTGATTAATTTGATCTCCTTGCTGTCCAAGGGTCTCTCAAAAGTCTTTTCCAGCACCATAATACAAGAGCTTTGATTCCGCAGTGCTCAGATTTCCTTATACTCCAGCTCTCTTAGCCATATATTAGTACTAGAAAAACCATAAGTTTGACTACACAAATATTTTTTTTACAAGGTGATGTCTCTGCATTTTAGTATGCAGTCTATCTTGATCTCATCTTCTTACCTAAGCGGTAACAAAAAGCCTTCAGAGTTGAGGTCTTCAGGAACTAGAACTAGAAAGGCTTTGACCAAATCTAGTGTAAGGGTATTCAATTTTTCTGAAAGAGCATATCAGTGTCTATTCCTCCCCATCCCCATCCTTATGTTCCTAGCCAGTTTTGCCTTGGAATCTGAAGTTGGAGACTGTAAAGATAAGTCACTGCAAGCCATTCTGTAAGACCAAGGAATCCAGCAGATTGACCCATCCAGAAAAGATGCAGTTCTTGCAAGGAGTAAAACTAACAGTATAGAAACCTGCTCCCAACTGATGTGCCTTACTGCAAAAAGTTAACGGTTCATCCAGCAGTAAACTTTATGAGGACTCTGTTAAGAAATACACCACTCCTACAATCCCAAAATTGTGAATTCTCTTGGCCCAAGTGTGAGCCCTCTATGTGCTATATTTAAGTTTGTATACACTCTTCTTCATGGATTATGTGTATCTACTGGAGAATGTGCCACAGGAATGAGATGGAGGGAATGTTTTACAACTATTGTTCTTGCTAATCCATCTGAGTAAATGTCTTTGATAAGAGCTAATTAAGTCTGGGGTTTGATTTCCAATAAGAAACACACTGCTGGGTTATCTTGAGCTGTAATAGTAGAAATGGCTATAGTAATAGAAGTAGTGGGGTAGCTAGGTGGCAGAAGGAATGGAGTATCAGGCCTGGAATACGGAAGAACTGAATTCAAATCCTGCCTCAAACACGAGCTATGTGACCCTAAGCAAGTCACTTAACCCTATTTGCCTCAGTTCATCACCTGTAAAAATCACTCCAGTATCTTTGCTAAAAAAAACCCAAATGGGGTCATGAAGAGTTGGACACAATTGAACAACAGTAAAAGTGACCACCCAGAGAATGGCCTTTAGAACTCAAAATAGCTGTTGCCCCTATTGGCACCTAACCTATTAGTTTGAGGGCATATTTGGGGAAGTAGTCCAATGCCTGGTTTATCAGTCAGTTAGTAAGTCAAGAAATATTTATTAAGGCCTACTTTGTGTCAGGCATTGTGCTAAGTAGTCAAGGTGCAAAGCAAGGTAAAAGACAGTACCTGCTATTAAGGAGCTCACAATCTATTGGGAGATTCAACATGTAAATATCTATGTACAAACAAGTTACACACAGGACAAATTTAAAAATAATCAACAGAGGGAAAGAACTAAAATTAAGAGGAATCAGGAGAGACTTCCTGTAGAAGGTGGAATTTTAGGTGGGATGTGAAGCAACCCAGGGAGGCCAG
Source organism: Pseudocheirus occidentalis (assembly GCA_028646575.1). NCBI lineage: Eukaryota > Metazoa > Chordata > Mammalia > Diprotodontia > Pseudocheiridae > Pseudocheirus > Pseudocheirus occidentalis. Next base: position 144,670,669 of record CM053594.1, on the reverse strand, counting down.
GATATGGAGATGAGAAGGAGGAGCAATCCAGACATGGGGGACAGCCAGTGAAAATATCCTGAAACTGAAGCTAGAGTGTTTTGGGGTTTTTTTTGCTTTTTTGTTTTTGAGAGAGGAAGGCAGGGCAATGAGGGTTAAGTGACTTGCCCAAGGTCACACAGCTAGTAAGTGTTAAGTATCTGAGGTCAAATTTGAACTCAGGTCATCTTGACTCCAGGGCTGGTGCTCTATTCACTGTACCATCCACCTACCCCCAAGGTGAACTGTTGTGCTCAAAGAGCAATAGTATTGCTATATTACAGAGTATGTGGGGCAGGAAAATGGGAGTATAAGGTATAAAAAAGATGGGAAGGCAAGGAAAGTAGGTTATTAAGGGCTTTAAAGACCAAACAAAAGATTATTATATTATATTATATATTATATATATATATATTATTATATTATATTATTATTGAACTTAGTGAGCAGGGGAGTGACATAGTCATAGATCATTTGATGATGCTCCATTCATCTGTGTATGAAAAATATAGATCATTCTTATGGAGGAATAGGAAGTTGGAATAGGTTTATAGCAGATTATTGAAACACTCCACGTGTGAAGTGATGAGTGCCAGCACCAGAGTGATTGCAATGTCAGAGGAGAGGAGGAATACAGGAGAGATATAGCAAAGTTAAAAGTAGTATTAAGTGAGGAACTGACAACGATACCTAGGTTGTGTCTGGGAGGACAATGACAGAAATGGAGAAATTTGGAAGAGAGGATAGTTTAGGGAGGAAAATGATGCATTCATTTTGGGACATGATGACTTTAAGATGTGAACATCTAGTTAAAGATCTCCAAAACACATTTGGAGATACAAGATTGAAAGTTAGCTAAGGTTAGGGCTGGATAAGTATAGAGGATCATCAGCATATGATGATAATTAAACCAAAAGGAGCTGGTGTCACCACTTGAAATAACATAGAAGGAGAAGAGAAGAGAATCTAGGACAAAACCTTGTGGAATACCACCAGTTAGTAGGCATGAGCTGTATGAAGATCCAGTGAAGGGGACTGAAAAGAAATGCTCAGGAGAGAGTAGCATCCTGAAAACCTAGAGCCTTTCTAATACCACGACCCTTTAATACAGTTCCTCATATTGTGGTGACCCCCAAACATAGTTATTTTTGTTGCTACTTCATAACTGTAATTTTGCTACTGTTATGAATCATAATGTAAATATCTGATATGCAGGATGTATTTTCATTGTTACAAATTGAATATAACCCACAGGTTGAGAACTGCTGACCTAGAGAAAAGAGAGTTCCAAGAAGAAAAGGGTAATTGACATATCAAAAGCTACAGAGAAGTCAAGAAGGAAGAAGACTGAAAAAAAAAATTTGAAAATTAATAGATTATGAGTAATTTTGGAAAGAGTAATTTTAGTTGAATAATGAAGTAGGAAGCCAGACTGTAAAGAGCTAAGAGGGACAGTTAGGTAGTAGAGTGGATAGACCATTGGCCCTGGAGTTCCTATCTGGTCTTAGACACATGCTAGGTATGTGACACTTGGCAAGTTACTTAACCCCAATTACCTCCTTCCTTCCCCAAAAAAGAATCGTGTTGAGGAGAGTAGAAGTGGAAAATAGAAAGTAGGAGTAGAAAGGTTAGCCAGAAGAGAATGGTAAGATATTGAGGACGAATGAATCAAATCAGGGTTTCATGAAGATGCGGAAGACATGGGCATGTTTGTAGTCAGCAGAGATGCAGCTATTAGACAAGGAGAGATTGAAAATAAGAGAGAGACTATGAGTGATAGAGGAGGAAATCTAAAAAAAGGGATAGAATGGGCTCATTTGCACATGTAGAGGAGTTAGCCCTGGTAAGGTAAAGGGCCACCTCTTCATGTGAGGCAGGGATGAAGGAAGACATTTGGTTGATATAAGACGAGGAGGGGATTAAGTGGGAGCTCTTGGAGAATAGTCTTAATGTTATCAGTAAAATATGAGGAAAGGTTCTGAGCTGAGAGAGTGAGAGAAGAAGAAACCACAATAGGTTTGATGGGGATGAAAAGGTTTGGAAGAACCAGGGTAGTGAGAGGCATAATAAGCTAATTCAGGGGGTATAAAATGATTGCCTTGTAGAAGTGAAGGTCTTGTTGAAGTTCTGTAATGTAAATTTGTAGTAGACCTACTCAGCATAGTTTCAGAATTTTATGTACTTTTGTTCAGCAGTCAACAAAATGGTGGGAGTAAATGGAGGCTGAAGCTCAGCAGGACAAGATCAGTGCTATGTAAGGGGTCAAGAGACTAAGGAGAAAAGGAAAACACATAGTTTAACTGATTCATCAAGGGGTCAAAAACAAAAAGGAGGATAGAGTAGCTATTGTAGTGGCCTGAGAGGGAACTGAGAGATTGAAGGAGATCATGGTATGGATAAAAAACAGAGTTTGGTTTAGAAGGCAGAGTAAGAGTAAGAATGACGATAGACGGTGAAAAGTTAAAGGCATTTCAAAGCTCATGAGCATGGAAATACCACATTTAAGGGTGATGATAAAGCATATGGCTGAAGTGGAGAGAAGAAGTAGATCATGTGATATGAGTCAGTTGAAAAACTGTAATGTTAAGGTTTTTGTTGTTGTTCAGTTATGTCTTTCTGACTCCATTTGGTGTTTTCTTGGCAAAGACACTGAAGTGGTTTGCCATTACCTTCTCAAGCTTATTTTACAGTTGAGGAAACTGAGGTAAACAGGGTTAAGTGATATGAAGGCAGGACTTGGAGAAGGAATAAGCATTTATTAAGGATCTAATATACTCAAGGCACTGTGTTAATAGTTTTACAAGTGTTATCTCATTGGATCCACACAACAACCCTCTGAGATATGTGCTATTATTATCCTCAATTTGTAGTTGAGAAAACTGAGGCACACAGAGGTTAAGTGACTTGCCCAGGTTCACACAGGTAGTACATATTTGAGGCTAGATTTTAACTCAGATCTTCCTGACTCTGGGCTCAGTGTTTTATCCATTACACCACCTAGTTGCCTCATGGGAGGACAGGAAGATTATATGTCAAGAACTGAATTCATTGAGGAAGGAAGAGAATTGTCCTGGAGATAGAATGGAAGTCGGAGGACAATAGCTACCAGAATTGGATGGCAGGTATAGATTGAGTGAACTTCACAGGAGGAGAGGTTCTAGAGTGATGGTGGTAGAGGGAGAGAGAACATGAATGGTCAATGTGGAGCAAAGAATATTCCAATCTTCATCCCCCTCAAATGGCAAGTAGGGAGCAGGATGTGTGAAAATGCAGCAAGTTCTAGGTAGAAAAGATGGCCAGGGAGGTGATGTCATCAGGAGTAAGCCAGATCTCACTGAGAGCCAAAAAATGGAAAGAGTGGAAAGGGAAAATATTTAAGGAGAAAGAAAATAAATATATGGAGCAGGTGTTCCAGATGGGGTGATTAGCTTAGGGATGGGATATTGGAGAGGGTTGGCTTGAGAGGCATGAGAATAAGGAATCAAGCAGTGAGGGGATGGGAAATAGGGTATGAGTAATGACCTTTGGAAGGAATGTCATTCTCCTTCCAGGATCAAAAATAAAAAAAATCTTCCATTTGGCATTTAAAATTCTTTCATAATCTCACCACCACCACCCCCTTCCCAGTCTCTTTAACCTCACCCCCAATACTCTTCAATCCAATGATATTAGTCTCTTTGCTGTTCTATGAACAAGACACCCCATCTCTCAGCTCTGGACATTTTCACTGGCGATCTCTCATGCCTAGAATTCTCTCCCTCCTCATCCTTTACTCCTGGATTCCTTAAAGTCCCAACTAAAATCTCACCTGCTACAGGAATATTTTTCTGATCTTTCTCAATTTTAGTGCCCTACTTTTGTCAATTATTTCCTATTTGTCCTTGTCGAAGAATGGTTAGATTGACTCTAATCTTCTGGACCTCACAGGCTTTCCAATTCCATTCTTCCCTTCTGTCCTTTTTAACACCCTTCCCCAAGTCCTCCTCCTCCACACACACATATACTTTCAAGGATTGGGAATCATATGCTTACAGGTTCTCTGCTTTTCCAACATCTTTTGGGCTGAATAGCTTCTCTACCTGGAGAATATTAGGTCATAAAAGTTAGAAATGGAAGGGCACTTAGAAATCACATAATTTCTGCCTCCTTCATTTTATATATTATGACAGTAAAACTTTATCCAAGGTAATGCATGAAAAATAACAGACCTGGAATTTGAAACAAGACCGTCTTACTTCAAATACACAGGACTTTTAATTAGCCAAACTGGGCTAGTATTCTCAAGTTCCACTAATCATTAATCAACAATTGATTTTTTCCCCAAAATTCTTGTTAATATAAAATAATAAAAATTCTCTCTGTAATAATCACCTGTCAAATGCTGCCAGTAACACTTGCAAAATTATGATAAGAATATTGAAAATTTGGGTGTTAAAAATTCAGGAAAGAATGGAAAATGACACATGGTGGAATTAGTGGAACTGAAGCATTTCTGAAAGCATTTGAATCAGGTGTCTTTGGAATGCCTTTTCCTCTGTGGTCTGATCAAGTTCAAAGCTGTTTGCTCTGAACAATATGGAATGAGGCCCATATTTTCAGCCTATCCAAGTCAGTAAATTTTATGTGTATGCTGTTACTGTTTCATCCTCTAAACTTGGTTTACTGCTATTTGAAAAAATCAAATATTCACTTTCCAAAGTTATTTTCAACTACATTTGTGCAACATGAATCTTAATGACTTAGGATTGAAATTCAAAGGAATTTATTCTAGTAAATAAAGACAGTTTGGAAACATTTGAAGAGTTGTTGCTCAGATCATTATTAGCAATGAAATTCATCCAGGCAGCAAGCCCAAGAATTGTGTTATAGACTGTCATGGATCAGAGCTATATTTTAACCAATCAGAGTATGACAAAGGGTACAATTGGGAAGACATCTGCCAAATGAAAACTAATAACAAATAAGTACAATCCATTAGTCATCTGGTGGATGGAACATAAATCCATTCTCTCCTTCATCCCAGTTCCTGGGAATATCTTGCTCTGAATTCAGTGACTGCCTTGAGCTAAATCAGATGATTTCCTACTTGTACCCACTGCTAGTAAAAATACTCACTACCTACTTGCAGCTTATGATGCTTCTCTAACATGTTCTTATGATTTCTGACTGAATACAGAGCTATCATAGGCAAATATGTCATATTTCTCCATTTGGGGATGAAACACAGGGCTGGCTAGAATATAGTTGGTCATTCCACTTTCCAATTTCTTCCAATTAATAGATTTCAGGCTGGGAATTCATAGCTAGGGATATCACTACATCAAATCCTCATGATGTCCAGGCTGTATGAAATAAATGGATTTTAAACTATAGAGACATATCAGAAAATACTGAAATAATGTGGTAACAGGATATGGTACATATCATCCCATAATCCTTTATGCTAAAGGAATTTTATCAAATTTTATGCTTTCAATGAGTCAGAAGAAGATTAGTTCATATTATAATAATATTAGTCATCTACAAAAAATCATTTTATCAATGGGTGAAATTGTCTAGAGAACTCTTTTTGCAAAATTGTATTAATATGAGATAGGGATTTGTTTCCAAACCATTTATCTAACCACCATATAATTAAAAGAATTCATTTCAATAATAATGATAATAACAATCATATAATAATTCATTGTTATTGTTGAGTCATTTCAGTCATATCTGATTTTCCATTACCCCATTCTTGGCAAAGATACTAGAGTGATTTCCCATTTCCTTCTCATTTTACAGGTGAAGAACTGAGTCAAATAGGGGTGACTTGCCCAGGCTTAGACAGCTAGTAAGTGTCTGAGGCTGGATTTGAACTTAGGTCCTTCTGATTACAGGGCTAGTGCTCTATCCACTGTGCCACCTAACTGGCTTATTAATATAGTAGAAAAATATAAAATTGAACCTGATATAATAAAATGATAGATGATGATTTGATTCATACTTAGAAAATGGTTGCGTATTTGCAACATGGCACCAACATAATAATGTCAAGAATTATTGATATACTGGGGCAGCTAGGTGGCGCAGTGAATAGAGCACCAGCCTTGGAGTCAGGAGGACCTGAGTTCAAATCAGACCTCAGACACTTAACACTTAGTAGCTATGTGACCTTGGGCAAATTACTGAACTCCAATTGCCCTGCCTCCCCCCTCCAAAAAGCAAATAAAAAAAAAGAATCATTGATATTAAACATGGCATCTTTCATCAGGTAGATAGCCCAAGTACCTTGTGTTTCTTCCTAGTCTTAAACCCATTATCATCTCTCCTAAATAGAACTGAGGGTCCTGAGTCAAGGAGGGAATTGCCTCAAAATATATTAATCCATTGATGTACATGTATAACCTCATGACCTCTCTGAAAAAAAATTGAAAACTTGCTCATCTCATGAAAGTTTTCCCCATCAATATAAAAATGTTATTTGGACTTAATAAATGTAAAATTATAAATGTATGCGAAGAAAAATAGAAGAAAATGGCTGAGTCATGTGAATTTGTTTACAGAAACAAAATAAATTGTGATAGCTTGTTATGCCATGCACAAGCAGCTTCCAAAAAGAATGCTACTGTGAACAGCTTTTAAGGTTCTGATTATAAAGTATAGTGGACACTCCATTTATTCAAGAAGAAATCAAAGGAAAACATTCACAACAAATCAAGATACAATATTCACAACATTACATCTTATCACAGAAAATCACAATATAAGGTTCCCAACAGCTTACCATAAAAAGGGCCACATAGTTTT
>CM053594.1:144625045-144653392 GCA_028646575.1 Pseudocheirus occidentalis | reverse complement strand
AGATGAGACTCTGGGAAGCCATTGAGCCCCCTGGCTTTGAAAAACCCAGATGTTGGTGCTTTCCCCTCTGGTAACTGAATAGGTATGGATGTAATGGTCAGATGGCTGGAAGCCTGTCTGCTGATATGTTTCTTTGTCTGCTTGTTTGTTTCTTTGTCTGTGTTTGTATTCTCTGAAGGTCAGGGTACTGACTTTTTCCCCTGAACTAGGTACATGATATACATTTGATTGATTAAAGTGAGACAGTTAACCCATTTTGAGTTGCTTTCCTTTAGAAAAGTAGTTCTAAGAACCTGTGCTAGGAGTCATCCTGGGCATGCTAGGGTACTTGCTAATACACATCTTTAGATCTATAATCTCAAATAATGTATGAAAAGCACTTGTCAAAGTGTGAAGCTGTATAAATGCTGCCCATTTATTACCTGGTTCCTTCAAGGTCAGGCTGGGGATTAAGCCTGCTGTAAAAAACTTTAAGTCTACAGGTACGTTTGAGCCCAGAATTTCCTTTTCTCTTCCTATAGAAAACAAAGGTATGGGGAAAAAGGTGTTACAGCTCTCCTTCCATCTCTCAACATGATCTTATGCTTCCCTAAGCCTCAGTTACAATGACTTTCCCTGAGTAAGCAGTACAAAAAATGTCAAAACAGCCACTTAGAAAGTAGGAAAGTATTACAGTCCTACAAAACCACGTGTGCCTTTTCATAACATGGGAAAATCAGATCTGTGCATTGCAGCTACTATGTTCAGAACCAGTTTGGACATGTATATTCACACGAAAGCTTTTACTTTTGTTCTCTGTTGTCAATGAGCAGGGGCCCAACTTAACTTAAATCAAGTGATGCCTGTATTCAGTAGAAAGACAATTTAATTTAAAGCAATGTAGCATAACAAACATTTATTGAGTACCTATAATACAGAAGGTACTGTACTGTAGGGAGACTCATGACATAATGGAAAATGTACAGGACTAGAAACCAGGAGACCTTGATTCTAATCCTGGTTATGCCATGAAAAATTTGTTCATTTAAATAAAAGACTAATGTTTTCCACTGCATAGAAACACTTTGGCATAGAGTGCAGGGTAGGGGGAGGAACCTGTGGCCTCGAGGCCACACGTGGCCTTCTAAGTCCTCAAGTGTAGCCCTTTGACTGAATCCATACTTCACAGAAGAAATCCCCTTAATAAAAGAATTTGATCTGTAAAACTTGTACTTAGTCAAAAGGCTACACCCAAGGACTGACAAGGCTATGTGTGGGCTCCTGGTGGCAGGCTCCCCACCCTTGGTGCAGGGTATTGGACCTTGATTCAGGAACACTTGTATTTGAATTCTAGCTCTGGAACCAGATTTTTTTTTTACTTTGGCCAAAACACAGCATCAGCAAGCCATAATTTCCTCAAATGCAAAATGGCTAAAATAATACCTATGTCACAATATTGTTATGAAGCTCATATGAGATAATGTAGATGTAATGAGGGTGACTCCTGAGAGTGTAATTGTCTAGGAGAATAAGTCGACTTCACTGTTCTGAGCAAATAGTTTTGAAGTCTGCAGTTACTAATTTGCATATGATTGACTATAGAAATTTGGAGTGAATAAAGGATAAAATCTGACTCAATGTTTTATGCTTCAAAGTTACATTTCCATATGAAAAATTGAAGAGTGTTTCATTTATAACTGGGAAATGTGACCACCAGAACTATTCTACAGTTCTGGGACAAATGTAATTTACCTAATTTTTGTTTAGTGACAAAGGATCAGAGTTTGTTACTCAACATAAGATAAGGTGAGGTCTTCTGAAGAGAGTACCCAAGATGTGTGATAGATAAAAGAATAGACTTCAGAGCTGTGTTAAAGAGAGGGCATTGTCTGTCTATCTCTCTCTTTCTATCCTGTCACTGGCTGAAGAGTAGATGAGGACAAGAGAAACAGGAGAAACTTCTTTGCACTGACACCTGGTGTTTCTGAGAGATGGAAAAGATGAAGAATCCTGCCAAAAGAGCAGAGTTGAAGAGGCTTCTGCCACACATAGGATGACGCTCAATGCATTTTCCTGAAAGAATATATAGTGCCTCAGGTGAAGGCACAAGATAAGTCTAAAGCTGTAAGTGATGGACACCACAGTCATTGTCAAGATGTAAATTCATCTGAGCAGAGGAACAGCAAGAAGCACTACAGCATATTAACTCATTGAGGTGAGATATCATTCCCAACACAGCAGAATCAGCTCAAATCAACAATGGGAAGCATTTGTTAACATAGAAGCTAGGCCCATCAAAATTTTTAAAAATAATGGATATTTAATATATTTTTTATTTTACTTTTTAATGGAAAGAAAATAAGATTATTGAAATATACAGTTCCAAAGTTATAAATTATCCTGGTCAGATTTATTTTGTACCCACATTCCTTTAAAAATGGAGACATTAAGTGTGAGCCCTTTCTCTCCATAGATACTGTATTGTATTAGTATAAGTTTATGGGCAGAATGTTATGTAAATACAACGTATTTGCTTTGAATTTTCAGAATATGTTTTGATTAAGCTTTATTGAGTCTTCATGACTATTTTGTTCATGGAAAAAACACTGGTAGGGGTTCATGAACTGCCATCTCTAGTACCTTGAGAGGAGTCACACTCCTGGGGATATATTAATCTGGTGTTATAGAGGCAGGTTGAGGGGAAATAAACCACAAAGACAAAAAAATGATTGCTCCAGGGGAGAGATGGAGGTGAGTGGAGACACCTACTATTTGTATAGCATTTTTGCAAATCTGAAATCTCTGTAGAAATATCTTTGTTTTTCAGGTTTTTCATAAGTAAAAAAAAAATTTTAAGGGTGCTAGTCTAGAAAATCCCTATGATAACCTCTGATAATTACAGTGTTAACTGCTAATAAAATGTGATTATTATCAGCAATATTTTCCCTTTAAAAGGACACTAAGAGGGGAGAGAGGGGACAGGAAGGAAGAAGGGGTTATAACTTACTAGTAGCCCCTGCCACTGATAATGGAGAAATAATCGGTATGACACTTCTGAAAGGCTGACAACTTCTGCTTTAAACACTGAGTGTCGAGGCCCTGGCTATTGCTACAGGAACCAAATTGAATTAAAATATTTTATTTTTCCTTCCCTTTGAAAAAGCATTTGAATATTATAGTGAAGTAAATGCTTTGTTCAGTGTCAGGACCAGAAATACTTAAAGGAGCAAGGAAAACATGAAAGAAAATAGATTGGAAGAAAAAAAACACAAAAGCTAGACACAATCAATAATATGTGGGATAAAGTAAATAGAAGAAACCTTTCAAGTGTCCAGGCTTAAATGTCAAGAGTATTAGAGCAAAACAAAAAAAGGCTAACAGCAGAAGCCTATGGGACATGAGGGGATATGGAAGATGACTAAGAACAGACTACGCTTTAAGATACATCCAAGAATGTATCCACTTAATTTATAAAATAGCCCAGTCTGCTATCTACTTTCCATTCAGTATTAGAAGCTCCACCCAGAAGGACATAGTTTTTATCCATTTGTGGACCATGGAACATAGCAGATGATCTAGAAGAAAGAATTCAGGGGTTCTAGTTTCTAATCCTGGCTCTGGTTAACTAGTCCTCTTAATCTTTTTAGTTGCTTAACTTCCTTGTACTTCAGTTTCCCTATTTGTAAAATTCAGATAACACATACCACAGTTGCCTCAGAGACTTTAAATCCAGCCTCAGACACTTAACTAGACATGTGATCTTAGGCAAGTCACTGAACCTCTAGCTTCCTCAGTTGCCTCAAATGTAAAAAAAAATGGGGATAATAATAGCACCTATCTCCCAGGGTTGTTGTAAGAATCAAATGAGATAATGTTTGTAAAAGCATTTTCATAAACATTGAAGTGCTTTAATAAAAACTAGCTACCGTCATCATCATCATCAATAAATCATTAATTCAGTTATTTTTTGACCCTTCCTGATTCCAATTGAGTTTTCTTGGCAAAGATACCAAAGTGCTTTGCCATTTTCTTCTCCAACTCATTTTACGGATGAGGAATGGAGGCAAACAGGGTTAAGTGACTTGCCCAGGGTCACACAGCCAGCAACTATAAGCCAGAGATTGGACCTGAATCTCAGGTATTTTTACTCTAAAGGCCAGTTCTCTATTCACTAACATGTGCTACCTATCACAGCATATGTAGGGGAGAAGAAATAAATACAAATAATGGAATGTAGAAATAAAATGTGATACAGGCATTTGGAGAAGTGCAAGCTAGAAAATGGAGCTCTTAGCTGGTTCTAGTTACTATGGATACTTGAAGTTGATAGCCACTGGCATATACACATGATCAACTCTGTCTTTAGTCTCTAGCAGAGTTTTTGACCCTGCAGAAAACTTTCTTTTATGGGAGAAGCCATATGGAGAGATGAAGGAGGAAGAAGTGAACAGAGAAGCAGAGTAGCGATTGGAGATAAAAGTAAGCTGCAGAAGAAGTGGGACCAGCCAGGGAACAGAGAGCAGATCACACCAAACCGGAAGATATGTGATCAGGGACATCCCTGGAATCGACTCTATAACCCTTTTGTCCTTCTTTTTCTTCTTCTCCTCCTCCTCCTCCTCCTCCTCCTCCTTCTTCTTCTTCTTCCTCCTCCTCCTCCTCTTCCTCTTCTTTCTTTTTTCCTTCCTTCCTTCCTTCCTTCCTTTCTTCCTTTCCTCCTTCCTTCCTTCCTTCCTACCTTCCTTCCTTCCCTCCTTCCTTCCTTCCCTCCTTCCTTATTTCCTTCCTTCCTTTCTTCCTTCCTTCCTTCCTTCCTTCCTTCCTTAAATCCCAGCACGAGGTGATGAGGGCCTGTATCAGGTCTGTAGTAGTGTCAAAGAAGAGAAGTGGGATATTGAAGAGATATAAAAAAGGTGAAATTAACAGGCCTTGGCAATAGGATATGGGGAAAGAGAGACAGAGACAGAGACAGGAGAGGGAGAGACAGAGACAAAGATAGGAGAGGGAGGGACAGAGACAGAGAGAGAAGAGTTAAGGATGCTGCTCAGGTGGCTAACCTGGGGGCCTAGGATGATGGGGTGTCCTCGATAATAACAGGGAAGTTGGGAAGGGGTGAAGGTTTAGGGAGAAAGATAATGAGTTCACTTTTGTCTGCTGAGATGTCTACTGGACATCCAGTTTGAAATATCTGAAAGGAAACCAGAGATGTAAGATTCATGGTCTGAGCCAGGAACAAGGAGAAGTGAGTATGCTGTTCAGGTACCTCTCTGTACTTAGCATACAGTCAAAGTCTGCCTGACCATACACATAGAAGGTGTTCAATAAACATTTAGTAACTAGCCACTTGTGTAGAACATTAGGGGTTGGGGATGGAGATGCAAAATAAGTAACTATAATACGAAATAATCTGTGCTAAGTGCATTTGAAAGGTACAAAACAAAATGTTTAGTTTAGTATGAGACAGAAGGTTATGATTGACAAAATATAATCAAGCATGGCTTCATGGAGGAGGTGGCATTTCAGTTGAACTTTGAAGGATAGAAAGGAATTTAATAGGTAGAAAGAGGGAGTTAGGATAGTCTACAAATAAGAAGAGCACCAATTTTCAACCTATGGAAACAATTCAATTAGCTCGAATTCCATAATCATTTATTTAGGGCTTACAATGCGCCAGTTGCTGGAGAAAAGAATACTAAGCAGGCCTTACCTTCAAGGAACTTAAATTCTTTTGGGGGAAGGTGGAGGGGGGACACAAGTAGAAAATTTGTACATGGAAAAATAAATACAAAATATATACAAAGTAAATTCAAAGTTCTTAGGGGATAAGGGAAGGACATTAACAACTAGAGAAAACCCCAAATGGGGTCACAAAATGACTAGACAACAATAACAAGAAAGGCCTTCTATATGAGGAAAGACAATGTTGATCTCTGAAAGAACTTAGGGATCTAGTGTTGCAATGGTGAAGAGAACTCTAGGTACAATGGGCAGGTTATAGAAAGGAATGGAAGGAGGAAATGGAATGTCTAGTATGGGGATGGAGTGTAAGCTCCTTGAGGGAAAGGGCTATCTTTGGCCTTTTGGGTTTTTTTTTAATCTCCAGTGCCTGGTACATAGTAGGCACTTGATAAATGTTTGTTGATTAATTGATTGGGAATGTCAGGTTGGTCAGTTTGGCTAGAAATAAGGTATATGAAATGGAGTAGTGAAATGTCAACCTAGACAGCTAGGTTGAGGCCAGATTGTGAAGGTCTTTTATTGCTAAACCAAGAGATTTTGTGTTTTATCCTAAAGATAATTATGTCACTGAAGCAGGAAAGTAATCCATCAAAGGAGGTGAAAAATGAATAGCCAAATCATTTAGAGAAAAACTAGAAGATCATCATGTCAAGAAAATCCAGGGATTAGGGATTGGTGAGGAGGAGGAGGAGGGGGGAGTGATCAACAGTGTTAAATGTTGACAGGTGACAAACAAAGAGGACTAAGGAAGGACAAAAGAAATCATTGAAAGCTTTTAGAATAAAACCAAATATTTGGCAAATGCTATTTCAGTTGCATGGTGAGGAAAAAGAAAAGTACAGAGTATTTTCATGGGAGAGAAAGTGAAGCTAGATTGAGGAATATTTGAATGTTGTTGTTCATCCTTTGTTCTCAAAGAAGACCAATGCCATCAGGAGAGTGATGTCTTAACTTTCAAGTGGATTGGATTTAAGTGAGGACAAAGCTGGGCAAAGTCATTAGCCCCATTCTCTCCTCTAGAGTCATCACTGACAAGACATAAATCAAGATGACTGGCTATGGCGCAGCACTTGAAAGTTGAAATAAGCCTGAGAAGCTTGGAAAAAGTTAAATTGTTGAAGGTCAGTTTGAAGGGCATGCAAAGGAGTTTGAACCTTCACTAAGTAGGCAATAGAGAATCAAGTCACTGAATTTTTGAGCACAAGTGACATGATCTATGCAGATGGAAAATGAGTCAGGGAACAGCAGGAAGGACGGAGTCTACAAAGGAGAGGGTGGAAGGGGAAGAGAAGATGGTTAGAAGGCTATTGAAACAGTCCAGGCAGGTGGTAATGAAAGCCTGGACTTGCAGTGAGAACAGAAAGGAGGGGACAGATGTTGCAAAGGTAGAAACGACAGGACACAGTAACTAATTGGATGTGGGAGGTGGAAATGGAAGAGGTGATGATAACAAGTTATTAATAAAGTTACTTCATGCTATTTTTTCCAGGCTCTAGTGAATGAAGGTAAGAACTATTCAAAGAGAGGAAAATATGATCTTAGGTTGGCCAAGTCCCACTACAGGGAAGCACCAATAAGTTGTCCCATCAGAGAATGCTGTGCCCATCTGTTGCATTCCCCTTTTTCTGTCCTCAGTGGGGATGAAAAAGGAAATATCTTTAAGTGCCTGGTAATACTCAAGGTCTGTGTTTTCAGGGCCTGGCACCCAGCCATAGATTTCTGTATCTGAAGTTTTGGAGGGTGAACAAAATGTCCAAGAGTAAACACTCTGAACCTGAACCAATCTTTCTATCCCTGCAGGTGTAAATAGGTTCTTAGCTGACCTAGCCCTACTCAGCTTGCCGATTCATTTAAGAGGCAGTGCACAGTAAAAAATAAAATAAAATAAAATAAAATTACCTTAACCAAGTAGAACATGAATTCTTAAGGTAGCCCAAAATGACTTCATCTAGTCATTGTTCTCCACACACAATGATCAGGCACTGTTCTGAAGACTCATTATATCATTTAATACTTTCATAAGGTCGATGTGATAGGAATACCTTAACTACATTATAGATGAAGCAGTCTAGTAATAAGGGCCTTTTGTATTTCAGAAACTAAAATCCCTTGAATAGGATCTAATCCAGATACATTCTATACTGAATTATTTCAACCAACCAACCAAGCCAATTCAATTAATACTCGTGCATTAAGTACGTACCTTGTACTGCACACTATGCTAAATATTAGGAAAGCAAACAAAAAAGTGAAAGCATGCTTGCCTGTGAAGTGTGTTTAGTGAAGTGTCTCCTAAAGGACACAGCATGTATTGCGTAGACATTTATATTCATATTTGTGTGTATATGTGTATACATGCTTACATAAACATACGTACATATATACACATGTATACATAAATATATGTGTCTGTATGTGGATAGACAGATAAATAGATAACTAGACAGATGATAGACAGACAGACAGACAGACAGGTAGGTAGATAGATAGATAGATAGATAGATAGATATGCACTGTGGTAATAATTTGGGGGGAAAGGCTGAGGGAGCAGAAGCTGGGGGTATCAAGAAAGCTCACATGTATGAGATGGTATTTGGTATTTGAGCTGAACTTTAAAGGAAACCAGGGATTTTAAGAAGCAGATTGGGGTGGGGGTGAAGGTGCATTAGAGACCCTGGGAACAGCAAAGGTATGGAGTTGGGAGACAGAATGGTATATGAGAAGAAAGACAAGGAAGACAGTTTGTCTGGATCTTAGAGTGTGTGAAGTGGAGTGATGTAAAAGAAAACTGGAAAGGTAGATTGGAGTCAAACTGTAAATGACTTGAAATATCTATAAGAGGAATTTGCATTTGATCCTAGAGGTAATAGAGAGCCATCATAGTTTATTGAGGAAAGCAGTGACTTAGTCAGAACTGGGTTTTAGGAATATCCCTTTGGCCACCATGTGGAAGATGGATTAGAGAGGGGAGAAGCTCAGAGAAGGCAGACCCTTCCTACTGAATATTGTTATAGTTGAGGTTCTGGTGTCACAAATATCCCTTTATATTTGTGCAGTACTTGTCAGTTTTCAGAATGTTTTTATATAAGTTAATTTGAGATTTCTCATATCCTTGAAAAATAGGACCCTTCAATTCAATCCAACAATCAATTATTAAGTGCTTAGTATAGAAAAAGTTCTGTGTTGCAGATTCAAAGATAGAATGAGAAGCTACCCCTGCCCTCAAGGGTGATATATTCTACAAGAAGTGGATAGAATATGTTGAGATAAGGGAATACAAGATCGTTTCAGGAATGGGAGAATGTTAATGAGGAGGGAAATCAGGAATACCGTTTGTGTAATCAATGGCACTGGGGCCTTGAAGGAATCAGAGGAGATTCTTAGCATAAGAGCAGAGGAAAGAGCAGAGCAAAGGAAAGTATGTTTCCAAGCAGGTGGAGGCAGGGTAGGTGTTGCAGGGTCTGCAAAAGCCATTGAGATGAGAGGTGGAATGGTGAGCTCAAGGAACAGCAAGCAGACCAGTTTGGCTGGGACAGAGGGTGTGAATGACAATACTAGGAAAAACATCTTGAAAAACAGCCTATGGCCAGATGGTACATGGTGATGGCATTGTGGTACAGGGGGGGAAACATCCAACTTGGAGTGCTTAGAGTTAAGGAACCTTAGTTTAAACCCCTGTTCTGCCCCTTATTTCTATGACCCTGAGCAAGTCCCTCCATCCCTTGGGCCTGAGTTTCCTCTTCTGCAAAATGAGGGGATTGATTTGAATAGCCTCTGAAGTATCTTCTAACTCTAATCTATGATGCTAAGATTTTTGTTTATAATAGTCTGTTTTCCCTAAGTGCCAAGCTGAGGAGTTGATAAATTATACTGGATGCGATGGGAAGTTGTTGATGATTTTTGAACAAGGGGAGAAGCACTGTCAGACCTATGCCTTAGGAACATTTTGAGGGAAGCTATATGTATAAAGGATTAATTGGAAAGGAGAAATACTGGGGGCAGGAATACAGATCAGGAGGGGATAAAGACCTTGGTCTTTACATCCATAATGGAAGGCAAAAGTTGCCAAGCCTGCCTTTCTCTCTCTGGGGTTGTTGTCATTTGAGATTTATAAAAATTTCAAGACAATTTGTATGTGGTTCAGACACTGACTTTTAAGGGCATTGAATGAGTTGGATGGGTAGGTGGAAGGGAATATATAAGTATTCACCCTCAACCTAAGAGAGACTTGGGTAAAGTACCAACTATGTATAGGACACGTACCTGTATTCTGTTCTGGTAAAAACAATGTGACAAAAATCAACATCCCTCCCTCAGCTATGAGTAAAACCTAAGGACCTATCTATGAGAATAGAGAGTGAGCAAGGCTTTGGCTACTACCCAAGGGGACCCTTTTGTGTGTAATTTCGACTAGCTAAGAGAAGAGCTAAAAATGAGCTGATTAGACCAGACACACATTGAGGGATATGAATACTCACAATGCAGCCACATTCAAAGAGAACAACAGTTCAGTGTATAACAGCTTTGGAAGTGAAGAAAGAGACAGAGGATAGAGCTATAGCAGGTCCCAGTTGCAGAGATACAATTAGATCAACAGGGGCAAAGGATACATAGATAAAGCACTAATTATGTTACTATGTGCCAGGCACTGGAAACATGTATATGTATGTGTATGTGTATGTGCTTATGAGTATGCATGTATATGTATGGAACACACAAACAAAAATCCTTCCCCCAAGTAGCTTATATTTTAGTGGGAGAAGACAATGCATGTTGGAGGAAAGTGCCCATATGTGGTGAAGGCAGAGGAATAATGTGGGGAGTTAAGGCCTGGTACAAGGTTGAAGAGAGCCCAACTGATGTGGGTGCTTCCTCAGGTGGAGATTTAGGGAAGAGCCAGATTAACTCTTTCTCACCTTAGAGTGTGAGCATTCCATGGAATTGTTCCCTTCCTCTACTGACTTGACAAAATATGTATTCATTTATGGGCATTAGGGGAGTGGAGCGGTGAGGCAGAATGTTCCCATTTAAGTATGGAAGATACAATAATTCTACTGCTTAATTTTTTCCATTTTTTCCCTTTGTTTTTCTATCCTACTTAGATGTTTCACTATTTGACGTCTATTGTATGCCCTGTCTTTTGATAGAGAATATACTATATAGTGACTGGAGACAAATTATAAGCTCTCATTTTGAACCCAAATAATAGTAGCTCTAAATTTGAATGTGGGAATCCATTACATCTCAATTTTATAGATGAATAACTGGAACTCAAATTTCAAATTGCTTGCACAAGGCCATATAACTAGTAACTGGCAATTCTGGGATTAGTGCTTCTTTGAACTCCTCATTGGTTAATATAACAGGGAACCAAGGCAAAGGAAACTCAAGGCTGGCCAGGAACAAGAACGTTTGCATAGGGAAGATCCAATAACTCTATTTAATCAGTGGCTGAAATCAACCCAAACATTTAAACCTTGGGAAGCAATCAACCATCTTGGTTGCAACACCTTTGATTTTTGACTGGCCCTATATTTCTGTCACTTATATAATAATCTGTGTGTGTGTGTGTGTGTGTGTGTGTATCTGACACATGGGTATATGGAGGCCATAGCTGGTGGGGAGCGGGAAATGGCAGAGACAGAAAAGACAAATAATCCAGTTATTACTAAGTTTATTTTTCCCCATTTTATGTCTGCTTAATGCCTCTCCTGGATATTCTTTATGCTTCTGGAAGATGTTTTCTAAGTGTTTTGTCCCTCCAGTAAGTCTCCTAAACATGCGCCCCATTGGTCATATAACTCAGGCTTTAGGCATCAGGAGCACCAACAAGGGAATTGATTGTAATGAATCTATGTTGAAGGGTCATGGAAGCTGCATCCTCGATGGAACCTTCTGGGTCCTTTCCTCTTTTAGGCCATTTGGTGTCAGAAGTTGTAGACATTTATCACTAGTCAGTTATACTTCCTACTAGACTATATACAGCCTTCTAACCAATTAGTTATAATCTGGCTAGGGTTTGAATTTGTGGATGGGAGGGAAAGTGTGGATGGAATGGAAACTGATAGAGGACTGAGCCGGAGCCTTCGGTTTCCTTCCACATTCAAACCTTTAAGTGAGACAGTAGTAACCTAGTTCCTTAGACTGCCTAATATAAACCTTGTTATTTATTTTCAGTGATTAAAAATACCAAAAAACTATGACTATCCAACAAATAGCACAGAGATTGAATATGTACACTTTAAAAGAAAATAACTCTTGATTTTTTTCTGAAATTCATTTAGAGATAATATTTATTTTTGAGATATATAAATTTAAAGTAATTTCTTTGACTTACTAGCTGTTCCAGTCTTATCAAAAACTTGCCTGGCATATGCCATAGCTTTCTCCTCTCTTTTTCAATAGTTCTACACGGTACTCTGTGATGAATCAATCTATAGGCTATTTCACAGACCTGGACTAGGCATAGAGTTCATTGGGAAAGACTTCCATCTTAGGGGGAAATCATCTATCTATTTCTTTTAACTTAACATGAAACTTCATTTTTACTTTTTTTTTCTGAGATCTATCATATACTGTGTGTGTTTTTCCACATTCAGATCTTTCTATGATTTATGAGTAGAGAACGGCTCAAATCAAGAATACGCTTACATACATACATGTATGTATGCATGCATATATGTATGTATGCACATACATATATGTATATATAATATGCATCCATAGATGCAGTAGAAACATAGCTAGAATGAGATGCATCTGTTTCTTAAAAGCTATAGATACATAAATGCCTATATTGCTTTTTATATATACACAGTTTTTTGTTTCCCACATATGGTAATTCAAAGACTTTTTTCTTCTCCAGTTTTTTGGGCATAAATCCCTACTTGTTTTCACAGGAACATTAGCTAAAATTTGCAGATACTGTATGCAGTAGATAAAACTGTTGCTTTTAAGACCATATGTCACACTGAACTGTTCAAGAGGCATCAAGCCTTTCTTGCTTACAGATCTTTAAAGATACAATTTTATGCTCAGTTAAAATGGAAAAGAGCATTATGTTTAAAGAGAAACCTATTTACTGCGCAAGCATTTCACTAAATTCTGTCACCAAATTACTAGTTAGTGAGACATTTGTACAGTACATTAAAAAAAAGTTTTTCCCATTATACAAGTCCTCCTCCATATTTATCAGTTGCTAGGGATTATAGTCTTGATAGCAGCAGGGTAAGATGAGATGAGCGGCAGGCGATGGCTTCTGTTTATTTACACATTCATATTAATTTTCCAAAAGTAGCCATAAGGATCTCGATTTATGAAGAGTCTATGAATCATTTAACATTTTTTATGGGAGTTTTGCTCCTTTTCAGGCCGCCATTACATTATAGCTATGGAAGGCATAAACTCTAACCATTACTATTTCATTGGACGGGGGAAAAAATCAACTTTTGTTGCACAAAATAAGTAGATCATAGCTGTGAAAAGTCCTTCAGGAATAAGATGCATTTCACCATGACTACATTTCATTTCCATACACATAACTTGTACATAATCATCAGCCACAGAAGCACATAATGGGAGTGTATGTTTTGTTTTAAAGAAATATGACCCTTAGGGCCTTGTTCTTTTCAGTAGTACATCTCATACAAAGCACAATTTAAATGGGAACCAAACTGGATTCAGAAACTCTTCCCCACATATCAGCTTTATTCAGCCACCTTAATATAGTCAGGGTGTTTTCCTTCATTTAATGAATGCTGAAGGACAGGTAGGGTCAGCAGAATTACAAAGAGAACGGGAGACCAGCACAGAGAGTACCAGGGAAGAAAATTTCTATCTTATTGTGAGAAATGCATGATTAAATCAACCTATATCTTGAAAAATGTGGCACTGAAAATAACAATCTACAAGGAATGCATATGGTGCAAAGAAAAATAGAAAAGAGGAAGCTAGGAGAGAATCGATTATGTATATGCGTAAATAATATATATATTGTATATACGTATATATGTGTATGTAATATATATATATATATACATACATGAGAAACAGTCTATACAGTGTAGTGGATTCATTGCTGTTCAGTTAGAAAGATCTGGGTTTGAATCTTACCTCAGACTTTTTTAGTTATATGAACAAAAGGTAAATCACTTACTTTCATTGAGCCAATCTCATCATGTGTAAAATGGGTATGATGATACATACCTTCACCATTTATCTCACAAGACTGTTTTGAAGAACAAATGATCAAGTAATATAATATAATATGCATATATATACATATATGTATGTATGTATAAAGGACAGTAAATTGAGCTCATTCATTTTATATAGAGATATTGTGACGGTATCATTGAGAAGCCTTGGTGACTGACTGTACCTCATGAGGGAGGGAGAGTTGAGTTTCAAGAATGACTGAGATTGTAAGCTAGGTTGACTGGGGGGAGGATGGAACCCTTAACAGAAACAAACATCATAAAACACTGAAATTACCCTGTCTCCCAATCCCCAAATGTAAGGTGGGGGAGATGTGAGATCTTGTACGCTAAAGTTTTATTTTATGTTACTATAATAGCTACTGCAAATACACTAATATGTTTTCTCCCCTTTGTAAAATCGAATAGGCGATAAATTCACAGATGCATTCAATAATAAACAAATATGTATTGAGCGCCATGTGTAGGGTACTATGCTAAGCAGCAGGAATATAAATGTGAATCAGATATTGCCCCTGCCCTCAAAGAGCTTATAGTTAAGTGTCAAAAGGACCCCTTACAGCTTTTAACTGGAAAGCAAATAATTGGAAAATTCTAATAATGTGGATTTTCCTTGTACTCAACTTTAGGGATAATTTGCACATGAAGATTAAATTCTAATTCCTGGAAAACTGGTAATCTGTGTATGGCATATTGTCAACTCTTCATCAGTCAGAATATTCAGTTAACCAGACCTCCCTACTCTCCAATGGTTCTGGATAAACAGGAATTCTGAGTACTCTCCCTTGGGAGTTTTAGTGATTGCAAGTACAAAACATCTCCTTAAACATGAGAGGGAACTTGTAAGCAATAGTGGAGCTCATTTCAGTGGGAAACTCATTCCTGTCCTCATTCCCATTACAGAACAGAGGAAGCCAGCACCACTTTTAATTAAAAGTCTCACGCCATCGACTCACCCAGTCCATCATTAATCCCCTGGAAATGCCCTTATTTCTTATCATTATTTCTTAATTAACATACTAGGTACTGAAGGCAGTCTAACTCAGCTTCAGAATTGGGGTAGGGTGAGGTGACCCACCTTTTTGAAGATCCAGAGTAGGAAAAGGCTTTTAAAAAGAGGCTCTGGCCAGGAGGAGAAGAGATTTACTAAACAGTTTACACAGTAGAAAGTGGCTCTGTCCCCTCTAAATTACTCCATCTATTATCTTCTGGAAAATGAATAGGGGGATTATAAGTTTAGACCCTTTTTCTATCAAGAGAAATAGGGCTTTCCTCTCCCACTAAACACAGTGAAGGATTTTTGCCATTCACATCCTGAGTCCGGTGATCAGAGAAACAGCTAGCTGTATCATTCATTGGATTTTGTACTCAATAAAACTAGAACAGTACCAAAAACACACGTCTGACAGAGATCCTATTTTGGACAATGAGAAATAATAAAGTAAGCTAATATGAACACAACACCTTGAGGTTTGCAAAGCTTTACTGTTTGATCTCATTTGATCATCAAATTTTCAAACACTGTTCTGAGATAGGTGCTGTTATTATTCCCATTTCACAGATGAAGATACTGAAGCTCATAAAGGTTACACGGCTTGTTTATGGTTGTATGGTTGTAAGGTTGTGTAGTTAGTAACTAAGGCAAGGCTCAAATCCAGTTCTCCGGATTCATCTGCTATTCACATTTTCCTCACTATTACTCGCTGCTTTCCCCTGAAAAGTAACAACTCAGGCCATGAAAGAGTGAGCAAAACAGCCATTTTCTCCCCCAAATGTTCTTCATCATACTGACTCACTCTAAAATTCCAAACAAGGTAAACTGGAACTACTCTTTCATTGGTCATCTTAATCAGACTCTAATAAGCTCCACAGACAACCTTATTTCCTTGGTTATTTACTTCCTGTATACTTTCTCAGGGTTACAGTAGCTCTTTGGATGGATAGAAACTATATTAGAATACATAGACTGAAGTCATGCCCTGATTCTGCCTTCTGATGAATTCTTCCAATGGAATCCAAGAGCAATGGCAACGAACATTTTCACTTACTTCCCGCAATTTCAAGTCACTCTTAAATTCTTATGGCTGCAAGAAAACTATGGATTCTCCACTGTTACTTTATGAATCCTTTCTTTCCAGACATAGTCTTGTTTGCTTCTCTTGTCTATACTACAGATCATTAATATCCCCCACTGGTCATTCATGATTTGCCACATCTAGCAAGAACAGAAGAATGGATGTGGGTAAAAAAGAAAAAAAAAATAAACATCAATATTTGTATTTACCACTTTAAGCCAGTAATATGTTAGAAGTCATAAGACTTAGATTTCACCCATATCTCTGCCAATTACTGGCCATGTGCCCTTGGAGAAGTCAGTTAAAGAATTTTTTTTTTGCCTCAGTTACTTCAGTTGTGAAATAAGAATATGAAAAAATACTCCACTGACTACTTTACAAAGTTAATGGATGGCAAGATGTTGTAATTGAAAGAATACTGATTCCATAATCCTGGGACCTGGATTCAAATGCTGCCTTCATGATTTACTCACACATATGGCCACACAGAAGTCAGTTAACCTATTTCACCCTGGTTTCCTGATCTGCAAAAGAAGACATTGGACTAGATGGTTTGTAAGGTTCTTCCCAGCTATGGAGAAGTGTAGCTTTAAATGTAAAAAGGACTTTGAGGACCCCCAAGGTAGCCTTCTCCAAAATTGCAATTTACAACTTTACTTTCTCCCTCCCTGGCCTCACAAATTTCAGCTAATCTTACAATTTGCCCACTTGTTTGCCTCAGTCTTATCTTGGATTCATAGTAAAATACTGTAACCTGAAAGGAAAGAAAGAGAGACATCTGATAGAATATATAAAGAACCAGGGGAGAAAAAATGAAGAATTGGCAAGTACTTTCAAAGATTTGTAATTTTATTTTGTCTCTCATGAAGCAATTCCTTAAATTGTAAAGCCTCCAAGCACATGAACAACCTCTGAATTTCTTGTTGTTTTCTGGTGATCCTAATAGTAGTTGGAGAAAGACTGCTCTTTTGCCCAGTAAATATTGTGCATGTACATTTTTTACATGTCTCCAACATTGAATGTGAACTTCTTGAGGAGAGACAATATTTTTTATTTTCTTTTATATCTATAGCATTTAGCATAATGCCTGGTATACAACAAGCACTTATTAATATTTGTTGATTAACTGACTGACTCATTCATTCATGTTTCTAGGTCCTAACCTATTTAGAGAGTAGTGACAAGAGCTCAACATAGCCTGGGTACCAGGTCAGGAAGTGCTTTTTTTTTTGCCAGATCATACATTCCTTTCCACTTCCTGTTATAGCTTGAAGATGATTCCACCCAATGCCCAGACTCTGTGTTTTCAGCTCCATCTAGGTTCCTATTGTCTTCCTGTCTTGCCATTGAATAAATTTTGGACTTTATGAATCCTGACCCTCTAGATTTTGGTTGCTTTGTTATCACTTTGGTGACTATGACACAGATATATCCTTATTTCCTCTTCTCTTTTCCCCAGCTTCATAGTATGTCTCTTGTTAAGCCACAAATCTTCCCTTGTGAGATACACCACATCTTAGGGCCCCATTAATTATTCCATCTACTTAAAAATGATCACTTTTATCATGTAGGAACATGTCTTCACAGATTCAATCAAAGCCAAGCTTGAACAAGGTCTGTACACCTTCATGAGTCAATCAAAGCTATTATGTGATAGAATTGGTCATACTCTAAGGAATTTGTATAAAAAAGAATGAGTTATCTCATCACCAGAGACAGATTTTCTAAGGGTCTAGAAGCAGAGGGGTTAAAACACTTCTGGTATTCTAACATATTTGTAAGGAACAAAGATGATATGGAATGTGGCAAAAAGGGAGACGCTGAAGAGAGTCATTGTCTCTACAGGCATCTTAGAGCAGAAAACCGTGGTACATAAGGAAGTCCTGAAAAAAAATGGAATTTTTCCCAAGTTCTCCTCTCAATACCTGTCTATAGATACAATATAACCAGCTATTTCCTTATGCAAAATTTCCAATAAATTATTTTTTTCTCAAACACAAAGAGATAACTGGAGATAAATAGCTATAAAAGTAAATTGAGGCATAAAATCCAACCTTTACCTAAATGTTAGGTATCTTCTTAATTGAAATTTGCATCTAAAAAAACTTCCTAATGCTGAAGAAGAGGAAATCCCAAGGACCCTAAAGATCATTATTTTAACCTTACCCCCTGCTTAAAATTATTGTAACTGAGTTTTATATCAATAAAAAAAGACCTTTTGTTTTACAGTTATGTCCCATCTAATTCTTCTGCAAAACCTAATGTAAATTCCTGTAATAGATCAGGACACATTTATACAGCATATCTGTGAAGCACTTCATATACACTGTCATTTGATCCTCACAACAACCATGTAAGGAAGGAACTGCAATTATTATTCCCATTTAAAAGATGAGAAAACTGAGGTTTAGCAAAATTTTCCATTGAGAGTCACAAAGCTAGCAAATATCAGAAGTATTATCCAAACCCAGGTCTTCCTGACTTTAAGTCCAATGTTATTTCCACTGTATCAAACTGCCTCTCTTCAAGATATTTCCACAACCAACATTGTTGTCAAGTATTTGTTGAATAACGGCCATGTATATGCAACATTCTAAAGGTTTAGAAAGATATTTAAGATGTATAAGGAAAGGAGACAAGCATTTATTATGTACCTCCTATGTGCCAGGATGGCAACTGTGTAGCCCTACATTATATTAATAATATAGGTATTAATAATACCTAATATATAATACCTATATTAATAATATTATCAATTAATTAATAATACCTATTATTAATACCTAATAGGTAGCCCATTAAGGATAGCCACTTAATGCTATTTGCATCAGTTTCTCATCTGTCAAATGGGCTGAGAAGGAAATGTTGTACCACCCCAGTATCTTTGCCAAAAAAACCCCAAAATTGGATCATGAAAAGTCAGACATTACTGGAATGACTGAATAACAACAACATATACAGGCACCATGCTAAGCATTTTAAAAATACTTTGTTTGAGCCCCACAATAACCCCAGGAGGTAGGTAACACTATTATCCCCATTTTATAGTTGAAGAAACTAAGGCAGGCAAAGGTTAAGTGATTTCCCCAAGGTCATATAACTAGTAAATGTCTAAGGCAGGATTTGAACTTGGATATTCCTGACTCTCAGCCCAGTCTTCTGTCTCCTTCACAATCTATCACACATAGACTCTCGACCTTCCTTCCTCTGATTTACTGTAATATTTTGTGCCTCCTTAATTCCATTTTCACATTATAGTTTGTACTCTAATTATCTGTGTACAATTTGTATTTCTCCTACTAGACTGTAAGCTCCATGAGGGCAAGGGCTCTATCTTGCTGAGTCAGAAGTCCTGGTCTCAAATCCTGCTTTGCCATTTACTAACTGTGGGTCATTGGATAAGTAACCTAACTTCTCTGAGCTCATATTTTCTCTTCTTTGAACAATGAATGATAATTCTTTTTTCAAAGATGAGAAAACACAAGTACAAAATGACTTACCACACAGCCTTATGGTGTATATTAAATATAAGGGAGCTATTCTGAGAGTTGTTAGCCTCATTGAACCCGCAATCCCAGAGCTGCACTACCTGTGAATGTAATGTCTTTGTCATAGGTAAAAGCCCTGAAGTTCAATCCCAATATTTGATGTTTGTGGATTGAATAACTAATATCTTAAGATGTATGAGGAAATACAAGACTTTTAGAAGGCAACCCTTTCTTTTGTTTCATGCCTTGTGTTTTAAGATTTCATAACCAATTTTACTGGAAAGGAAAAAAAAATTCTAATGCATCAGCATTTTTCAACTGCAGTCAAATTTTAGTTACAGAATGACAGCATCTCCTGGAGCCAAGATTGTCTAAAGAAAGAATTTGAGACAGGAATCATCTGTCCTAGTTTTAGAGGGAAAAAAGGTGCCTCATGACATTTCTGCCTCTGTTTTCCACTGCTAGAATTCTAGGTGAATATTCAATGCAGGACAAACAAAAAAACAAAGAATCTGCCCCTTTACTCTTTTGTGCTCTCTATAGAGCATTGAAAAGGAGTAGGAACACAGTAGGTATTCAGTTTTATTTTACTTTAGGACCTAAACCTATAATTTCATCTGAATCATCAGTTAAGGAACTTCCTCTACCTTCTCTGCCCCATGGAGTCTTAAAAGAGGTGCCCAGAGCACTGAGAGATTTACTGATTTGCCCAGGCTTACACTATCAGCTCTCAATGCATTCTGTTTGATGACACTGAGTACCCCAATTGAAAACTTCAAGCAATCAAAATAAAAATAATACTCCAAACTTTTTTTCCCCCAAGTATCTTCAAGATGTTTTTTGGATGAATGATTAAACTGAAAAAAACAAAAACCTAGAGGGTCGGATTGATGGTATCTTCTGGATTTTTTGGTAAAACAGACATCCAGCCTTGGAATATGGTAGAAATCATGAATTTCACCCTAATCACATTCAACCATGGTTTTAAATCTATCTTCCTTGCATGTATATTCATTTTTGATGGGATACATACTTATATCCTCCTTTTGGCTTCACACAAAACTATAGATCATAATTAAAATTGACTTCAAGTGATACAGACCACACCTGTGTCAAGATGAATATTGTTGGTGATCAGAGAACTGTGAACTATGTCCACATGATATTTGCTTTCAAAATATTTTGAGTGGTAATAATCTACTGTAAGCAAATATTAATATCATTCCACCTGAGCAAATCTCTTGCTGGAATTGGCCTGGGGCAACACAGGATTTCAAAAGTGATGAGGGTGTCCTTTTGTTGAAAAATCTCAACACTATTGACATTAAGTCATATGTTAAAGAACATTTTTATTGTTGGTCCAGATGCCTCCCATTTGGGCTGAATATTTCCATTATTTGGTTTCCACATGCCTCAAAAGAATCCTTTTAGGCATGAACACCAGAAGGAAGTTTAGATCTTGCTGTATTCTACTTCATCTCTTCTTCCCCAACCCTGAGTCAGCCTGATCAGCTGATAAAAGTTCTCTCCAGGATAAATCTATAGTGGGGAAGCCTTTCCCTTCTTTCTTGGGGCATTCACACTGCCTGCTCATCAATCAACAATTTCCTTGTTTTGCTCCAGATAATTGTTCTTCATTGGAACTGGAAGTATTGATGAAAGCCAAATAATTAGAACTGCCTTCATCTCTCCAAGAACTTCCAATTCTTTTTGGTCAGAAGGATTTTCTTTGTAGTGGGAAGGGGGAGGGGGTCAATCACATAATCATCTTTTCTAAATGTGTCCCTGAATGGGACTGCCAAGTGAGATGACCTTGGAATGAGTTTTCCTAGGTCTATAATCAAATCCACAAATCCTCCAGTTGGCTTGGGAGTTTGGTGCAACAGATCCATCTGTGGTGGATCAGCCCTCCCTGGCTCAGCATATGTTCTAAGAATTGAATTTCCCCAATGAGAATCGTGCCTTCTTATCAACATGTTGTACTTAATTTAGTTCTTTTGCTTCCTTCTTAACAGCCACACTCAGATTACCTGCCAGGATCCAACTGTACCAGCCATGGGAGGCTCAAGCAAGGCTTGGCTTGGTAGATTTAGAAAGAATAAATGTGATCAAATCAAGTCAAATAAATACACATTTATTAAGTGCCTTCTGTGTGCCAGGCACTATGCTAGGTGCGAAGAATATGAAAAACAACAAAAGAAGCAAAAACAGTCCCCAGCCTCAAGGATCTCAAGACTAATAGAGGATAGACAAGCAAATAATATACAAATAATATAGATACAGAAAAATTGGAGAGGGTCACAGAAAGATCATGGATCAGGAAAGTCTCCTCATAGAAGGTGAAATTTTAGTTGAGACATGAAGGAAGTCACAAGATAAAAATGAGGAGAGAGAATATTTCAGGGATGGGGATAAATAGCAAAAATGTATAGAGTTTAAAGAACAGCAAGAAAGCCAGTGTCACTGGATCTCATGGTATGTGGAGGGGGGTAAAATGTAAGATGAGGAGAGGTAGGATGGGACCATATTATGAAAAGTTTTAAAAGTTAAACAAATGATTTTATATTTGATCCTATAGGATCAAATAAGACGAACTGCACCAGGATTTATCAAATGGGGGTATGGGTGACATAGGAAGACCTGGGAGTTAAGAAAATTAATTTGAGAACTGAATGTAAAGAGGAATGGGTGGGTGGGGAGAAAATTGGGGAAGGGGAATCAACTGTAAGGTTATTGCAATAATCCAGGCATGAGATGATGGAGGGCCTATACCAAGGTGTGTCTGTGTATGAAAAGAAGGGGAAGTATTGAAGGGATATTAAACAACCTGGCCAAAGAGTCCAATATTTCCCCAGAAAATATCATTGCATCTGAATTTGATTCTCAGTTGCAATGGTTTTTACTTCATTTTTTTTTCGAACTGTTCAAGTGTTTTCCCTCCATCTCCTACAGATGTGCTGCTGCCTGTTATAGGCTAGCCCTCCCTGTCATCAGCTTACTGGCTTTACAAGGCATGAAAGGCCTTCCCAATTACAAAACTGTAGGGCAGGGTAAAGGGGGCTTATATTGTAATTGGAGCATGGGGCAGGAAGGGATTCATCTCAGTCTGAGTCTGCAAACAGAAGCAAGACAAAAGTTTCTTTGCCAGTATTTTGCATTGTCCAGATGGCCACTGTGGACTGGATGGAGAAGAAAGACTTCAGTTGCTACTTCCAGCTGCCTTTTTTATAGCAGCTGTGCCTGTATGACAAACCCTGAATCCCAAAGGTTACTCTTTAACCTCTCTTGCAAGGAAAATGAGCTGGTGTTTTTAATATAACCACCTTCCTCTCTGCCATATAGTGATATAGTGAGTAAAAGCTGAGGACAGAGAATTCAGTCTACTGAGGGTTCCACCTTTGACTTCGGTTGACTCTTACCATGGGGAATTTCCAGGGGTTCTGAAAGGTTTTTAGTAATCTCCTCCCACTTAGCTGTTTATCCTCTTCTAGACTCTAATACACATCCTCTGGAAAACTCCAGACTTGCTGCTATTAGAGGTTTACTTGGTCTTTGGGGTGTGGTCTATTCTGGAAGAGATTTTCCTAGAGTAACAGCACATCGAAGAGTACCACTAAGGCACCAGTTCTACCTTGGTTCCCTAGAATAATCTTCAGTGATCAAAGGCAACTCATGGGTCTAGGGGAGATAGCCACAAAACATTCTCTCTCCTGAGTTTGTACTATGATGAGTATAAGGTCTAAACCACTTCTTGCCATTGACATATCACCTTAAGGTATGGGAGCTGGTGCTCAGCCACAAAACAATGGATGGCACTGAGACCACAGTGATTTTAGAACACTTGCAAGTCAAGAATCATATCTCCCTAAATGACAAAATCAGTACTGAGAAATATCTCTGCAGGTTAGAACTGTGAGCTATATCTAATGAGATGAAATTCAATAATAAATGTTAGACAAAGTCTATAAGTGGGTTCAAATATCAACATTACAAATACAGAATGTAGGATACGTGGGCAAACATTTCCCATGAAAAAAAATCTGGGAGATATAGTGAAGGCAAGTTCAATATGAGTCAACAGTGTGATCTAGATGCCACAAAGCCCTTGGGCTGCATTGAGACTCACAGTATCCAATACAAAGAGAAATTAGGAGATTAGATTAGGAGACATATTATATTGCCTGGGTAAGATGATATCTGGAGTTCTATTCAGTTCTGAGAGGCATATTTCAAGATGGGTATGACCAGAACTGTGAGGGGACATGCAAGTGAGAATCAACTGAAGAAATCAGAGATATTTAGTCTATAGAAAAGTAGATTTAAGAGCAGCAGAACAGCTCTCTCCAAATATCTGAAGGACTATCACATAGAAAGTACAGACTTACTGTACAGGTCTAGAAGAAAGAACTAGAGGCAATGGATGAAAGTTGCAGAAATAAATAGTTAGCCTCACTTTAAGGAAAAACTGTCTTCACTGTCATATCCATCCAAAAAGTAGAAAAGGGTTTTTTTGGTAAGTAGGGAGTTTCTCTT
Organism: Pseudocheirus occidentalis; assembly: GCA_028646575.1. Classification (NCBI taxonomy): domain Eukaryota; kingdom Metazoa; phylum Chordata; class Mammalia; order Diprotodontia; family Pseudocheiridae; genus Pseudocheirus; species Pseudocheirus occidentalis. The sequence continues at coordinate 144,629,362 of CM053594.1, read as the reverse complement.
CAGTAATTTGTCAAATGATGGTTTAATGACCAGTTATTAGATATCAGTTATCATACCAGAACTGGTATGACAGTTCTGGAATTCATAGAATTATAATTTGGAGTTGCAGGGGATCTTAGATAACATTTAGCTCAACCCCTTTTAAAGATGAGGAAACTGAGGCTCCTAGAGGTTAAATGACTTAACCCTAGAGGTTAAATTGAGGCCCTCTCTCCTCTCCCTCTCCCTCTATACTTTCCTCCTTCCCTTCCTTCCTTCCTTCCTTCCTCCCTTCCTTCCTTCCTTCCTTCTTTACTACCTTTTTTCCTTCGTTCCTCTTGCTACCACTACCCACTTTATCCCCCCCCAACCCTCATACTTCACCCTCCCACACTAGAAACCCTTATTTGTATAACGAATTTTCATAGTCAAGCAAAATAAGTCAATATTTGGGCCAAGCTGGAAAATCTCATTCTTCATTTCTTGTCTACCATCTTCCTGTTGAAACTTTGGAAATATGCTTCAGCATGATCACGGGGTCATAATTAGTCACATGACTTTAAGTTTTTCTGATCTGGCTTCTTTTACATTGCTATAGTCATAAATTGTTCTCAGTAGAAAAATATTTAGAAGGTTTGAGAAGCAGCAAGGCATAATGGATAAACTGAAACAAGCATTTATCATGTGCCTTGGTCTGATCAGCGGCAGTTGGACACGTTGTACCTTGACTCCAACATGGTGATGTCATTTTGGTCCTCTTTGAGAACCAAGCACAGCAGACAACCAGGAACTACACTAAATGTTTCACAAATATTATCTTATTAGATCCTCACAACAATTGCAAGAGGTAGGTTCTATTATTAGCCCTATTTTACAGATGAGGAAACTGAGTCAGGTGGTAATTAAGTGACTTGCTCAAGATCATGCAGCTAGAAGGTATCCAAGGCTAAATTTGGACTCGCTTGCCTGCAGGCCCAATGCTCTTATCCTCCATGCTACTCAGCCAGATGGAGCCCTGAATTTGTCAGGAAGATGCAAGCTCACGTCCTGCCTCAAATTGCTTAACCTATCTCCTCCATGTTTTCACTTTTGTTAAGAAGAAAGGATCAGACTTGTTGACATCTAAGTTTCCTTTTAGCTATAAATCCATAATTCCATGATAGTTAATGCTAGATTTAGCTCCTTCGAATCCAGATTTTGATAGTTTGGAGAAATTTAAGAGACCTTCTAGTTATACCTCTACCAGAAGCACAGCAAATGGCCATGCTGCTTCAGTCAGAACACCTCTGGTACGGAAGTCCTCTGCCTTTAGGAACAGCTCATTCTTATTCTACCCAGCTCTAATCATTAACCTTTCTTGTATAGTTGATAGTGGAGTGTTCTGAAAGAAGGGAGGTATAAAAGAAGGGAGAAAGAAACCCAGCATTCTTCATACCCATGGGGACATTATCAAGTTGGCTACTGGGTCAACTTTTCTTTCAGAGTCTGATCTCAGGCACACATCTATTCCAGGCAGTCTGGGAGTTCTTTACCTATTCACACTGAATCTCCTAGACACATACAGAGAGGCTTATTACTACAAGTCCTTTCTCAAGGATTCTAATGCTTACTTCAGAAATCTAGGAACCATATTTGAAGGATGATTTTTTTTAACCTGAATTACATCACTTTCCCTCCCTGTGACTCAATTTTCTTGTCTTTAAATGATAACCTTTATGTACCTTTCTTTCTATATATCAATGATTCTTTGGCTGTTGGGAGGCAGTGGGCTTCCAAAAGTCCTCCAGAGAAAAAAGAGACATTCCCCCCACTCTCTCTGCTTTAGCAGAATCTCTTATTTCTCTCATGTTTAGTATTATAATGTAGCTTCCAAAAAAAATTCCCCATTGCTTGTTAAAAGTTTGTGTCAGCTAAAGAGGGAGCAGTGCCACACTTATATGCCAGGGAGTGAGAGGGTGCACTGGGGATTGTGGGTTATTCATTGTTAGTTTCCCTTAGGGGTGATGTTTTCTTTTTTCCTTTTGGCTTTCTGTATTTGTGCAACACATTGATTCCTAGGATATGGTATTAGCCAGAGTAATTCTGTAGCAATAAGAAAAATATTATGGGACAGCCTTCTCACCCCTGTGAGTTTACTGATACCTAACAAAACAGATCTCTAGCTCTATAAGATGTCAAACAAGCACATATATAAAACCCCTAGTTGCTAAAATTACCATATTGCAGTGTTATTATTTGGTTTCAACCTCCCAATCCAGCTATGTACAAAGCAGTATCACACTCTCTGAAACCACAGTGGCCACTTCTCATATGGCAAGATTCAAATTCTCTGCCCCCACTGTAAATCCACAGAAGACTGCAATATATGAATTGGGAAATCTAGATTATTATTTTATTGCCAATGAAAAGCAACAAGGTAGCTGCATACTCCAAGCAAAAAATCTGCTAGGCTCAAATTAAAATAAGAAATGTTTCTCAACAAATTTAATTCTACTCAAGAAAGAACAAAATTAGAGTTAATAATAGTTATTTTATTTTTTTCATTTTTAATGTTTTGCATATATTCATTCAAAGCCTCATGGGTATACAGTTCTAAACACAGAAAAAAGAAACTCAAATCAAACCTGGAAAATAGTCTCATTACACAAAGACTTTAAATCTCTTTTAAAACAGAAAGAAAAATTTTGAAGTGGGCATTGTGTCTAATTCTAGGGCCAGCAAAATCTTCAGTGGGAATCTGGGGACTGCAAATGCAAGTGAGGAGTCTAGATTTTAATAGAAATATCTGTTTCTGTAGTCTGGATCACACATCCAAATGCTGCAACCTGGTGCGATACCGAGTTAACTTGTACAGAAGAAAATATCCGGGAGCCAAACTGGAAAATGAAATAAGGAACTGAAAGGTGGAAGAGAAGCAAAGAGCTGATTAACTCATATGTTGTAGGCTTATTTTCAACCAAAATGATGATTTCATTGGTATCAGAAACTACCAGGGAGTCATCTTTTTCTATTAATAAATCTTTACATGCTCTGCAGATTATAGTCTTCTTTTGCTAGGGAACAATGAGAATTAGCCTGCCTTGCCCAGTGTTACCTAGTCCATAGCCAGGACTCAAACCCAGGACTTTGTTTTGACCAACTCTAAAGTCACTATACTATGTTTCCTCTCTAAAATGGTTTTCATACACACAAAAAATTCCTACTGAAAGACCACTGCTGGTTCTCTCATTTAGATAAAAAGGGTAAGTAATTTCCTTTTTGTTAGTTGTTTCAGTTGTGACCTAATCTTTCTTGGCAGAGATACTGGACTGGTGTGCCATATCCTTCTCAAGTCCATTTTACAGAAGAGAAAACTGAGACAAACAGGGTTAAGTGGCTTGCCCAGGGTCGCACAGACAGTAAGTGTCTGAGGTCAGGTTTGAACTCAGGAAGATGAGTCTTTCTGACTATAGGCCCAGCACTTTATCTGCTGCACCATCTAGATTCCCAAATTCCTTCACTGCCCACAAAAAGTTCTGAGATTTCTAGACATTTTACCTGGTAACACTTCCTATATTTAGGTTTTATATTTTGTTTGTTAGATAAAGTAAAAATCAAGCTATTTATAATGCTAATGTGGTGGGTAACCAAGAGTGAGAGCTCATGTTCATATACAGCTTTGTTGTTCACAAAGTACTTCCCTTAAAACTTCCCTGTGTGGTAGATCATACAAATAGTTTTATCTCTGTTTTACTTGTGGGAAAACTAAGTCAAAGAGAGATTAAATGATTTTGTCAAAGGTTATATAACTAGTACATATCAGAGTTGGAACTCCAAACGAGGTCTTCTGCCTTGTAAGTACAATGATCTTTCCACCACACTATATTGCTCTCCTAATTGGTTCTCTGCCTCAAATCTCTTCTCTTTCCCATCTGTCGTAACTTCCAGCTTCCAAACTGATATTTCTAAAGCCAAGGTCAGTCAATGTCACTCCCTAGCTCAATAAGATAGAAGGGCTCCCTAGTGCTTCTCTGATCTGGTGGAAAGACAGTCACATTTTGGCTCCAGCACCTCTTTTCAAATCTTATTACACATGAATTGTCTTAAAAAACCAAACTGACCAATTTGTGTTCTTGGTACTTAATATGCCAACTCATCCTTCCTTACCTTAATCCATACTTTAACCCTTGCCTGGAATTTAATCTCTCTTCTCTACCTATAATCTCTTTCTGGCTTCTTTTTCTCTCTCCTTTCCTTCCTTTCCTTCCCTCACTTCCTTCCTTCTTTCCTCTTCTCCCTTCCTTCCTTCCTTCCTCCCTCCCTCCCTTCCTTCCTTCGTTCCTTCCTTCCTTCCTCCCT
>CM053594.1:144608272-144624545 GCA_028646575.1 Pseudocheirus occidentalis | reverse complement strand
ATGCTGCCACACATGATTCCGGACATGTGCTATCAGCCAGACCTCTGCATGCTGCCACACATGATTCCGGACATGTGCTATCAGCCAGACCTCTGCATGCTGCCACACATGATTCCAGACATGTGCTATCAGCCAGACCTCTGCATGCTGCCACACATGATTCCGGACATGTGCTATCAGCCAGACCTCTGCATGCTGCCACACATGATTCCAGACATGTGCTATCAGCCAGACCTCTGCATGATGCCACACACGATTCCGGACATGTGCTATCAGCCAGACCTCTGCATAGGTATGCCCTAAATTTTGGAAATACATTTTATGGAATTTCATATTTACAGGCTTTTCTAGAGTGTGCCCCCCAAATGTCCCTACTTCGGGTAATCCTATGCTGCATATTGCTTACCATCTCCTGATTCCAGTTTCAGCCTTAGATGAAGGTGGCTACATATATGGAAGAATTTGAAAAGGAGAAAGGGGAATGAAGAAAAAATTTATTAAGTGCCTACTATGTTTTAAGTACAAATGCCCCAGGAGAGAGCACATATTTTAGCAGTTAACACTTAACACCTTTGAGGTGATGGGCTATGGCAAAATCCCACAGAAAAATAATATAGTATAAACCCTGGGGAAAATCTAGAAGAAATAGAGGAATCATACAAAGTGAAGTGGAAAGACAGAAAAAAACAAATGTCACCAATTTCCTAAATATTCAGTGGGCCAGCCCTATCCATTCCTAATACCACTATTTTGTTTCCTTTCTTTCTGTTGCTGCCTCATCCCTATTGCTCTTCCTATCCCTTCTCCCTTTGTCCCACTCACCCTACCTAATACTGCTGCTATTCCAAGGTAACGTCTAAAAGCAGGTGGTCATCTTCTGTCTGCACCTGCTGTTGCCACAGGCTGAAAGAGGTGGTGGCAGGATCCAGGGAGGTTACATGGAAGAAGTAATGGAGTCATCGTTCCAAAAAGAATGTGTGATAAGAACCAAGAGGGGCAGGAAAGCAGAGAACCAGTGACCAGAAGCAGCTCCCTGATTCAGGAAGAGAACAGCAGCAGCCGCAGTCCAGGGACAGCAGTGCCTCCATTCATAGTGCCTACAGCTCAGTGCCAACAGAACAGGCCCACCTCTTTGCTCCAGGGACAGCCCTTTCTGGTTTTAAGCACTTGGACACCACAAGTGGATTCTGCGTACTTCTGATGTATAACCTGAGGCATCTGTTAAAACAAAGCAAAACCAAAGAACCTGAAACTAATTCGGAGCTTTCCAAACACCTGTGAGTCAGACTAAGCAGAATCCTCCCCGTCTTCACAAGCACAGATGAGCTTGAACCTTCTGGGCATTTTAGCAGTTTACCATCTGTAAAAATAACCTTTTTCTGTAATACAGAAAATCTTGTAGGAGGATGTAAAATCCAGGCAGCAAGATAAGGAAACGTGTTTACACCTGCTACATCTGTTCAAGAGTTTCCAGGCTCCATTACACTTTTGACTTTCGACAATTCCTTCCTTGGTCATGAGCCATACTTTGAAAAGCATTCTTGTAGTTTCCCAAGTTTCACAGACGCTTCATAAAAATACAAGGGAAACATAACTGAAATCAAACCCCAAACTCTCTCGGTCAAATGTTGTGTTTTTAGGGACTCCTGCTGCCATGTGTGTGTGTCCCTTTATTCTGGCCAGCCTAGGACTCAAGAAATCACTAATGAGGTGAAGTACCTCCCTGGAGGAAGGCAACACATTATCAAAACATAGGAAGCATGTTTGCATCAGTGCTTGCTGAAAAGGAAAGTCTTTCAACAAATCTGCATTAAAACAGTAAAATAAGAACAGTTTACAAAAATACAATAACTGAAGCATCCAGTCAAGAACAAGCATCTCTTTTTTTTCCTCCAGAAAGTCTGTTCTCCTAACCAGTAACTTCCTTGCTTTGTTAGTTGAGTAAGTCACCCCAGAATATTCAGTCAAGAGCCAAGAAAGCTGGGAGAAAGAATTGGTGTGGCTCAATTAAGTTGTTCCATTAAAGTGAATGACTGGTAGATCAGGATGAAGGAGCCTGAAGCTGTTGTATCCTGCCCAAGAAGAGTCCCAATCTTGCCTAAGGATGGTACAAGTCACAATTTGTTTGAAAGGACTTTGGGAGTGGGTGAAAGGAGGGGCAATCCGTATAGTAATTGTCCTTTTTTTCTGGATATACCCAATTCTTTCAGGAACAAGGAAGTTTGGGGATTTATACATCCAAAAAGGTAAATATTCCATGTAATGTCTTCGTGTAATTGTGAATACTGCTGTCAATCAATTAACAAGCATTTATTAAATGCCTACCATGTACCAGGTATTGTGAACTGTCAATTCTAAACACTACTCCCAATTTTCACAGTAGGGAAATGCAGTAGGGCAAAGGTGCAGCCTTTTGACTAAGTTTAAGTTTTGCAGAACAAATCCTTTTATTAAAGGCATCTAGGTAGTACAGTGGGTAGAACACTGGGCTTGAAGTCAGGAAGTCTCATCTTGCTAAGTTCAAATCTGATCTCAGACACTTACTACCTATGAGGCCTTGGGCAAGTCACTTAACACCATTTCCTTCAGTTTCCTCATCTATAAAATGAGCTGGAGAAAGAAATGGAAAACCATGTCAGTATCTTGTCCAAGAAAACCCCAAATGGGATCACAAATAGTCAGACAAGATTGAAACATGACTAAACAACAACAAATGTATACATATACATAAGCATATTTACATACGTAATACTTACACGGTCTTTTACCATTCACACTGTATGTCTACATCTATTGTCTCATATTATTCTCACCAGGACCCTGTTAGGTAGGAAAGAGGAGTGGTTTTTATCTCACCTACAGATAAGAAAGCTGAGGTTTAATTAGTCATCAATTAAGGTCACTTATTAAGCACTCACTAGGGGCCAGGAGCTCTGACAGGTGTTTGGGGATACAAAAAGAAAGAAAATAAGTGTCCCTTCCATCAAGGCAACTTATATTCTGTCAGGAAACAATGAAGATACATATAAGTATAAAACACATATAGAAGTGAGTTGTCCAAGGTCACACAGTCACCAAGTTGTAGAGATGGCACAATCTTGTTGGGAATCTGGTGTTCTTTGCTCTAGACAGTGCTACTGGCTCTAAACATAGCTGAATCAAATTTCTCTAAGATGCTATCTTAATCAGAATTTGGTTGATTAGTCAAAAGAGTACCACATCCTTCAAGAATATAAGATTTTGGGGTGGCTAGGTGGCACAGTGAATAGAGCACCGGCCCTGGAATCAGGAGGACCTGAGTTCAAATTCGGCCTCAGGTGCTTGACACAATTATTAGCTGTGTGACTTTGGGCAAGTTATTTATCCCCAGTTGCCCTCCAAAAAGCAAAAAAAAAAGAACCTAAGATTTCTGAGAACCAAGGACAAAGGACCCAGCTGGCCAGTTCCAATTGGGCAACTCACCTCCCTCTCCTCTTCTTTTCCCTCTCCTCTACTTACCTAAGGGTGTTCTGCCCAATGGAAGGTACTAAAGCTACCTACTTAACTTGGGGTTTCCTAGCTAGATTTCTTTCTCACAGACCAGGCCTTCAACTCAATTCAATCTGGATCTCAGGGGTTGAAAAACAATAAGTCCCTGGCCAAGCACCACTTAATGGTTGTTTTTTGGGCCCCCCTGGCTCAGAGTGAATGTAAATAATAACTGTTTCTCTTTGGTTTTCTCCTCCCAGACTGATTATTTTTTCTTCTTTTTTGGATTAAAGGGGCCTTCCTTTGACTGGCTTCTTAAAGAGGCCCAGTCACTGAGTGGGTATTGCCTCACTCAAAGTGAAACCCGAAAAGACCTTAGATCTCCCCCTGCATCTTGGGCCATCTCCAGTCGTCCTGATTGACATCTGGCCACTGGACCCAGATGGCTCTGAGGAGAAAGTGAGGCTGGTGAGTTAGCGTAGCCCTCCCTCTCTCAAACCAAAGTCAGTTGCAAGTCATGTCATCATCTCCCTGACATCATGGTCCTCTTCGAGAAGGAAAGAAAAACTAGAAGATTTCTTTAGCTACTTAACTCAGGTCAAGCCGTCCAGCAAATGAACCTTTAATTTAATTTAATTAATTAATTTAGTAAAATTAATTAAATTCAACAAGCATGAATTGATCACCTGCTATGTGCCAGGTTTGGGGAGGACAAAGACAAAAGAGGAAACAGAGTCTCCTGGAGAGAGATTAGTTAGAATAGGCATCCTGTAAGAAGCAGTACCCTAGTCTTGACAGAAGGCAGAGGTTCCAAGAGGTAGAAGTAAGGAGGGAGAACATGGGAGACATCCTGGGTAAAAGTACAGAGGAAGGAGATGGAATTTCTTTTTTTTTTTTTTTTTTTGCTTTTTGGAGGGCAGTTGGGGTTAAGTGACTTGCCCAAGGTCACACGGCTAGTTTTTTGTGTTAAGTGTCTGAGGCCGGATTTAAACTCAGGTACTCCTGACTCCAGGGCCGGTGCTCTATTCACTGCGCCACCTAGCCGCCCCGAGATGGAATTTCTTGTAATGATATGAGCAAGTAAATCCATTGGGATAGAGCCTAGAGTGTGGAAAAAGGAGTAATGTGAAAAAAAATCTGGAAAAGTAGAAGGGAGACAAACTATGAAAGGCTTTAAATGTCAAACAAAAAATTTAGTTCTTTGAAATAAAGGTTTGAAAGCATCAAGCCTTTCAGTTTCTAAAATTGTCTTAAAAGACAGCAAATCAGGTTCCCTGAATATTAATGTATTTTATTTGCCCATTGAAGGACAAGTACACTGCATAGCAGTAGATTGTATAAAATTCCCCCACATTACCTATGGCATGTGACTGGTTGTAGGAAGGTCACCACACAAGATATCCCTAAGATTAATTCAACTGAGTTATAACAATGAATAGGGTAATTTATCCCAAGTTAGAATTCATTACAGCTTGCAGAACAGGTGAAAATTCTAAGATGCTTGAACATTTAGGGAAACATTCCAGCAAACAAATGTTTAGTAACAATGCCACTTTCTACTTATGTTCCTTTTAAAACAGAGGAAGTACACTATAGAAATAAAAAAGAATGCCATCCATGTGATAGAAGACTCTTAAGCTGAGCGGGACCTGTTTCAACATAGCTTATTATTACATGGATTTAAATTTAAAATGAGTAAATAACATTACCTGACACTGCACAGAAAAAATAACAGTAAAGCTGACATTGTTGTTTGTCCATCATTTTCAAAGAGGATGATTGAAATCTGGATGATGTTGACTTGTGCATGAATTGGATTTATGAGACAGAGTTGCACAAAGCTGCCAGCTTCCCTCTCTCTTCCTGAGTCTTTGAAATCTAGTGGTCAGACAAGGGACAAGACAACTGGTGATGACCCAGGATGCAATGAATGAAACTGACATCTTCAGTATCTGACCATGCTACAAGCACTCCGCAGAGCCTGTTTCAGTCATCTTCATGGCCCTTGGAACAAATTGTTCTCAGCAGCCCATTCCAATGGGCGAAGTCTTCATATGCTTGGGATAGATATCCTCCCCTAACTCATAGACAGGTATGAAGCCTGTAAGTTACTGTCAACTTGATTTAACCTATCTGCCAAGGCAGTTGACCACGGTGGGGCCACTGCACTTTAGAGTCACAAGTGAGAGCTGAGTGAATCAGGGAAACACTAAAGTTGGATGAGCAGTCCCAAAACAGGCTCAGCAAGCCCTCACACCAGAGATGCTAGTCTTCCATGAGCACCAGTAAACCTGTAAGACAGATATCAGTTCTGTTCTACAATATCCATTATAAATAGTTGATTAGTGGATGAGACTGAATCAGCTACCAGTTCTCCTAATTCCCTTTGACCTAGTCTTTTTTGTTTGTTTGTTTAATTTATTTATTTTCTTGTTTACATCATTCATTTCCATGAGATTTTTGAGTTACAAATTTTCTCCCCATCTTTCCCCCACCCACCACCCCAAAACAGCCATCCCACTGTATAGCCCTCCCCCAATTTGCTCTCTCCTATGTCCCCCCCTCAATTGCCCCTCTGACTTTCCCATAGGGCAAGATGGATCTCCCTACTGCAGTGCCTGTATATCTTAATTCCCAGTTGCATATTGTTAATAATAATAACAACAATAATAATAGATATACATTTTTTTAAACATTTGATTATAGAACTTTACATTCTAGATTCTTTCCCTTCCTCCTTCATCACCCATCCCAAGCAGTTCAATACAGGCTGTACATATGTAGTTACACAAAACATTTTCACAGTGGACATATTGTGAGAGACTGATTATATGTCTCTCCTTCCTGTCCCGCCCCGCCACCCTTGTTCTACACTATCCTTTTACAGAAGTGTGTAATTCAGCAACCTTCCTTCCTATCCTTTCCTCCCCTCCGTCATCCCACCTCTCATCCCCATCCCCCCTATTCTCCTGTGTGGCAAGATACACAGTTTAGAGTTTATATCATTCTGCCCTAAGCCAAATTCAGGGAGAGTAAGGTTGACCCATTCCCTTTTGCCTTCCTGTTCTTCCCCTCTACTGTAACAGTTATCCCTTGCCTCTTCTATATGAGATGATTAACCCCATTCTGTCTCTCCCTGTCTCCTCTCATTCTATTCCTCTCCCACCTCATAATTTCACCTTTTAAAGTATCATCCCTTCCTATGCAATTGATCCTGTATCCTCTATGTACACATATATGCACATACTCAGATATGTATTCATATGCATATATATGTACCCTCCTATATAGACATATGTGTATGTATATGTATGTATACATTTGCATTCCCTTCACCTATCCTCATCCTGAGAAAAGTTTCACAAGTTACAATTATCTTTTTTTCATGTTGGCATGTAAACAGTTCAACTTTGATAAGTTCCTTATGATTTCTTTTCCATGTTTACCTTCTCATGCTTCTTGTATTTGAGTGTCAAATTTTCTATTCAGTTCTGTTTTGTTCAGCAAGAATGCTTGAGTCCTCCACCTCATTGAATGACCATATTTTCCCCTGAAATATTATACTCAGTTTTGCTGGGTAAGTGATTCTTGGTTTTAATCCTAGCTCCCTTGATCTCTGGAATATCATATTCTAGACCCTGTGATCCCTTAATGTAGAAGCTGATAGATCCTGGGTTATTCTAATTGTGCTTCTACAGTATTCAAATTGTTTCTTCTTAGCAGCTTGTAATATTTTCTCCTTGATCTGGGGACTCTGGAACCTGGCTATGACATTTCTAGGAGTTTTCTTTCTGGGATCTTTTTCAAGAGGTGATTGGTGAATTCTTTCAAGTTCTATTTTGCCCTCTGATTCTAAAATATCAGTGCAATTTTCCTTGAGAATTTCTTTAAGGATGATTTCTAGGTTCTTTTTTGATCATGGCTTTCAGGTAGTACAATAATTTTTAAATTATCTCTCCTGGATCTATTTTCCAGGTCAGTGGTATTTTTCAAGGAGACATTTCACATTGCCTTCTATTTTTTCATTTGTTTGGATCTGTTTAATAGTATTTTGATTTCTCATAAAGTCATTTGCTTCCATTTGCTCCACTCTAATTCTGAAGGAATTATTCTCTTCAGAAAGCTTTTGAGATTCTTTTTCTATCTGGCAAATTTGACTTTTTAAGGCATTCTTCTCATTGGCTTTTTGGGCCTCCTTTGCCATTTGAGTTAGTCTATTTCTTAAGGTGTTATTTTCTTCAGTCAGGTTGTTGACTCTTATCATGATTTTCTTGCATTATTGTCATTTCTCTTCCCAATTTTTCCTCCACTTCTCTTATTTGGATATCAAATTCCTTTTTAAGTTCCTCTATGGCCTCTATCCAGTTCATATTTTTCTTAGAAGCTTTTGGTGTGGGAGTTCTGACTGTGCTGTCTTCCTCCTGTTCCATGCTTTGGTCCTTTATGTCTCCAAAAAAGGAATCTAAAGTTGCATTGCTGGCCTGGCTTTGCTTCCTTTGACTGCTCATGTTGCCAAGTCAATTATGTGGCTTTTGGTCTCAGTAGTAAAACTCTGCTTTCAGAGGGAAGAGCTCTGTCCCAAATCCCTGGGGTTTTCACAGCTGCCAGAGTTATTAGGAAGCCACTGATTTTTGCAGCCCCCACCAGCTCTGGCTTACTGAAAACGCACCTCAGAACCACCACGCAAGACCATGATCCAATCCAGGCAGCTCTAGGTAAGAGCATTTAGCCTCTGAATGATCCGCTTGGCCCCCCTGCAGTCTGCAGGCCAGCAGCTCTGAAGTAGCCACGTGGGAGCAGCTGCAGGGCCACCACTTCAGACTGCTGCTAGCTCCAGAGGCAGTTTGGCCAGACCCTCTTCACCAAATTTAGTTGAGTTCCACTGACCTTTTCCCTTTGTCCTTGGCTCTTGTGGTTTGGTGATTCTGGAAATCACCACAGCTGCTGATGATCCACTCTCCTGAACACTACAGCCGTGGCTTCTCCTGGATGCCCTGGGGCTGAAACCACATGGGGCTGGGTTCTGCTTGTGCCGCAATGACTGCCTGCTGGGCGGCCTTCAGCAGGAGCTTTGTTACTCCATCATTTTTGTGGAGTCTCAAGCTCTAAAATTTGTTTGGAGTTATATCTTATAGGTATTTGAGGTGGTATTGGGGAGAGCTCACAGAGTCCTAGTGTTTCTATGCTGCCATCTTGACTCCGCCTCTGGACCTACAGTCTTTTATCCCAAGTGTTGCTGCTGTTTTGTTGTTGTTTCTCTAAATCAGAAAAAAAATATATACAACAGCATTATTTAATTCTGACTCTTCTTTGGGACCAAACTTGTTCACAGGTATTTTTGTTATCTTTAAATCAGATTATATAGAGAATCATTTTAGCCTTAGGTGGGTTTTGAGTTAAAAGAAAACAGAAGGACACATGATGTAACAGTACATGACCAAGTACTCACCCATTAAGTTTCTTGTCAGCAATACATAACTGAACACCATCCAACATGTCATTCCATTTCTAGTTATTACACCTGGGAGTAGTTTAGATTGCTTTAAAAATAGCACACTATACTTCAACTCAATCAAATTTTATTTAAATATAGGTTCTTAGAGCATAGTTTTAGTTAAGTTATAACCAAAGAAGTATGATTTTTTAAGGTGAAAAAGGTTTATTTCTTTAAACATAGCTCTTCCAATAGTCTATCATGGTGATTTTGAGTTAAGTGATTATCTGCAGAAAGACACTTTTTCAATACATGACACAGTGAATAGAACTCTAGAGGTAGAGTCAGGATGAATTGCTTTTGCATCCTGTCTCAGGAATTTGCATGAACTGTGTGTCTCTGAACAAGTCACATAATCTCTCTTAGCCTTAGTTTCCTCATCCGTAAAATAGGATAATAATAGCAACTACTTCACATGGTTTTTGTGTCACTTGAGATAAAGTAGATAAAACGCTTTGCAAACCTTAAATACTTCTATAGAAGTGAGCTAGTATAACTATTATTGTTGTTTCAGAAGAATATCATAAGAAAAGTCAGTATCGATTATCTTCAAACAGTCTTTTTCTCACTTTTCCACTCATATGCTCAAAACCTCAAATTGGTCCAGATGCAAATAAGCATTTATTTAGTATCTACTTTGCATCATGTGCTATAACAGGCATTGGGAATACAAGGACAATAAAGCAAAAATTCCTGCCCTTGAGAAGCTTATATTCTACGGGGTGGAAACAACACGAACAGAAATAAATGAATACAGCATATATTCAAAGGGAATTCAGAGTCATATGACATATGCCACACCTCAAGTACCCCTGGGCAATCACTTAGCAGAACCAAAATGAAAAAGAGCTCAGAAGCCCATTACTCTCAGACATAAGGTTGCCACAATCCTCAGAATCAGAAGAGAATTATCTACTCTTGCTGACAATAGTTCCTTCTGTATTAGAGTGTGATCTCATTAAAAGTAGGGACTGTGTTTTAGCCTTTCTTTGTATTCCTAGCACTTAGCACAGTATATGATAGATAGAAGCTGCTTAATATCTGTTGACATTGATTTCTGGGTCCTCTGGCCTCTTTTATTAGATGACATTGGACTCTGGATCCTGTTGTCACAGTCATCCAGCCTTTGCTTGAAGACTTCTAGCAAAGGGGAATTCACTATCCAAAGCAATCTGTGCCTGGGATAATGTTTAAGAAATTTTATGAAATATTCTCTCAGTTTTAGTTCTATTTTCCCCAAGATTTCCCTGACTTTTCCATCTACTCTCAGTTTTCCCTTCTTTGAACTCCTGGGATATTTTCTGTCTGTCCTTTTCATTTCCTAATAATTAGAACTGTCCAAAGGTCGAGTAGATTACCATGGGTAGTAGTGACTTTCCCTTCGCTAGAGGACCACAAGCAATGGCTGGATGACAGCTAGGCAAGCTTCTTATAGAGAGGATTCTTGTCCAAATATAGATTGGACTAAATTGCCTCTGAGAGTCTGTGACTGTTTGTTGTTCAATCCTTCTTTAATCATATCCAACTCTTGGGGTTTTCTGGACAAAGATACTGCAATGGTTTGCCATTTCATTTCATTCTCCAACTTATTTTACAAATGAGGAACCCAGGCAAACAGGATTAAGTGCATGTCCAGGGTCATACAGTTAATAAGTATCTTGGACCAGAAGATGAGTCTTCCTGATTCCAAGCCCAGCACTCTATCCATTAGATGGCCTAGCTCTCTTTGTGATTTTGTAACAGGTACAAAATAGAAGGGGGTGTTGGGACATGTTGCTCTGTATTTTTTAAAATCCATGTCTTAAGGCTAGTCCCAAAGATCTCACACTTCTTTTGTATTCCCCAAAATATGATGAAATGAATAAAATATTTGCATTTACTATTTATTCAGAGTTGTAGGGAACTGAGTAGGGGGCATAAGGAAATGGAACACAGAATTGGCAAATGTTGATAAGAGTAGGAATGAATGGTCTACAGCTTGGATGGTTGCCTAAAAAAGACTGTCTTAGGCAGGATGCTACAGTGTCAGTCAGTGAAGTTGAAGTGATCAGGACATATGTGTATAGAAGGTAAGGGTGAGAGACAGAAAGGAGTAGCCATTTAGCCTATCCAGTAGAGTGGACAGAAATGTTGTAATCTTAATAAGATTTAAGATCTTTCCTGTCCATTATTAGGCCTCAGTGGAGCCCATTAAGGGAAGCTTGCTTAGGTTAGGCTTGCTGGTAGGAAGGCTTTCACACCTTTTGCTATTTTCTAATTAGGCACTGAGTCAGGAGGGTTGTGATGCCTTCTGGCTCTGAGAAGTGTATATATATACTCGGAGTTGGTATATTTTGCTTTGGGGCTTCACTTACAAGTGGGATCTTGTGTTTCCCTGGTTGAAATTCTGAGTAGCCATATGTTCAGAGCTCCCCACTTGCTCAGACATAAAGATTCTCTCGATCTAGGGATGTATGTAAAGTGTATAATTGATTCAGGCAGTCAAAGCCCCGTCTGTTGGTCTTTATTTCTCTGCTTATATTTTCTCTCTATTTCCTTTGTTTGGATTTTCTCTGAAGTTCAGGGTATTAACCTTTCCCCTGAACTAATGAATATAATTTAAAAAGATTGCTGATCCTTTGAACAGCTATCTTTCCTAGTAAAGCAGATCTAGGAACCTGTGCTAGCAGTCATCCTGGTTATGCCCAGTGTGGTCGCCACTACAAATGTTGATCATGGGGTTGGAAGATCTGCTACTTATGCGTTGTGTGACTTTGGCCAAGTGTTATTCTGTTTCTTTATTCATAAAATAAGGAAACAGTCATATATATATATATATACATATATATAATATATATACACATATATATGTGTATATATATTATATACATACACACACACACACACACACACACACACACACATATATATATACTGCTTTTTAGAGGAAGGAAGGCAGGGCAATTGGGGCTAAGTGACTTGCCCAAAGTCACACAGCTAGTTTTGTGTTAAGTGTCTGAGGCTGGATTTGAACTCAGGTTCTCCTGTCACTGTGCCACCTAGCCATCCCCAGTTCTAGATTATACTAATGGACCCTTTCAGTTCTAATAATTTGTGATATGACTCATCCATTAAAGATCATGAATTCCCAGCTAGAATGGGCCTTAGTGTTTTGGGTTTTTTGGGGTTTTTTTGCTATCATTCAATTGTGTCAGACTCTTCATGTCCCTATTTGGGGTTTTCTTGGTCAAGATACTGGAGTGGTTTTCTATTTCCTTCACATTTTACCAATGAGGAAATTGAATCAAATGGAGTTAACTGACTTGCTCAGGGTCACAAAGTTAGTCAGTGTCTGAGACCAGATTTGAATTCGGGAAGATGACTCTCCCACGACTCCAGGCTTGGCATTCTATTCACTGCACCATCTAGCTGCATGAACCCTTTGAGCTCTAGCAATCTATGATATAACTCATTGATCACAGGTCATAAATTCCCAGCTAGAACAGAGCTCAGTGTCTACTTCCCTCACTTTATATAGGAAACAACTGAGGAACACTGAAAACAACTCCTGCCAACTGAGTCACTGTTTGTTGGTTTGTTTGTTTTTATTGTAACTCAATTTAAAGAGAAAACAGATTTTAAATTAAAATGTAAAAACTAAGAACCACTTTTGAACCTGACACTGGCCCTCTTTTTGAAAAATAACAAGTGAGGGGAAAAACAAACAAACAGCATTATTGGTTTCTGAAACAAAGCAAATAAGTTTTTAAAAAGAAGAGAGAACGGCTGCCTTGAATAAAAATAAGCTACAATCATGAGCATAAAGAATCTTAGAGTTAAATGGAAACCATTTTTTAAAGTTGTATCTTTAAGTAACAAGCAAGACACTTCATTTGAAAAAAAAAGAAAGGACAAGTGTTCAAACATAGATATAATGAGTACTTAACAAAACTATGTGGGCGCATCTTGCAAAATCTTACATATTGAGCTACAAGTATTTATTTACATCAAATGTATGTACTTCCCACCTGTGGTTTCTTGATTTAGCATAGGCAGTTGTCCATGAATATGTGCAAATATGTGGCTTAGCCCCACCAACAGGCACTGAATCCCCCTACCAAGTAAAAAGAAAAATCCAAAGCAGCATTTTACTCCATTATAATCTGTGGCCTTTCAGCATCCTCTCCAACAAGATGAAGACATTGGGCTAAATGTTCCTTAGAGTCTTTTTCCAGCTTGACCATTCTCTATTTTTAAAATTTGTCTCTTGCAGAGTCATTATATGATTGTTTCTCTAAATTCATTCTACTAGTGCTTAAATGTAGCATGAGTAAATCACATTCCCTGAAATTGAATAGAGAAAAAGTACCATTAGTCTATAAGAGATATATCAGTCCTGCTCCCTAAAACCCATAATAAATAAGGTCACACAATTTGTTATTCAGAGAATCAAAGTAAACTGTAACTCTAACAAATCCCTCCTAAGAAGGACAGAAAATGCTACAGAAAAACCTTAATATCAGACAATCCGTTTAACCTTGTATGCCTTAATTTCTCCATCTGTAAAATGAGCTGGAGCAAATTGCTCCATTATCCTTGCCAAGAAAACCCCAAACAGGGTCATGAAAAGCCTGACCTGACTGAAATGACTCAATAACAACAGAAAAGTTGGGAGAGGGGAGGAGAGAGAAGGGAAGAAAATCTGGAACTCAAAAACTTGTGTAACTGAATGTTGTAGACTAAAAATAAATAAATTTTAAAGGGAAGAAAACAACAACAAAAAATTAATGGGAGGTTTAGAAGCTGGTCTGTGAGCTGGTGGAGAGAAGGCAACCTGGAGCTTGTCTCACAAGGGAATGGCTCTCTGTTTTATGATTCTTACATCAATGCAATGAGTCATAGAATCACAGCACATTCAAGTTGAAAGAGATCTCTGAGTTCATTTAGGGCTTGGGTCAGCTAGGTGACACAGTGAATAGAGCACCCACCCTGGAGTCAGGACGACCTGAGTTCAAATCCAGCCTCAAACACTTAACACTTACTATCTGTGTGACTTTGGACAAGTCACTTGACCCTAATCGCCCTGCATTTCCCCCTCCAAAAAGTAAAATAAATAAAAAATTTTTAAATGAGATAAAAAGGAAGGACTTCTAAAAAAGCTCTGAAAATTTGCCATCCCTACACTTTAATAGATGTAACAATATGGAATTACCACCTCCTGAAGTGTCCTGTTTTCCTTTTGAACAATTCTCGTTAACAATAACAATAGCAATCGTGGCTAGCATTTACATAGTACTTTAAGATTTGCAAAGATCCCTCAATTTTCTCCATTATACGTTCATACATACATTCATACTATACATTCATACTAACCATGCAATCCACTGATACTCCTTGGTCCTTTTTTTTTTTAACTTTTTGGCAAAACACATTCCCTCACCACACACACTCTATCCTGTAGTCCTGCAATTGTTCTTTTGAATCCAAGAATGGAGACTATACATTGATATCAATTATATTTTATTTTTTCAGATTGAGCCCAATGTTCTAGATCATCATGATCTTTATGTATTCTGACTCTGAAAAGAACACTGGCAACTTTTTTGAGACCCAGTTATCTGGGAATAAAATCACCAAATAAGGTCTTAATGTAGATGTGACTAATAATATACTTCAGCTCATCCAAGTTCATGATACATTTTTACCTCATCACAAGAGATTGTTTTGGACATGATGATATTAGGGACTAGAAATCTACCCAGCTCAGCTAAAGTTGGATTTAAATTTTTAAGTGATTAAAAACAAAACGGGCTATACAGTGGGACTAATGTTTTGAGGTGGTGGGTAGGGGAAATGTGGGGAAAAAATTTGCATCTCAAAATTTCATGGAAATGAGTGATATAAACAAGAAAATAAATAAATTAATTTTAAAAATAAAAATAAATAAATAAAAAGACCCTGTTTGGAAAACAAACAAAAAAAAATTTGGGGACAAATAACTTCCTTCCCTCCATTCACATCCATATCTAAAATTCAGAGTAAATATTCTTTTTGTTTTGGTTATTTAGCCTTCAATTTCTTCTTGTTTCCCTATATTGATAGAGGAGTGAATTATCTCAGCTACATTTTCTTTCCTTAGGCAGCTTGCTATTAAGAGTCTGATTGCAGAGACACTTTTTGAATAAGAAATTCTTTTCCTATTTATGACATACTCAAATTATATTTCCCTATCCATTTTATTATTAATATTTGAGGAACTTAAATCAAGACCAAGTTTGCTTCTTAAGATTTGGGGATAAGGGGCAGAGCCAAGATGGCAGTGTAGAAGCAACAAAGTTCCACAGCTCCCACATAGCCACCTCAAATACCCATAAAATATGACTCTAAACAAATTTTAGAGCTCCAGAACTCACAAAAATATAGAAAAACACATCTCCTGCTGAGAGAAGTTTGGTAGGAAGGCCTCATAGCAGCACTGGGAGCCAAGCCAAGCCCTGCCTAAAACCACGCTTAGCCCTGGGGTGGCCAGGACAACCTGCAGCTAGAGCCTTCAGGAGGGTCAATCAGCCACAGCTGTAGTGGTTTCCAGAATTATCAAGCCATAAGAATCAAGGACTAAGTGAAAGGTCAGTGGAACTCAGCTAAATTTGGGGGAGAAAAGCAGTCTGGCCAAACTGTCTCCAGGGCAAGGAAGCAGCAGAAATATAGGCCCTGCAGATGCCTCCATGTGGCTGCTTCAGAGCAGATTGCAGGGGGGCCAAGCGATCATTCAGAGGCTAAGTGCTCTTGTGTTGAGTGGTCTTGATCCAGATCATGGACTTGGGTGGCGATTCTGGGATGTGTTTTCAGTGAGCCAAAGCTGGTGGGGCTGTCAAAACAAAACAAAACAAAATAAAAAAACAGCACCCTCCCAATAGCTCTGGCAACTGTGAAAACCTCAGCAATTTGGGACAGAGCTTTCCCCTCTGGAAGCAGAATTCCACAGAGCTAAAAATTCACATAATTCACTGGCAACATAAGCAAGCAAAGGAAGCAAAGTAAGAACAGCAATTGAAATCTAAAATTCTTTTTTTGGGAAAAAAAGGATCAAAGCATGGAATAGGAGGAAGACAACACAGTCAGAACTCCCACACCAAAAGCTTCCAGGAAACATGTAGACTGCCTACAAGCCATAGATGAGCTTAAAAATGATTTTGAAAACCAAATAAGAGAAATGAAGGAAAAATTGGGAAGAGAAATGAGAATGATGCAAAAAAATGATGAAAAGAGAGTCAACAACCTGATTGAAGAAAATAATACCTTAAAAAATAGATTAACTCAAATGGCAAAAGA
>CM053594.1:144567181-144607772 GCA_028646575.1 Pseudocheirus occidentalis | reverse complement strand
GTCCCAAATTGCTGGGGCCTTCACAGCTGCCGGAGCTATTAGTGGGGTACTGCAGCCCCACCCCCAGCTTTGGCTCACTGAAAGCGCCCCCCAGGACCACCACTCAAGACCACAATCCAGATCCAGGCCACTCAACGCAAGAGCCTTGGCACTGATCGATTGCCTCAGCCCCCCTTCTATCTGCAGGCCGGGGGCTCTGAAGCAGCCCAGTGGAGGCTGCTGCTGCTCTCAGCCATTCCTGCTGCCACAGCCGCCTTGCTTCCTTGCCCTGGGAGCAGTTTGGCTGGACCCGCTCTTCTCCCCCAAATTTAGCTAAATCCTCTGACCTTTCTCTTAGCCTTTTTTTCTTCTGGCCTGATAAATGTGGTAACTGTGCCTCCAGTGCTGCTGATCTGCTCTCTTATAGACTCGGGTCCACCTGATGCCCTGGGGCCAGGCTGGCCGGCGTTTCAGGCTGGGTTGTCCACAGCTCCCAGACGGCCATAAAAAGCCCCACCTGCTGAGCTGCCTGCAGCAGCAGATGTGTTTTCTGTATTTTGGAGAGTTTTGGAGCTCGAAAATCTGTTTAGAGTCCCATTTTATGAGTTTGTAGGGTAGTTGTGTGGGAGCTGTGGTGCTTTGCTGCTTCTATGCAGCCATCTTGGCTCCGCCCCGATGATAACTTTTGAAACTCAGTTTCCTAGTGTGTGAAGCAAGAATGTACCTATCATTTTGTTAGCAAAAAACGTTTTGAAATTCTACAATGAAAACCATATGGAATCTGAACATATACCTTCATAGATGCTCTGTAAATCAACCAGGC
The DNA here is from genome assembly GCA_028646575.1 of Pseudocheirus occidentalis. Classification (NCBI taxonomy): domain Eukaryota; kingdom Metazoa; phylum Chordata; class Mammalia; order Diprotodontia; family Pseudocheiridae; genus Pseudocheirus; species Pseudocheirus occidentalis. The sequence continues at coordinate 144,606,970 of CM053594.1, read as the reverse complement.
GGATATTAGCTAATCTTAATTGTTATTTTAGGGCTCTTGCTAGCCAAAGCAGAAGTCAGGAATCCTTGTTGAGAAGTCTAACTGACTCAAACTACTTGCAATTCTTCCTGCGGGTTGTATTTTGCTAACTCCTAAATTCACAGAAATGTCTTAGAATTTGCACAGCATAGTACTTTGAGTCTTCAAATGAGATACACTATTATAAGAGTTGGATACCAATGACTTAAATCATTCACATGACAGGAACAACTGTAGTAGATAACACAAATCAGACAAGATATAACTATGACAATTCATTAGGTATCTTTCCATTCCCATGGCTTATCTCATGCACATAGTAGGTGCTTATAAATGCTGACTGACATAATAATGGTTATACTAAGGTGATACAAATTATATATAATAGCCATGTGAGGCAATAAATGAGATATTGTAGTTGTGTTAGTTCAGTTGATACACAATTGTAAAGGATGTGCTTGGAGAGAAAAGAAATATTACTAAATATACTAAAATTATATTATTAGTATAGTAAATATTATTAGACTAAGACAATACAAATGAGATACAACCATTTTGGTTGTAGTAGTTGACCAGAAATATGCTAGTGAATGTTTAATAACACCCCCCTCTAATAAATGTACACATGGCACACTTTTTGAGTTTAATCTCTTTTATTAACATTTTTCTATCACTTCCTTAAGCCCATACAGTCAATAATACAATAAATCAAGCCCTGATTTGTATTGTTTGCCAATTGCCAAAGTGTAAGTGCTCATAATGAAAATTTAATAATCAGTTCTCCTGAGCACAACCATGATAGTTACACAAAAGAGAAATTACTCTAAGCGTTGAATCAGTTGTCACAGATGAAATACATGAACAGGAAGGTTGTACTCAGTGACACAGATGATGACACAGATATATAATGAGTAATAAAAAAATTAGACATTACTATTACGTTAGTACCAGGTGACACAGATGTAAATCTGCTACAGTAATTTTTACTCTGTGACACAGTTGAGATACATGACTGAAATACTATTGTACTTAGCAACACAAATGAATACTATTAATTTATTTTGGGTGGTTCCCACCCTCCAACACAATGCCAAATGTCAACATTGTCTCCTATTATTTTTTTAAAATTTTGTTACTAAATTATTTCTCAAACATAGCAAAGAAACCTATTCTAAATGCACATATGGTTCTGCCCGCTATCAAGGTTAAGCATTTTGGCTGCCACTATACATATATTTAAATATGATTTCCTCTTCCTTGATTCAAAAGTTACCAGTATCCATTAGGTTGCACTAAGACAGATTTGGCTATGCAGCACACATTTTGAATTTGTCATACTTTGAAGATCCATTTGTGTCTTCAAGTAGTCTACTATTAAGATCTTTAGTTGAAATCCTTATTTGTGGAAATAATCTCATTATTTCATAGGGGATTTTTTTTGCCTGAATATTTTGAAGTGGGGGGGGCAGATGGCCCAGACCTGTGATTTCAACCATGTAGAATAGATGGATTTCTTGTATGAAAATTCCTTCTGCTAATGGAAATTGGTCTATAATTTGTACTTGTAGTAGCAAGGGAGCCCTGAGAGGTTAAGTGACTTGTCACATAGTCACATACAAGCCATATCCAAGGCAGGCTTTGAATCTAGGTCTTCCTGGTCCTGTGATAAGATTCTCTTCTGCTATGGTAGCCTGTCCCTGCTATGCTATATAAATGAAGGAGCAGGGGAGAGAGAGAATGAGAGACAGAGACACAGAGAGATAGAGAAAAAGAGAGACAGAGACAGACTGACAGGGCGATATAGGGACAGAGAGAAAAAGAGAAGACATTGAGGTTAGATGAACGGAGAGGGAGAGACAGAGAGACACAGACATAGACAGAAACAGAAATAGAGAGACAGAGAAAAAAGACAAGACAGAGACAGATGGACAGAGGGAAAGAGAGAGAGAGAGAGAGAGAGAGAGAGAGAGAGAGAGAGAGAAGGTGATCTTAAACTCTGTGACATAGACCCTGTGGACCCTTTTTCCATGTTACTGAAACTTATTGATCCCTTCTCAGGATAATTTTATAAATTCATAAAATAAAATATATAAGATATATTTCCTATGCAAGTTCATTGACTACTGAAATTTACTCATGGATCCTTAAGAGTTCATAGACCCCAGGTTAAGAAACTCTGAGATGGATAGATAGATAGATAGATAGATAGATAGATAGATAGATAGATAGATAAATAGATAAATAGATAAAAAGATAAATGATAGATGATAATCAATCTGGAATAAAGTAAAATAGTTATAAAATAGTAACTTTTATTTGAGCAATGCTTTCCATTATCTGCTTATAATAGAAAACCAGGATAAACATAAATGACTATTGCAAAATTATCTATAGTCTGTAGCAATAGTAGCAGAAGAATGATCAGCTTTTGTGATTTTACCTGGGAGATTTTATGTAATTCTCTTTCTGTCCTTCTTCAAAGAGCTAATACAATGCCCTCACTGTAATCTAGTAGAATCCCTGATTTAGGACAAAACTGAAAGCACTGGAGATATTATCTAATTTATTACTACAGTCTTGCCTCAATTATCAAAATTCACTTATTTGGAATGGGCTTATGGTCCTTTATGCCTATCTTTCCCATTAGGAAATCCTAAGCTTATCCAAAGCCTTAATATCTGAAATAATTTAATGTCTCACATTCCATTTGGGTAATTGTTGGATGGTAATGACTTGTCATATGTTTAATGTGCTTTCCAGATTGAAAGTCATTTAAATGTCTATGTCTTAGGGCCAACAATTTCCAAAGGTGATCACCCTAGTTTAGCCTGCCGCTTTTCACTAGTGTCCATTGTGTACAGAAGGGCCCATTGGTTTGCACAATGGATAATGAGGAACCTAAGTACCATTTTACATGTGCCATTTCTCATTTTGTAAGAGAAAATGTGCATGGGCGTGCAAGTCACATTCTATATTCATTGTTCATGGGCTATAGATTTTGTAAATTTTCTTTCAGAAAAGGAATGCTGTTATTATTGGGGTGTATACACCCTGTGACCCTATGAAGTTGAGTGAATAAATATCTTATCAATGAGAATAATCAATGCCTTCAATCTGGGTAATCCAGCCCAAACTTTGATGGAAATTTCTATGCCAGTTTGGGGTAGGGGTAGGGGTAGGGGGGATGGTTTTTCTGGATAGCTATTCTGATATGTTATTTTACATGTGCTATCCCTAGTCTACTATTGTGTGCGTGTGTGTGTGTTTTCTACTCTACTGTGTTTTTTTTGTTTTTTTGTTTTTTGTTTTTTGCTTTTTGGAGGGCAGTTGGGGGTTAAGTGACTTGCCCAAGGTCACACGGCTAGTTTTTTTTTGTGTGTGTTAAGTGTCTGAGGCCGAATTTGAACTCAGGTCCTCCTGACTCCAGGGCCGGTACTCTATTCACTGTGCCACCTAGCCGCCCCTTTTCTACTCTACTGTTAAACGCATGGGATATGGGGGGGGTATTTATGGGCTAAGTGCATATGCATGAAATTTTTTCTAGAATACCTTTATATTGATGTTTTATTTTAGCAGAATGTTCTGTCTACATGATCCAGAACTCTGAAATTCCTCTCTCCAATCATGGCCTTCAGTTTTTCCATTTCTCCCTCTGTTCACTCCTCCTAAACCTATCTTCATTCTCACCTTGCCTTTTAGTCCCTCTTCCCCCATCTGTTATCCTAGTCCATCTCTCCTATTCTGGTTCTACTTTCCTTCCTTTGCAGTTTTAACTACATGGTTCACCAGTTCTAATGTAGCTTGTCCTCTTCCCTTAAATTCCTTGACAAAACCTAATCCTGAATACTCCTACCGTCTGTTTTCTTCACTCTCCTTCACAAATCGCTGAATATTTCTGGATAATTTTATATCCACTAGGTTAACCCCAAATATAGGATCTTTGTGCCCATTGAGAGGCACTTTAGCACAGTGGATAGAGGGCTGGCTTCAAAGTCAGGAAGGCCTTGATTCAAATCTCGCCTCTGACATGTGCTTCGTGTTTGACCCTGAACAATTCACTTAACACCTAAGACTGTATTTGCAGAACAGACACTGATTTACCTTAGTAGAAGCAAATCTTCATTAGAAATTCCCTATACTGATGAAACCAGGAGTTCAGTATGAAAATAAATAAACAACAAAAAAACCCCAACTGGCCCTTTACATATATATTATTCAATATTCCTTTCCGTATTGTGATTGATCCTTGGATGGTTCTCTCTACAACTGCCATTTCAAACCTTCTCTTCTGTCCAACATTTCTCCCGCTCAAAGAAATCAAACTCAGAATGTTTACTGAGAAAATAGAGAGCATTTATCTCTTCCTCTTTTACCCTACTTCATTTCTCAAGGTCTTTCTCTAATGTGCTCTAGTCTGTTAGGAGGTGGTCATTCTCTTTATGAAGGTCAGCTCCCCCTTTCAAATAAAATAATCAATAGACAGGGTTTTGCAAACCTTAAAGTTCAATATGAATGCTAGTTATTATTGTTGTTGTTATAATTTTAATTACTTGTGCTCTTGATATCAACTCCTCCAGGAGCTGCCCCCTTTATAATAGTTCATTCTTTTTCTCTCCTCATTCATCTCTCTTTATTTGTGACTTTCCTTCTCTGCTTCCTACAAACATTTAAAAATCTCAGCCTAAAAGAATAGCCATAAAACAACAACCCTTTACTTGACCTCCTCAAGCAATTATCCTAGCCTCTTACTCCATTCAAGACCAATTTCCTAGGATGGCTCATATATGTTTATTGTCTTCATTTCTTTTCCTCCCTTGTACTTTACAATTCTTTGCAAAGTAACTTCTTACACTACCATGCAAGTGAAATGGCTTGTTCCATGGTTATCCAAACTTTGTCTTCTTAATATTTTACTTCTTCAGTTTTTAACATTGTTGATCAACCTCTCCTCCTAGATAGTCTCTCTTCCCTTGATTTCCATAACAGTATTTTTTTCTTGGTTCTTCTACCTCTCTGACACGGCTTCCCAGGCTCTTTTGCTTGATCATCAACCATTTTTTTACCCATTATGTGTGAATTTCATCTCAAAGATCATTTGTTCTTCCCCCCTCTCTCTCCCTTCTTTCCAATCCATCCTCTACTTAGCAGCCAATGTGATTTTACTAAAGCACAGTTCACCCATATCAAACCCCACCGCCTCAATAAACTTCAGTGGTTCCCTATTACCTCCAGGATCAAATATAAAATCATCTGTTTAGCATTTAAATCTCTTCACAATCTGTCTGCTTCCTATCTTTTCAGTCTTTTTACATTCCTGCTGTATGATCCAGCTACATTGTTCTATTTACTTTTCTTCATGTATGACTGTGAATTTTACTTTCAGTATCCCATAGCTAGGATGCTTTCTACTTCCTCATCTCACATTTCTTTCTTCTTCCATTTTGTTCAAGACTCAGCTCATGAAATTAAAAATGTTTTGTATAAGTAAAACAAATATAGCCAAGATTAGAAGGAAAGCAGAAGATAGTAGAAAAAAATTTATAGACAGTTTAATCAGATAACTGTCTCAGATCTAAAATATATAAAGAGCTTTGTCAAATCTATAAGAATATGAGTCATTTCCCAATTGATAAATGGTCAAAGTATTTAACAGGCAGTTTTCCAATGAAGAAATCAAAACCATTTATAATCATATAAAAATGCTCTAAATCAGACCTTTTCAAGTCATAAACTTCTTTGGGTTGCAGATAGGTTAGACTAGAGACAGACTGACAATGATTGGTTGCTGTGGGTCATGTGACAAACAGGAGCATACTTAGTGGCAATCCTACATTTTTCACAGGCTGCCCTTTGGTGAGTTGAAAGCAGTCCATGGGTCATATGTTGTGCAGGCCTGCTCCAGATTATTATTGATTAAAGAAATGCAGATTAAAACAACCTTTTACACCTACCAGATCGGCTAAAATGATAGAAGGGGAAAGTGACAAATATTGGAGAAGATGTGGAAAAATTGAGATACCAATTCATTGTTGGTGGAATTGCAAGATGATTCAACCATTTTAGAGGGCAATCTGAATTATGGCCAAAAAGTTAGTCAACTGCCTATAACCATTGACCCATCAATACCACTATTTTGTCTATTTCTAAAACTGATTAGGGAAAAAGAAAAAGAAAAGTACCCAAATGTTCTAAAATTTTTATAGCACCTCTTTCTATGGTGGCAAAGAACCGGAAATTGTAGGGATGCCCATCAATTGGGGAATGACTGAACAAGTGATGGTAGCTGATTGTGATGGTATGGGATATGCTATAAGAAATGATGAGCTCAATGATTTTATAAAAACATAGAATAACTTGCATGAAATAATAAAGAATGAAATGAGCAGAACCAAGATAAGATTCTATACAATAACAGCAATATTGTTTTAAAAACAACTTTCAGCAAATATATCTGTGTGTATATATCTATGTGAGTATATATCTATGTGCATATATATCTATGTGCGTATATATCTATATATATGTGTGTATACATACACACATACATGCACACCTATTTCTGCCTCGTGGTAGCCATCTTTAGGGAGAGAGGGGGGAAAAAGAAAAAAAATTACATGATAATTTTGTTGTATATTTTAAATTAATAGTAAGTTGTGCATAGTGAATTTGCAGTTTCATGTACAATCCTCTTTACTGTTGTACTATGTTACGGAAATGTTTGTTTTATTCCACAAATTAGAAATAAAGTTTAAAAAAGAAATAGAATAGTAGCAGTGAAAAAAGAAGGGGGTCTACTATGTTACAGAAATGTTTGCTTTATTTAATTTCAGAAAAAAATAAGTAATATTAAAAAGGAAAAGAAGCTCAAATTTTATCACCTGCAGGAACATCATGCCTTCCTTCTTCTATTTACCTTGTATCTTCTACTTTCTTTGTATGTATTTTCTATCATACATAGATATATGTGTTTGAATGTTGTAAATCTTCGCTTCCCCCTCCCATACACAGTAATATTGGAGACAGAGACCATCATTTGTTTTTCTTCATATCCCCAGAACTTAGTACAGTTCCTGGTACATAGAAAATACTTAATAAAGGTTTATTGACTGTCAGACCCTTTTCTTCTTTGTGTCCACTTTCAACCTTGCTGACCCCCATCAGCTTTCATGGCTTCAGCTGTCTTGTCTAAGCAACTGATGCCAAGATCTAGGCCTAAAATTCACACCTGAATTAAAGTCCTATATTACCCACTATCTTCGGGCATCTCTACCTTTATATCCCATAGTAAACTAATCAACCTCTCTATGTAGAAAATGGAACTTATTGTATTTTCCCACAAATTTCTGTATTTGTCTTGAGAAAATCATGATCCTCTCAATCATCCACATTCACTGCCTTGGGGGTCATACTTGTCTTTTCCCCTTTCCTTATACACTGGATCTAATAAGTTGCTAAGTCATGGCCATTCTACATTTCTCACACTCTACCTTCTGTCACTTCAACCACCAACTCCTCAACTTCATGCAGTGCCTCATCAGTTCTCACACGGATCATTAAAATAGCCTCCTAAATAGTCTCTCTTATTCCAATCCCTTCCCTTTGTAATCCATCCTCCATACAGTGTCCAAATTTACATTTATTTTGTCCATCATTTATTTCTTTTTAAATTTTTTTATTGTTCTTTGTCCTTTGTTTCAAAGAGGACAAATGACATTGGGGGTGATGTCTTGACTCAAGTACAAATTGGTTTTAAGTGACACAAAGCTTCACAAAGTCATCAGCTTTACTTTCTCTTCCAGAGCCACTGAAGTCCAGTGGCAAGAAAAAAGTCAAGACAACTACTGATAGCCCAGGATGCAGTGGGTGATCTTCACTGTTTGATAAAACTCTAAGTGCTTCACAGAGTATGTTTCAGCCACCTTCATGGCCTTTGGAACAATTTTCACCTCCTTGGGGTAGATATTCCCCCTAACTCATCAATGGATTTGGTGTCTGTAAGTTACTTTCAACCTGGTTTAGCCCCCTGCCAAGATGGTTTTTTCAGTGTGTAGCCACTGTAAATGCTACTGTATCTTGGAGCCACAGGTAAGAGTTGGGTGAATCAGGTGGACACCAAAGTTGGTTCAGCAGCCCCTCACACTAGAGGTGTTAGTCCTCCCATGAACCACTTTAAGAAATATCTCAAATCCTCTAAGGCAGCTAGGTTCCTTCTGGCTAAGTAGCACTGTTTTCTTCATTTTCTCCAGTGATATATTCATTCATTGACCTCTGGATAAGGATCTCACATTTAAAATGCCAATAGTTAAAAAATGCTTATAGGTGGTCTGAAAACAGTGTGATTCTTGGAATCCTGCATTCCCTTTCCTCCAACTCTGACACCATTGCTATAGATACAAGAGTCACCATAAATGGCAAGTCAGGAGGATATAAGTTCAAATCATAGTTTAGATATATATTAACCATGTGATTAGACAAGTCACTTAACCACGCTTAACTTCAGTTTCCTCATCTGTAAAATGTAAATAATAATAGTACCTACTTTTCAAGATTGTCATAAGGATCAGATGCAATAATATTTGTGAACTTTGAAGTGATGTAAATGCTATTTGTTGTCATTGTTATCAGAATTGATGACTCTTAGGAGGTTGTGTAACATGCTTTACACACGTCCTGAATAGACAGTAGACCTTTCTGTTGTTGTTGTTGTTGCTGTTGTTGTTGTAATGAAGCCAACACTTCATATTCTCTGGGTTCAATTGTTTATAATGGAACCAGTTTTCAATAATGTAGGGGCTTTTTCATAATGTTCATCAAATATAGCAGATATTTTTCAGTGTGTGGCCTTAGCTTGTCAGATGGGTTCTTAGCTACCAATATTTCAAGGGTTTTCTATGTGGCCTAACTTCTCGTGCTAACACTCATCTATGTTTCCCAATCATACTAAGTGATCTCCATCTTATTATTATTGTTATTATTATATCTCAACTGACTTGGGATTTTATTCTTATTTTTTTTATTCCAGTTCTTCAGTTCAATTCAAACTTAGTCTGGATGATAATTTTTCAATTGTACAGTTTTGTACAATTACAAAGTTGTGCAATTTACAACGATGTATGTTGTAAAGACAAAGCATTTTCAGCTATGGCTTGGACTAGATGACCCCTAAGGTCCTTTTAAACACCAAGATTCTATGTTTCTGTACTTAATTCCATTTATTTTGTTCCAATTCAATTAAAGAACCATTTCTCAAGTGCTTACTATTTCCCGGCACTATATTAGGTATAAAGATAAAACTCAAGTCCTAGAATCCATTATATACTTTAAAAAAATTAACATAACCTTTCCTTTTCCCCCTTTATTTCCTAAAATAAAGGTTTCAATATCATTTAATGAAGAATCCCTTCTTAGAAATGCTAGTTTCAGTAGTGAAGGGGGATGTCTTAGGATAAACAATGAATATTTTTCCATCCCCCCAAGGTTATTTTGAAACTTGTGGTACATTGAATTTATAGATTCATGTATACAGAACCATGCCATAGCATACAAAATATATGCCAATAAATAGAACCAATTGGTTTATTTCACACCCAAAAAAGAGACAAGGAGAGTGTTCTTCCTATCAGTAGAGATGATAGAATTGAAGGAAGGATATGTTAGTAAAAATGTCATTCTCTCCCCACTCTATCCCCCTTCAAGCTCTCTGAAATCACTGTTTCAATGGAATTTGTTTACTCAAATCCACATCTTTGTTGCTTTCAAGTATTGGCATGTTTGAATGTTTACCACTCAAACCCAACATAGAAGTGTTTTCTTTTTTAGGTAAGATCAGGAAAAGAGGTACCGAATGAATAACACTTGATTGGAAATGGCAAATAACCATGTAATTAAACTGTAAACACTATGTGTGGTGATTTTAATGTAATTTAAGGACTTGTAAATTACATGGTCATAAAATGGAACTTGGGCTCATGTTTTACAAAAATATCCATGTTTGTGTGAGATTAATTAGTGCAGCTTGCATGCAGACATTGAGCAATGCACTCTCTTAACATTCTCATTTATAGGTTCTTTTTGTTTGTTTTTTTAAATATATAAGGCTTGTGCAGTGATTTGTCTTTTCGGGCTTTAGGAAATGGTTATCTGGAGCTTTAATTGTCTATAGATTTCTATGGTAGTCAGAGCCCCAACCAAGTCTTTAACCAAGCCTTGTAAAGTCTTAAGCAGGCAGGGTTCTAATTCTAAGCAAATGTTTCATTATTTAATTATTGAAGTGGGCCAGTCAGTCTAAAATAGAATTCTATGGTTAGTTATTCAGTATCTCTTTGGCCCCTTCCCTGGACTGATAAATGCCTAAAGAGGAACTCCTAACTAATGAAAGACTCCACAAATATGGTGGGAACTAGTTTTACCTTTTATTTCTATCTCTAACCCTTAGTGTAATGCCTAACACACCAGTAAGTGCTTAATTAATGTGTATTGATTGAGTCAATGTACTCCAGAAACCCGAAGCCTTCAGGGCATGTCTTTAGCTAAAAGTCACAGATAAATGGTTTTGAAGTTATTGGTCTCCCTTGACATGTGGTAGATTAATAGAATTAGGGAATCTTGAATTGATATGGATCTTTGAAGTCATCTAGTCAAACTCACCTGAGAGTTCATACTCCAGCTTCCACTTGAATACGTCCACTAATAGGAGCCTACACAAAGCAGCCTGTACTATTTTTAGACTTCTCTATTCAAAAGTTCTTCCCTATTATCAATCCAAAATATGTTTCCATGTAATTTCTTCCCTGGGTCCCAATTCTTTTCCCAATCAATGCAAAGAAAGTGCAACTCTTCTACATCATATCAAAACTTCAAATATTAGAGAATAACTACTGCATTGCCCCTAGCTCATCTTTCTTTCCCCCTAACTACAATGTCCTGGTTCCTTCTAATATCCATTATATAACTTCATTTTAAGTATCGCCTACATTGCCACGATTACCCTAACGTGGAACATTATTCAGTTTGTTATTATCCATTTAAAATTATACAAAACAAAACACAGTACTTTTATATATGCATCCTGACAAGAAAATGGTCTAATGAACTAATGGTTCATGCCTAAGTTACCTTAGGTGGTGATGGTGGTGATTCTCCTCCTCGTCCTCCTCCTCGTCCTCCTCCTCCTCCTCCTCGTCCTCCTCGTCCTCCTCCTCTTTCTCCTCCTCCTCTTCTTCTTCTTCCTCCTCCTCCTCCTCTTCCTCCTCCCCTCCTCCTTTTCCTCCTTCTCAGCTATGTAATACTGTTCAAATAGAGCTAAAGAGATAGGGAAGGAATGACTAGAAAGATGGGAGGATAATCAGGAGAGCCTAGCATTCCTGAAGTGAAGGGAAGGGAGGTTAGTAGATGGGAGGGGCTAGACAATAAAGACAAATGATACAGAGATAAAAAGAAAGATGAGTAATGAAAAGGGAACAATAGGTTTCAGCAATTAGGAAGCCCTTTCAACTTCTGCAAGAGAAATTTTAATAGAGTGATATGGACAGTGTCCATATTGCAAGCATCTGAGCAGAGAAGCTTTCTGCTCTTGGAAGGTATAGACAACTTCTTTAAGAAATTTGACACTGGAGGATAGTAGACTGTGGGATAGTAGATAAAATGCATGAGAAAGAAAAGTCAAGGAAAAACTTTCTCAAGATCAGGAAGAACTGAGAGTATTTGCATACAAAGGAAAAGCAGCCTTTAGAGGGAAAGAGATTGAAAAGCCATGAAAAATAAAGGTTGACTGGTGAGGCACAGGTGTGGAGGAGTGTTTCACAGACGGATACATGGGAGGCACTGGAGTTTGTGGACCCCAGTCTCTAACAGGTTCACTCTTGATCTGGTCAGACAGGAAGGCAGCTTCAGAAGGGTTACTAATCTTAATTTATTCTAGTCTAGTCTTCTCATAAGGGTTGCTAATAATGGGAGCACCAGCTTCTACTGCATTCCCTACTCACCCTTCTCTCAGGGACTGGCATGAAGAGGGGGCAACTACCCCTATGTCTCAATGAGGTCGATCAAGATGGGCACAGCAATCCAGTATGTGAACCCCCTAAATTCCCTCAAGTCTCAATGGAGGCCAGTTGATGCAGGTACATGCATTCTTCTATGCATTTACCCAAGTTCCAAATGGGCTCTCTCATGGGTTCCCCTATGGATTCCCCATGGTTTCCTCACTCACTGACCAATGCCCACTTGTTTCTTAGGGCAACAAAGAAGGCATCTTGGCAACATTAATCTCACATGGTTAACTTTAGCAATATTGTCATCTGCACAGGCATAGTAAATGTCACATCATGTCAACCCATATCTCATGACGCAGCCTCAGTAGGACTATCACTGTGATTCTAGGACTTAATATCTAGGATCAATGGGGCTATTCTGGGAGCTATTATCTAACAACTGGATGCTAGACATTGCCATGGCCATGGATTCTGAGAAAATAAACTCTAAAAAGGATAACAAAATTCTTCTTACTTACAAGGAAGTAAGAAGAAATGTGCTAAAGAGTACACAGAGGGATGAGCCTTAATGAAGAGTAAGGATCCTTGTTCCACAGTCTGGATTACCTGTTGAGATTACCTTTTATCTACTATCTAGGTATGTACATATTCACATAACTCTCCCATTAACATGTGAGTTACTTCAGGGCAGGGCCATTTTTGTCTTTCTTTGTATAGCCTCATGAGACTCTGTGGGTCCTCATCCTAACTCACACTCACACTGAGAGATCTGGTCCCCTTTAGAACCAAGTTAGCTATATCTACTCTCAGGATTCTGGAGGTAACTATGAGAGGTTGGAAGTGATTTCTGATGTTATCAACTTGAGTCTCTATTCTGGTGTGTTCTTCCCAATATCAATCGGCAATTATAAGTAGTATCTGGGCATCTAGGAGGCACAGTGGATAGAACTTGAAAATCAGGAAGATTAGTTTTCCTGAGTTCAAATCCAGCCTTAGACACTTAACTAGCTGTGTGACCCTGGACCAGTCACTTAACCCCCATTTACCTTGGTTCTACATCAGTAAAATGAGCTGGAGAAGATGGCAAACCATTCCAGTATCTTTGCCTAGAAAACCCCAAATGGGGAATGATTCAAGTAGTATTTGAGGTATATCATTAACTGACCTAATGATTAGTGCCCCAACATAAAAAAAATCTATCAATATCCGTTAGATTTTATATAGAGATTTTTACTGAGAAGATATAACATGAAGAGAAGTTCCTCCCAAAACAAAGTATATTATTCTCCCTCATGCTACTTTGGTCACTGGGGATAGCGGGCTGAAACTTAACATAGTTGCTACAAAGTATTGCTCCACCAAATTCACTTAGGAATGCGAGAGTCAATGAAAAAATCTCTGTAGAAAACATCTCAACTGCCATGTCTGATTTGCTGCTATGTTGGATCAAGCAGGTCACTCCTTCCTGAGCTTGGCTGTTGGAAAATTATGAAACAAACTTCCATTCCTGAACCTTTGACTGCTTGCTCTCCCTGCTTTTCAAATTTCACAAGCCTGCTGCCATCTGTAACACTCCTTAACCTAAGAGTAGGGGAGAAAAGACACAAAAGATACAGAAGGAACAGCAGAGCCATATGTTTATGCTTTCATGATAACTCAGATGGGGTGGAGACAATAGGTTGGTGGTACAAGCACTCTGTGTGTGTATGCACTTGTGTGCCTCTGTGTCTCTGTCTCTTTCTGTATCTCTGTCTCTATCTCTCTGTCTCTGTCTCTCTCTGGCTCTATGTCTCTGTCTCTTTGTCTTTGTCTGTGTCTGTGTCTCTCCTCTCCTCTCCTCTCCTCTCCTCTCCTCTCCTCTTCTCTCCTCTCCTCCTCTCTCCTCCTCTGTCCTTAGAGTATCTATGGATACTTTGAAGTCCACGTGGGAACTGCTTGAGGTTAAGTGCACTCCATGTGTTCCTGAGGACTAGGTTCCCATTGTTCAGTTCTCACATTACATTTTCTTCCCTAGTGCTTAGCAGAATGTCTGGCACATAGTAAGTAAGTAATAAATGCTTGTTGACTGATTGACTGACAGTCTGGCCCCTACCTGTCTCTATTTCCTTACACACAATATACTTTGGTCTGCATTCTCTTCCCTTTATACAACTCTCACTCTCGCATATCATGCCGAATGCTGTTCTTCTTCAACTCTACCTTGTAGAACCCTTAGGTTTCTTTGAAGCATAGCTTAGATGCCATCTCCTACAGGAGATATTTCTCTTTTTTATAGTATTATTTTTTCAACAACATGTAAAGATTGTTTTTAACAGTCATTTTTTAAATAAAATTTTGAGTTTCAAATTTTCTCCCTTCCCTTCCACCTCCCTAAGATGGTAAGCAATTAGATATAGGTTATACATGTGCAATCATGTAACACATATTTCTGTATTTGTCATGTGAAAGAAGAAAGTTTGCAAAAAAAAATACAGTTTGTAAAAGGAAATAACAAACAAAAATGAAATGAAAATATGCTTTGATCTGGACTGAGACTCCATCAGTTCTTTCCCTGGATATAGACACTATTTTTCATCATGAGTCTTTTGGAATTGTCTTGGATCATTGTATTGCTGAGAAGAGCTGAGTCTGTTATAATTGATCATCACACAATATTGCTGTTACTGTGTAACATTTTCTCATGGTTCTATTCACTTCACTCAGCATCACAGCAAGTCAGTCTTTCCAGATTTTTCTGAAATCTGTCTAATGGTCCATTCTTAGCACAACAGTATTCTATTACATTCATATACCACAACTTGTTCAGCCATTCCCCAATTGATAGGCATCCCCTCAATTTACAATCCTTTGCCACCACAAAAGAGTTGCTACAAATATTTTGTTGTATGTAGGTCTTTTCCCCTTTTCTATGATCTCTTTGGGATGCAGATCTAACAGTGGTATTGCTGGATCAATACACAATTTGATTGCCCTTTGAGCCTAGTTCCTAATTGCTCTACAAAACAGCTGAATCAGTTCACAATTCCATCAACAATGCCTTATTGTTCCAATTTTCCCACATCCTCTCTAACATTTATTGTTTTCCAGCATATTAACTCATCTGATGGGTTTGAAGTGGTACCTAAGAGTTGTTTTAATGTGCATTTCTCTAATTAATAGTGATTTAGAGCATTTTATATGACTATAGATAGCTTTGATTTCTTCATCTGAAAACTGCCTATGCATATCCTTTGACCATTTATCAACTGAGGAATGACTTGTTTTCTTATAAATTTGACTCAGTTCTCTATACATTTGAGATATGAGGCCTTTATCAGAGACACTTGATTTTAAAAAATGTTTCCCAATTTCTAACTCCCTTCTAATCTTTCTTGCATTGATTTTGTTTATATACGACTTTTTAAATTTAATATAATCAAAATTATCCATTTTATATCTCATGACACTATCTCTTATTTGGTCATAAATTCTTCTCTTGGGAAATTTTTCTTACATTCTCATTTTTTTGTATTCTTCCTTCATTAAAATATTTATTCTGTATTTCTTTTATTTGTATGTATTTATATGTGTATATATTGTCTTCTCCCAGTAGAATGTAAGCCCCTTGAGATCAAGTACTGTTTTGTTTTTGTATGTGTTTGTTTTCCCATAGCCAGTGCTCAATAAGTATTTTTAAATTAATTTGAACTTCTTACTCTGTCACCAGAATGAAGGAGGAGATCAGGGATGAGGATACAGAGAAGTTTTGAGAAATAGGAAAGAAATTGAGGAAGCTCACTTCAAATGGTCTCAAGGGAATGAAGAGACCAAATCATCTATTATTATGGGCATGGTTGGGGAATTCAGGAAGGAAGAAAGGACTCCAAAAGTTGTTGTGTCAATAAGACGGGAAATTAATGAGAACAGTTTAAAAGGTTTAGAGAGAAGCAGCAAATGCCCAGTTTTTTATGTGTACTATAAAATTATAATAAATGAAATCGGTTCAATTTTGTGGCTTTCCCTTGGCGACGTTCAGTATTCTGAGGACAGGAATGGTAAAAATCATTGCCTGCATATTGCCAGTTCCTAAGTCCAGTTGTGTTAGTATATGCAAAATTCAATTCAGTATATGAGTACTGTGCCTATAATATGCCAGGCCCTGTACTAGGTGCAGAAGGCACAAAGATAAAAATAAACAGTCCCTGTCCAAAGTGCTTGCAGGAAATAGCCATTGACATAGCACCTACTATCCAATATTATCTTATTTGATCATCAAAACCACCCTGCAAGATAGGCATGATTATTTTCCTCATTTTTCAGTCAAGGAAAACAGGTGAAGTCATTTACACAGTGTCAGACGGCTAGTAAGTTTCTGAAGTTAAATTCGAACTCAGATCTTCCTGACTCCAGGAAGACAGAGCCAGCCCTCTATCTACTTGGTCAAATGACAACTATCCCTATGAGTTCAAGTCACTTAAACACTGAAGAACCACAACCAGTTATCACTGAAAGAAATTAGAGGACAAACAATGAGCTAATAATCATTTATTGAAAGCACTACCTGCCAGGTGTTGTGCTAAACAAAGGTGAAACTGAAACAGCCCCTGCCCTCAAGGAGCTTACATTCTAGTCGGGAAATACAATGTGCTTACATGTAAGAGTGTGTATATGTGTGTCTCTATATGTATATATAAATATGTACATATATAATGAATACTAAGTGGTTGGGGGAGGGGAAGTAATAGCATGGGAGGGGGACAGGAGGGCCAGGAAAAGCTTCAGGTAGAAGCTCAGATACATAAATACAAAGTTATTCAAAACAAACACAGAATAATTTTTTTCTTTTGACAGGAAAGGGTAAAGAGTATGGCACTAATAGCTAAGGGAATGAGGAAAACCTTCTTATAGGAAGTGATCATTAAGCTGAGCTTTGTAGGAAGCTCTAGGTTACAAGAAGTAGGAGGTAAGAAGAAAGAGCCTTCCTAGGCATAGGCGAAAACCAGGGCAAACGAACGGAGGCAGATATGGAAGGCCCTATGCTGGGATGAGCAAGCAAGTCAGTTTGGCTGGAATATGGAGTGAAATGCGGGAAGGTAATATGTAATCATCTTGTAAGGATAGATGGGAGCCAGATTGTGAAGGGCTTTAAATGCCAAATTTTATCTCAGAGGCAACAGGAAGCTGCTGAAGCTTCTTGAGCTAGAGAGTAAGAGGAAATCCTTTATCACTCCAGAACCATGGCTGATGAAATGTCATGACAGTTGACACAATTTTAGGGAGTACTGTGTTTCTCCAAAGGTTTATTCATGGACATGTCAAAGAGAAGGGCCCTGATTCCTCTCTTCTTTGTTCAGTCAGGGTGTCCACACTATCCTTCCAGTCTGGAAGGAAAGCATCACTTTCTGACAAGGTACAAACATTTAGCTTTTGCTCACTCTAGTGAAATTTCAGACTATTTGATTCTCGCTCTGATTATTGTGCTCTCAGGTAAATTAAATGTCAGAGTGAGAGATGGCTTCACCCTGTTCCAGAGCTGGCTTTCCTCATTCCTAAGAGGTCAGTGGGGAGCAGTCAGCACAGCAGAGCACAACCTGAGTGGGTACATTTCTATCAAGTTCCAAGCACTGTTGCTGTCACTCATCCTGGCTTGGAGGTTGTCCCCCCACTCTATGCGCCTTGCCCAGCTACAAAGACAAAATGGTTCACAGATTTCAAAGATGAAGACAAGTCTCAAAGAAGGCCTGGTGACAGCAGGGAGCATAATAAAAAAAATACTGAGGGTGATCAGGTCACCTTCTCTGTGCTCTGAGGATAAAGAAGGAATAGCAACCTCACTGATCAGCAAAAGTAAAATGGAAGAAAAGGAAAAACAATAAAGACTCTTTATAACAGTGAGGCAGCATGGTGCATGGGGATGTGTAGAACAGTGGATTTGAGATCAGTAGCTCCAGGTTCAAATCCCACCTAAACCAGTTACTAGCTGGGAAATGGCAATTGGCCTCTCTGAGCCCCAGGTTTATTATTTGTAAGATAATGGGGCTGGATGAGTTGGCCTCTGGGGTTCCTTCAAGCTCTGGCTATGATCCTGTGATTCCTTATACGGAATCCCTGGTGTACTCCTGTTCCTCATCCTTTCCACCCATCACACCACCTCAAAAAGTTGCCTTCCAAGTAGGGCAATCTTACAGCTGGTTCCCCATTGCTATCCAAATTGTACACCTGAACGTACCAGCCCCACTGAAGTTGGAACTTAGTTTGGGCTTGTTAGTGAACCAGGAGAAGCCAGGATTTCTTTGTGTGGGCAGGGGCTCAGATCACCTCCAGGTGTGTGAGAGAGATTAGTCCATCAATGGAATATAAATAGAGCAGTACATCAGTCTTCCTCATTGCCTCCTTCTTCAACCCCATCCTCTTGGGCTATGTATTAGAGGGTGCAGATATATCATCTGGGAAGTTTTCCAGGTTCATTTTTTAAGAAAGTCAGGTATTCAGCATAATATGGTCTGCCTGGAGCAAGGTTCTTTGGTTTGTCACACTGCCATGAGCAGCAGCCGAGTGGATGTGCCCTCTGAGTACATGCTGAGAGGGGAGGGCAACTCACAGTGAGTGACAATATGCTCCCAGCCCTGGCATGAGGCCGGAAGGCTTGCCTGGGTCACTCTCTAACCTGGATCTCCTTCATGGCTCATTACATGGTGTCAATAGTTTGAAATAAAGTGAATTAGAAATAGGTAATGATCCCTCACTTGGAAACTCTCTTGGGAGTGAGGGTGAGAGGGGACAGTGTATATATTTAACAATACCATCTTTGGATTTGCCTGCTTACCAAGGGAAAGATGTTGGAGCTCTAGCAAGTAAATAGTACAGGAACTCTCATAAATACTCATTTAAAGCATGGCCCATTCTGGGATCCCTGGAAGACAGAAAGAGGTCCCTGCCTTTCCTAAATTAATCTTTATAGGCTTGTCCTTAGGATATGCGTCCTTAGCACAGACACTGGAAACACTAGGGAAAGCAGAGTAGCTAAACCCAAACACAGGTCATTGACTCTTAGAATTTCAGAACAGGAAGGGACCTTAGAGTTCATCTTATTTTATGGAGGAGGAAATGGGGCCATATAGAGGTTTAGCAAAATGGGCAGAGTGCTGGACTTGGACTCTGGAAGATTTGAGTTCAAATCTTGCCCCAGACACTTTCCAGGTAACCCTGGGCAACTCATCTAACCTCTAAGCCTCAGGTTCCTCAGTCATAAAACAGGTTTAATAAGAGTATCTATTTCTATGGGTTATTTTGAGAACTAAAGGAAATTTCATATACTCACATATATGTATATATATAAAACATGTGATAATATCATATGTGTATTTTAGCTATATAACCACACATGTGCATACATATATAATCACATGTATATTGGTATATAATCACATATAGGCATAAATATATACAAAGTATTTTTTATAACTTAATGCAAATTATTACTGTTGTTGTTGTTACTCAGCCAATTTCTTGTGTGTTGGATGTGTTTCTCTTAAAATCAGAGAACCTGAACGTTCCTACATCAAGGAAGATATTTCAGGGTTTGGGGGATGATCACTCTGTTTTGAAACTGACTTCATTAAAAACTCTTAGTGCAAGGCAATGAGCCATGAAGGAGAGCCATAGCTGGGAATGCAACCAAGTCCCCCCATCGCACAAACTGGAGAGGCAATCTGGTCCATTGACACTAAAGGAATATACCATTTTTTTCCTTTTCACTGTGAGCAAAATTAGACTTTTTTGGAGAGAAGATTAGACTCTCAGGCAGAATGATCTTATCAGAATGGACCCCGGTCCTTACCAGCTGCTGTTTGTGTTACGGCCATCCTTGGACCAATAATATAGCACATTGCTGAATCTGAAATGTACCTTGTTCATCACAGGAACTGGTATTTTGGCTAGTCTGGGAATAAGTAGCTTGTTTGAGAAACGGCTTTACTTCAAAACAAAGCTCATATGCTTCATTTTCATAATCAGGTTATCCTCAATAACATTTGATTTGCATAACTTTGTGCCCCTCAGAAATATACTTTTCTTTGTTTACCATAATCCTTCTATGCCAGAAAAATATGGTTGATGGATTAAGAAACTTGATAAATATATCAATCAGCAAACATTTACTAGGGTTATTGACCTACCTTGAAATTATTTTACATTTACTTTTATATAGCTTGTTTTTGTGCCCATGTTAGATGAGAACACAGGAGAAAATAAGATATCAGTATGGAGGTTTTGTCTTATTTTTTTTCTTTGTAAACCCCTCTACCCATCCCCCTGCCACCATCAGCAGAGTGCCTGCCACAAAGAAAGCACTAAAGTCTTGTTGAATTAAGTTAACAGAATTGAGTATCCACTATGTGCCCAACATAGCTCTAAGCCTCTAAGCATTGTGGGCGGGGAGGGGGAGGGATATCAGTGGATTATAAATATTGCCCTTGTTCTTATTATTCCTTAAGATCTTGTTGAGAAGATAAAATTAGAATAGAGAACAATAAGGTAATTTGTGTAACTCTGACTATACTAGGAGCTCAGAGAAGGATGTGAGGGAAGTGAGGGAAAGCTTCATGGAAGAGACAGTTTTACTGGGACTTTGAATGATGTCTGAAAATGCTTTTATAAATATTATTTCACTTGATCCTCATAATATCCCTGGAAAGTAGGCGTTTTATTCCCATTTTATAGATACAGAAACTAAAGTACAGAACAGTAATGTAACTGATATATGGTTACAGAGGTAGTAAATATTGGAAGTTGGGATTTGAACCTAGGTCTTCCTGAATCTAAGCACAGTGCTCTATCCACAGTGCCACCTAGTTCCCCCTTAGGCAAGTTTCTTGACCTCTCTGGGTCCTAGCTTTATTTTGGTAAATTAATTAGACTAGATATATAAGGTCTCTTTCAACTCTAAATATATAATTCTTTTCAATATTGCACTAACCAGTTAATTTGAAATAGTTAATTTGGAAAAGTTTGAATGACAATGTGGCTAACATACAATTTTATGAAAGCATATCCATCTTATAAAGTGGGAGTGGGCACCTTTATATTTAGAAA
Source organism: Pseudocheirus occidentalis (assembly GCA_028646575.1). Classification (NCBI taxonomy): domain Eukaryota; kingdom Metazoa; phylum Chordata; class Mammalia; order Diprotodontia; family Pseudocheiridae; genus Pseudocheirus; species Pseudocheirus occidentalis. Next base: position 144,585,890 of record CM053594.1, on the reverse strand, counting down.
CGTGTTTTCAATGCATAAATGTCAACCCAAGGGGACATAACAAGTAGTGCTCTGTCCAGGACTCAGTGTTTAAAATTGTCTTCAATGATGTTGGTAATGAATTAAGGTATATCTTGTTGTTTCTGGGGAAGAGGTGAGAAATAGCCAAGATATTATAGGGAAGGATAAAAAAGCTAACAAAATGAAATTTAATCACAATAAGTAACTTCATCATCAGACTTCACATTCTTGAGGGTTAAGGCCAACAAGGAGTGAGCTCTGATAGGCTATGAGAATGGAACCAAGGGCAAACTATGTCTCCTGCCCAAGGACCAATTTAGCTTTGTATGGGGAGGCTCATTACCAGTCAGTTGGTTACTAGGTGATGAATTAGTTAATTATGGTGAGCCACAAAATAAAGGAAAGTACATAATGGTCCTCACTCTTTTGTGGCCATTTTTTATACAATGAGGCTTATATGGGCCAGAGGAGGGCACAGGGTAATAAGAACCATAGTTTTTACACTATCTTTAAACATCAATTTAACCATTGTTCCTTTAAACAAGACTATAGGATGGATCAGTTGAAAGATATTGGAATTGAAGAAATATTTGTCCAACGACCAACAAATCAACTGGACCCTATTAATAATGACATTCCCTATGAAGGAAAGCATAATTCATAAGGAAATTGAAGGCAAATGGAAGGATGACTCACAAGCTTCACTTTAAAGAAACAAGAAAGAAGTTGGTAGAGTTAATTTTAACATGCATGCAAAAAATACAAGAAACATTCATGGGACATTTGGTCCTCTCACCTTGCTTAGCATAAACAAAAAGACCACCCATGATGATAATCACAGATTAGGCAGTAACATTTGCTAAAGAGGATTAAGACTCAGAGAAATTTGGAGTAGAGCCAAGGTGGGGGAGTAGAGCCTGGGACCCTGCTGAACTCTCCCAATACTTCCTTCCAAACAACTTTAAAATAATGCCTCAAATAAAATTTTGGAGCAGTGTAGCCAACAAAAGGTCACAGAGAGACATTTTTCCAAGCTAAGAATACTTTCTAGGGTCCAAAGGAAGGGTCTGTAGCACTGGGGTAGAAACAGACCCAGAGTGCAACAGGACCACCACTGGTAGGTCTTGGAGGTAGCTACAACAGTAGCAGCAGCTTCAGGAGTTGTTAGCCAAGAGTTGTTAAGGAATATGACAACTGGTGAGAAAGAGATTACAGGGACCCTTTGCTAGCAATGGTGGTAGTTGGAGGCAATTGGTAATTCTATATAAGCAATTCTAGGTCACATTTCCAGGGAAAGAGGAATGCTTGAATTTAATCATGAGAGAACAGGAGCCTTGGTCACAGTTCCAGGGCTACAGTGCCAGTACTTACAGTCACAGGAGAAGAAGACCCTTCCTTGGTAAAGAAGAGGGACAGACCAGGACAATAGTGACCACAACTCTCTCAGGATAATAATAACTTGGAAGCACCAAAAACTTTCAGACCTCCAGAACTAGCACTAAAAACAGCAGTATGAAAAAGTCTGAAGGTTGGCACAGTGTCTTCACATGCAGAGCCCAATTTTAACATAAAGTTCAAAGTAAAGAAATAGGCTGGGAAAATGAGCAAACCACAAAAAAAGGACTTGACCATGAAAAGTTAGTACAATAGCAGGGAAGACGAAGACATAAATTCAGAAGAAGACAACAATTTGAAAAGTTATAAGCAAAATCTCAAAGAAAAATACTAATTGGGACCAAGACTAGCAAGAATTTTTGGAAGAGTTAAAGAAAGATATGAGTGATAAAGGAAACATTGGAAAAGAAATGTGAGTCATACAAGAAAATTATAAAAAAGGGGGCAGAGTCAAGATGGTGGCATAGAAGCAGCAAAACTCTGCAGCTCTCCCCATAACCACCTCAAATACCTATAAAATATGACTCTAAACAAATTGTAAAGCTCCAGAACTCACAAAATGACAGAGTAACAAAGCTCCTGCTGAAGGCAACCTGGCAGGCAGATGGGAAGGGGTTCATTGCAGTGTGCTAGAGCCCAGACCAGCACTGCATGAAACCGTGGTGAGAGTCCTAGGGCCACCAGAACAGACCATGGCTGGAGCGCAAATCACCAGCAGCTGTGGCATTTTCCAGAATTACCATCCCATAAGAAACAAGGACTAAGCAAAAGGTCAGTGGAACTTGGATACATTCGGGGGAGAGGGTCTGGCCAACTGCCCCAGGGCAAGAAAGCAGCTGAAGCTGCAGCCCTGCAGCCACCTCCATGTGGCTGCTTTAGAGTTCTCAGCCTGCAGATTGCAGGGGGGGGGGGGGCAAGCGTTCATTCAGAGGCTAAGTACTCTTGCCTTGAGCTGCCTGGATTGAGATCATGGTCTTCAGTGGTGGTCTTCAGGTGTGTTTTCAGTGAGCCTAAGCTGGTGGGGGCTGCAGAAATGGTGGCCTCCTAATAGCTCCAGCAGCTGCAGAAATCCCAGCAATTTGGTAAAGAGCTCTTCCCTCTGAAAGCAGAGTTCTACTGAACCTAAAAGTCAAGTAATTGACTGTCAACATGACTAGGCAAAGGAAGCAAAGCAAACCCAGCATTGCAACTTTTGATTCCTTTTGGGGGGACAAAAGGATCAAAGCATGGAATGGGAGAAAGACAACACATTCAGAACTCCCACACCAAAAGCTTTCAAGAAACACGTAAACTACCTACAAGCCATAGAGCAGCTTAAGAAGGATTTTGAAAACCAAATAAGAGGAGTGAAGGAAAAATTGGGATGAAAAATGAGAATGATGCAAAAAAATAATGAAAAGAGAGTCAACAACCTGACTGAAGAGAATAACACCTTAAAAAATACATTAACTCAAATGGCACAAGAGGACCCAAAAGCCGATGAGAAGAATGCCTTAAAAAGTTGAATTGGCCAGATGGAAAAAGAATCTCAAAAGCTATCTGAAGAGAATAATTCCTTCAGAATTAGAATGGAGCAAATGGAAGCAAATGACTTTATGAGAAATCAAGATACTATTAAACAGATCCAAACAAATGAAAAAATAGAAGGCAATGTGAAATATCTCCTTGAAAAAACCACTGACCTGGAAAATAAGGAGAGACAATTTTAAAATTATTGGACTACCTGAAAGCCATGTCCAAAAAAAGAACCTAGAAATCATTCTTCAAGAAATTCTCAAGGAAAATTGCTGTGATATTTTAGAACCAGAGGGCAAAATAGAACTTGAAAGAATTCACCAAGCACCTCTTGAAAAAAGATCCCAGAAAGAAAACTCCTAATAATGTTATAGCCAGGTTCCAGAGTTCCCAGATAAAGAAAATATTACAAGCTGCCAAGAAGAAACAATTTGAATACTGTAGAAGGACAATTAGGATAACCTAGTATCTAGCAGCTTCTACATTAAGGGATCAAAGGGCATGGAATATGATATTTTGGAGATCAAGGGAGCTGGAATTAAAACCAAGAATCACCTACCCAGCAAAATTGAATATAATGTTCCAGAGGAAAATATGGTCATTTAATGAGATGGAGGACTTCCAAACATTCTTGATGAAAAAACCAGAACTGGATGGAAAATATGACATTCAAATACAAGAAGCATGAGAAGATAAACATGGAAAAGAAATCATAAGGAAATTAATAATTATAACTTATGAAACTTTTCTCAGTATGAGGATAGTTGAAGGGAATATAAATGTGTGTATATATATGTATACATACATATATGTCTATATAAGAGGGTATATATATATGCTTATGATTACATATGTGTGTATATATATATGTGAACATAGACAGAGGGTGCAGGATCAATTGAACAGGATGGGATAATATTTTAAAAGGTGAAACTGAGAAATGGGAGAGGAATAGTTTGAGAGGAGACAGGGAGAAACAGAATGGGGTTAATCTTCTCATATAGAAGAGTCAAGGGATAATTGTTACAATGGAGGGGAAAAACAGGAAGGCAAAAGGGAATGGCTCAGCCTTATTTATATTCAAAACACACAAAAATCTACAGACAGTGGATACAGAGATGATTCCCACATCAGCAACTCATTTGAACCCACTTTCTGTGTGTAGTCAAACCATTAATGAATTAAAGCAAAGGTAAACACCAATGCCAATTTATAAATAAGGAAAAAAGTATGATAAGTAACTGCAAAAGCTTTGATGTGACTTAAACAAAATCCATAAGTCCAAAAATGGGAAATGAAAGAAAATAGACATTAACTCTGATATCATTTCTTACAGAAGTGTTAACCAGGGGGTGGGTAGGTGGCACAGTGAATAGAGCACCAGCCCTGGAGTAAGGAGGACCTGAGTTCAAAATCTGACCTCAGACACTAAAATACACACATACACATACACACACAAACTAACCATGTGACCTTGGGCAAGTCACTTAACCCCAACTGCCCTCCAAAAAGCAAAAAAAAAAAAAAGAAGTGTTAACTCTCAAAGAGAACCACAACAATGAGGTCAATAGAGCATAAAAAGCCTTTCAGCCAATAAACAGTTGATCTCTTCACAACTAACTCTTGGATTTTGTTTCTCAACCTCTTGCAATATGGTTCATCACCTTATCACTTAACTGAAACTTCTCTCTCCAAAGTTTCAATAATTTCTTACTTAGTAAAAAAAAAAGGGGGGGACCTTTTCTCTTGTTTTTCTAAATACAAAAACAAAAACACTTTTGACAAGCTTTTGTTCTGAAAATATTCTCTTCCCTAGTTTTTGGTTTTTCATGATACCATTCTCTCCTGGTTTATTTCCTAAAATAACAACAGTAGCTAAACTATATATATATATATAACTTTAAGGTTTGCAAAGCTCTATACAACTATTATGTCATTTGATTTCTGTAAGAACCCTGGGAAGTAGATACTATTATTATTCCCCATTTTTCCAACAATGAAACTGAGGCTGATGGAGGTTAGATCATTTACTCAGGATTACAGAGGTAGTAAATATCTCAGACAGGATTTGAACTGAGGTCTTCCTGACACCAAGCCCAGCACTTTGTCAACTATACCACCTAACACCCTCTCTTACTGTTTCTGGTTATAATATATATATATATATAGTAGTATACCAGAGCTCTGTTTTTACCCCTCTTCTGTCAATAAATGATTTCTATTGATAAAGAGGAAGACACCAACACCCACGAGTCTATCATCTCTATGAAAAATTCCCTCAAGTCTACATATCAATCCCATATCTCCCTGATAAGCTCCATTCCCATATCACTGTCTGCTGCACATCTCTGCCTGGCCATCCTATAACTTCTCCTTGACACAAATATCTATATATTTTTTTAACACCAATGTTCTTACGGTGATTTTATAGGGTTGTGAATAATAGAACACCACACTCTCTGAAGTTCCAAAACTCTGAGCCACAGAAAGGGAAATGGAGAAACATATGGTGTGTGCAGGTAGGCTAGAGCCTCTTACAGATAATGACTTGTACACAAGAAATGGCATAAAAATCTTCAAATTCATATGCAATGGGAAAAGTTGGTGTGGAAGCCATGTAGCAAGAATAGGGGGTAAAAGATGGACAACCTGTATGTTACACTTATCCAGGAACTGTCCAAAGTCCTAGAGGAAGGGGCTTTCAAGATGCTGGGCAGAACTACTTAAGGTTAATGACAGGATATGCATGAGAATTGTACAGGATTAGAAGGTATAAGTGATCCATATCTGCACCTGAGGAGGAAGCATCTCCATCAATAGTATTATAGATGCATAAAATTGTCAAAGTGGAGAATATGAATGACATTTATTGGTTAAAAAAAAGAAAACATCAAATAAAAGATGAAGTAGCCACCCAAAAGGAGTATGGCAGAAAGAGGTCAAAGTGGATAAAGTGAATCCAGATTAATCATTCAAAGTCATGTAGTAATCCTGCCCTTCCAAAGACTGGAATACTTAAAAAGGAATATTGGGAAGCTATAATATCAAAATGTTTATATAGTGCTTCTCTTACTAGACACTTGCTATGTGCCAGGAGCTATGTTAAGCACCAGAAATATAAAAAGAGGCAAAATATTCCCTATTCTCACAATCTAATTGACCTTGACCTCCCAGGGTTATTGTAAGGACCAACTAAGAATACATATGTTGGGGCGGCTAGGTGGCGCAGTGAATAGAACACCGGCCCTGGAGTCAGGAGTACCTGAGTTCAAATCCGGCCTCAGACACTTAACACAAAAAACTAGCCATGTGACCTTGGGCAAGTCGCTTAACCCCAACCTGCCCTTCAAAAAGCAAAAAAAAAAAAAGAATATATATGTAGAAGGAGGTTCACAAATCTTAAAGGGATATATACATATATGTATATAAGCACATATATGTTAGGTATCATCATCTTCAACAACAACTAAGAAATAATCTCTAATTATGTTCAACATGGAAACTTATTGACATATCCTATCAAATTGGGGGCTCTACTCTGAGATGATTTTGTGAGGTTCTGGATAAATTTGATTAGAAAGTCAAAAGGCATTGCTGTGAACAAAGGATAAAGGAACTGGGATTCATTAGCCTATTGAAAAGAAGACTGAGGGCTCATAACACTAATTGTCAAGTGTCCAAAGGATTTGTGCACAGAGGGTGATGCCAGGTTGTTCTATCTCTAGTAAGTAGAAAACAAGTACAAATGGGTTTATACTGAAGCATGAGGGATTCAGGTTAACTATAAACAAGAGCCGTCTTCCAGTGAGAATTGTCTAGTTGAGAGAGATTATGTGAGTTCCTTTTCTACAAGTCTTTAAAAAGCAGATTGATTCTCTGTGGAGTAAACCAGATAACCTCTCAAGGCCTCTTCCAGCTCTGTCTAAAAGGATCTAAAATCCAATTTAAAAGACAAACCCAAAACGAATAAATGTGGCACGTTTACTCACCATTCTACAGTATTTGTAGACTATCCTTTTGGCCCGGCTACAGTGTCCCTTTAGGACAAATGGAAACAGTTGAAAGAATTCAGCAAAAAAATTATTTCCTGATCATCCAAAGAGAAGTCTCACATGTGCCTTCAGTGAACAGCCCATTCCGTATTTATAGATATGGCCCAAAGAGCTTATCTGGTTTTCTGTGTATATGATCATTGCATTTCTGAGATTAGAAACTCAGTGCAGCAAAAGGCAATTAGTTGAATGATGAGTCAGTGCTAATGTGCCTGCGTGTGGACTGTGGAGATAACTTAATATTCATCTAACATCACTATTCATTTATTTACCATCTCCTCCATTTAATTTTTTGTAATATAATGATTTCTGAATCAATGGCTAAACACTTGAAAAAATATTTTCAATCATTTCTTACAAAAGAACAAGTTAATTGTCCCTAAAAATGTATTTAACTGCTAAGGTTGATCTTTATTCAGTGCAGAGTGAAAGCCATTTATATCCTTTGGGCACATAACGTTTGCACTATAAAATACTCAGATTTCAAAACACTGGTCAAGGATGATTAGAAGTGATGTTGGCTTCCATTTGCCTTCTACCAACCCCATTTCTTCTTTCATTCTTCTTTGCAAAGATGAGAATTTTATAGAATTTAGATTTGGATCCCACTGAAGTTTAAACCTTTCTAGTTATTCTGTCAAAAATGAATAACTTTTGAATCATCTGGAACAATAAGTAGGCAGTTCTTTGGAGCATGGAGTTCTGAAATAATCTTCACTTGGAGATACCATAGAAGTCAAATTTGGTCACCACAAGAATAGAGGAAGTGGTCTATGTTTATCATGAGTAACACATTGGAACCTCAGACCTCTGTCCAGATCTTGCAGAGATGTTCTCCAGAAAGTTTGGCAAGAGTGGTACTTGATGCGCTGAGGGTTCATTTAGGAGGAGGACCAAGCCACATCCTATGCCAGAAATAATAATAATTGTTAGTATTATTATATAGCTAACACTGATATGTTGTCTACTCTGTGCCAGGTACATCACTAAGTGCTTTACAATGTTATCTTTTTTGATCCTTGCAACAAACCTGGATAATAGGTGCTATTGTTATACTCAGTTTACAGATGGGGAAACTGAGGCTCAGACTTAAGTGAAACAGAAAGCTCCTGTGCCTTGGAAGAGCATCAGTAGGTAAAAGACTGATGTATAGACACTTATAAATGTGGGTCCTTGCCTTAAAGACATACAGGTTAGGGGGTCATAAGATCACAGACTCAGAGTTTGAAGGGCTCTCAGAGGGCCCTGATTTTACAAACAAGGCCTATAGAAGTTAAATAACTTGCCCAAAGTTGTGCTGTATAGTGGCAAAGATGACATTTAGACCCTGGTCCTCTGATTTTACATACTATGCTCTTTCCATCATATTTGAGAATATCACCATTTTACATCGGAGGAAACTGACAGAGAGAGTTTAAGTGACTGGGCCAAGGCTCTGCAGCCAGGACTTCTTGAACCCTGGTCTTCTGCTCCAAGTGCAGAATAAGATAAAAAATAAAATAAGAAAAGAAAAAAAGAATCTAAGTTTTCTTCTCTGTATGTGTCTATCTCTTTCATTCTCTCTCTCTCTCTCTCTCTCTCTCTCTCTCTCTCTCTCTCTCTCTCTCTCTCTGTTTCTTTATCTCTTTGTCTGTTTCTCTGTCTCTGTCTGTTTCTGCCAGTCCCTCCTCCCCCGTGTCTCTCTCTCTGCCTCTAACTCTGTCTCACTCTCCCTCCCCCCTCTGTCTCTCTGCCTCTCTCTACCTCTCCCTACCTCCTACCCTCTCTGCCTCCTCTTTCCCTCCCCCCTCTGTTTCTGTCTCTCTCTGTCTCTGTCTCTCTCTCTCTGTGTCTTTGTCTCTCTGACCCTATCTATGACTTTTGTTCTTTTTCCTGTCATTTTACCAGCTTTAAACTTAAACTCCATTGTGATCTAAAACACATCTGCATGTCATAGTTTCAGAAAATCGTCTGAGACGCTGAACTGAAGTGACCTGTTCTTGGTCACATAGTCAGTCTAAGTCAGAAGCCAAAAATGAACTCATTTCTTCCTGACCCAAGCCCTGTTCCTTATCCTCTCCATTCCAAAAAAGTTCACTTCTAGCCTGCTCTCCCAATCTTGTGGTTTGACTGTCATTGGTAAAACTTGCCTACCCAACCCCTTAGGAAAATAGTCTACCCAAGGTCATATAGCAGAAAAAGCCTGCCAAGCCCTGGTCTATAGCCTCGGATTTGATGCTACTGGTTAAACTCTTTGTGGCTTTATATTTCCTGAACAATGTGACCTTAATGTTTCTCACCAGTTTCAAATCAGTGGGTTGCTGTGTAGGCATCGACTAGAGGCCAGGGTTCCCACTAACTGAAAAAGAAAATCCTTGTTTATTTACCCAGGAACTTTTCATTTGCGGTCAAGAGCCAAAGTAGTTGGTTGGAACTTGTCTGTTGGGGAGGAGAGAAGAAGAGAAGCCACCAGGAGCAAAGGTGAACTTTGATTCAATGGTTAGGGCCCATGGCTTATTTAAAAGAAGCATCCTCTGGGTCTTTCTTGTCATCTCCCTCCCCTTCTTGTGCCCATTCTTACGCAGGGGGCACACTCATACTATTTTGGAAATTGCTCCCCAAACTGGGAAGCAGCCAAAAAAAAACCCATTGAACTTGGAAAAAAAAAGTACGCATTTTATCTTGCCAGTGGTCGCCAACCCCTTGCCACTCCCATCTTGCACTCCTCAGCTCAAAGTTAGTCTTTGTCCCTATCCTCCTGACCTCCTCCATATTGTACCTGCTCCCTTCCTTCAGAGTCTCATTTTTTGTCCTTTGTGCTATGAGCTCTAGTCACCTCTTCTCCTGCTGTCACATTAACTAAGCTCCCCCCTTCTGCTCTGAGAAACACTATTGATGCTTTAAATTGTGTCTGAGTCTTCATGATCCCATGTAAGGTTTTCTTGGCAGAGATTGTGAAGTGGTTTGCCATTTCCTTCTCCAGCTCATTTTACAGATGAAGAAACCGAGGCAGAGTTAAGTGACTTGCCCAAGGTTACATAGTTAGAAAGTGTCTGAGGCTGGATTTGAACTCAGATGAGTCTCCTTAATTTTAGGCCCAGTGCTCTCTGCACTATGGTGCCACCTGACTTCACCAATGAGAAAAAACTAAGATGGGGGTAGGTCTATAAACACTAAGTAGTACAGTGGAAAGAACACTGACTTTGGAGTGTTTGTTTAGGTTATGTGACTTTGGACAAGTCATTTAACTTTTTTGGGTTCCTATTTCCTCAAGAATAATGTGAGAAGGTTGAACAAGATGACCTCTAAGGGCCCTTCTACCTCTAGTACTATGCTCCTCGATTCTGTAAATAATGTGTTATCCACTTCCAGTAGTATTTGAAAAGAGGTTGTTTTGGACAGAGCAAAAGAACAAATCTTGGGGCAGCTAAATGGTACAATGAATAGAGCACTGACCCTGGAGTCAGGAGGACCTGAGTTCAAATGTGACCTCAGACACTTAACATGTACTAGCCATGTGACCTTGGGCAAGTCACTTAACCCCAACTGCCATGCCTTCCCCCCTCCAAAAAGAAAAAAAATAATGGATCTCTGATAGAATTTCAGACACCAGAGCATTTAGATATGGGAGATATTTGGGGATAGTGAGAAGTTCCTGTTGTCCTTCAAATCACACATGGGTGACCCCACTACCTGTATGTATTTTTAGCCTCATTTTATAAAACTTAAAGTGCATGAACATTGTCCCTCATGCAAAAAAAATATTCACATTCAGCATCACAATGATTTCTTACCCTGCCCTCTCATCCCCACCAATACAGATTCCCTTTGAAGTCAATCAAAAAATCCATCAGAAAGGAGATGCTACGTACTAACGTTATCTAGGCCTGCCTGACTTTTTCTTAGATCGGTGGTCTAACGTCTATTTGTACAGCTATCACAAAGAACTTAGAAGACTTCGTGAAGTGATGCCCCACAGAAGACCCAGTATGTGACTGTCATCTCCTCCCCTTTCAACGACGGAAAGTGTTTCCTTTTCTGAGCCTTATTTCCCAAAGGAAAGAAGTATGTGTGACTCTGCATGCGATTGTGTCTGTGACATATGTGTGTGTGTGTGCGCATCCATTTGTGTGGTTGATTTTTTAAATAGTGTGCTCTGTGTATTTGGGCATAGGCATATCTGCATATGTGTGATTTTGTGTATATGTGTATATATGAGGGGCAGCTAAGTGGTGTAATAGATAATGTGCCAGGACTGGAGTCAGGAAAATGAATCTTCCTGAGTTCAAATCCAGCCTGAGACACTTACTAACTATGTGACCCTTGGCAAGTCACTTAGATCTGTTTGCCTCAGTTTCCTTATCTGTAAAATGAGCTGCAGAAGGAAATGGCAAACCACCCCAATCTCTTTGCCAAGAAAACCCAAAAATGGGGTCACAAAGAGTTGGACACAACAACTGAATAACAACAACAAAGAATCGACACAAGACCTACTTGTGTACATATGTATGTATTTGTTTCGCTCTGTGTATGTGTTCATACATGTAAATATGCATGTGTCTATCTGTGTATATGCCTGTGTACACACATATACATGTGCTTTTTATTGTTATCCATCTATGTATGTGTTTAAACACATCTTTTTAATTATGGTTTTACATATGTTTGTATGCAAGTAGTGTAGAGTGTGTATGCATATGCATGTGTGTGTGTGTGTGTGTGTGTGTAGCCAAGAGTGTAGAAAGGAAGGAAACGAAAGGAGAAACAGTTGGAGTTCTGTCCTTCACTTCACACTGGTGTGAAGGGGAATTGAGTCCCAAGTGATCAGTCAGCCTGAAGTTCAGAACCTCAGAGTTAAGCCAGGAAAAGTAAGAACAAATTTAGCCCAGAAGCACTGGGAGTTAGGGTCCTACTGTCGCAGGGCTTACAAAGGCAGACAGAAGGGCAGAGCTGATCCCCTGAAGTCAGAAAATGCACTAATGCCTAATAACGATTGCAACAGAGAGCTTTTCAGGTGCCCCATTAAGAAGAGTGCTTTGTCCTAATAAATACCAGGGTAGGAGTCTGTTCTCAGAGCCCCTTTCCTGCACTTTATTCATAATGAGCCTTCTAATGAGTACACAGTGTTTATTTCCTTGAGAGACTCATCATTCCCCATTTCAGCCTGTTATTTAAATATTCAGCATGGTATGAAAGGCCATACAAAAAAAGTAAAAGAAACTTTCCTACACCTTTCTCCAAGGGCACCTGTAACTTTCAAAGGACTGAGCAGGATGTGAGAGAGCCAAAGCTGAAAAAACTTAGGGATTTATGAACTTTTAACATAGTAAGAATCCTAAGAGCTGAGGTGGGGGAGGAGGTGTGGAGAACATTATGCCCATTTTCAGATCTTTCTCTGAATGTATAAGGAGAGTTGCTCCTTCTTTGATTTTGGTTTTATCTTTAAGAAAATGAAAAAAAAACCTCCCATTCAAGGAAGAACAGTCAGAAACAATCAAGAGGTTTATATATTTAACTTTTGGCTCACTCATATTGATATATTTGTTGTGATGATTTCATTGCTTATATAAGATTTTTTCAAAAGAAAAATGAAAAGTTAATTCTAGAACTCCCGGGGCCTGAACCATTTTGGATAACCAAGTCTTCCAGATAATGGAAGACTTACTTGATCAAGTTCAAAAATTTTTTTTTTTTGAATTGTGGATAGTAATCTTCTATAATGTAAGGCACTATTTCCTGACTTCTTAAACAGAATACAATGAACATAATGTGCTCTTTTCTTGATGACTCAGAGTAGTCATTATAAATGTTATTTGTCACCATGGACTGTAATATATCAATATTCTCAGAGCAACAATAGTACCCAGGGCTACCGCCCCCTACATTTAAATGTTGTCACCCTCACCATATTGCTATTTTGTTTGTTTGTTCGTTCGTTCGTTCGTTCCTTTCTTCCTTCCTTCCTTACTTCCTGCCTTCCTTCCTGCCTTCCTTCTTTCCTCCCTCCCTCCCTCACTCCCTTCTTTCCTTCCTTCCTTCTTTCCTTCCTTCCTTCCTTCCTTCCTTCCTTCCTTCCTTCCTTCCTGCCTTCCTGCCTTCCTGCCTTCCTGCCTTCCTGCCTTCCTGCCTGCCTTCCTGCCTTCCTGCCTGCCTTCCTGCCTTCCTGCCTTTCTTTTCCTTCATGGCACAATACCCATATTTTTACCCATATATTTATATACACACATATATGTACTGGGGGTACTACATTGGAGCCTTTATAATGACTCCATAATGGGGGACACATGTACTCTGGCCCCTAGCTAAAGAGCATGGGGGACCAGAAGGCTTTGGTTGGACCATAATTGCTGTAGCCAGGGATAGAGGAGTGGAGTGATGATTGGTGAATGAGTTAGGTAGAGATGCCTATTCTTTAGGCCAAAATAAGTGAGAAGAGATGTCAAGGTTCTTTTCTGGAATGCTAGTTCTACCTTGAACTTCTAGCAATGGGGCAGGAAGAGGGAGGGAATGTCTCTCCTCTCTACATCATAAACATCAGTTATAATAACTATAAGCAAATGACAGCAATAATTTGTGCTTCCATTGATGAAGCTGACAGAGGACCGCAAGTCCATAGCTACCTCTCCCTCTTTGTGTTTCATTCTCTACTCACAGATAACCAAAGAGCGATGCTGATAAAGAGATGTCTATAGCCCTCGTGTTAAGAAACACAAAACAGAAGAGGTGTCCAGAGACTCGAAGTCCAGCCTCGGGTTCATCTAGGTAAGTAGATATTCTCAATGCTGCATGCTCATAGCTGCCGGAATTGTTGCTGGGAAGGAAGAAAAGAGATTAAACTCTATGTTATTCTATGGATGGATGGATGGATGGAAGGATGACACTATTAATATAAAGAATGTTATAGAGGAGTTCCCTATTCAGACTGGGAATGGATTAGATGACCTCTGAAATTCCTTCTAATTCTGTAATTCTATGATTCTATTCATCACAATCTTCTCCGATAACATCCCTACTGTACATACCATAACTAGGTAGACTCAAGGATAATTTGTATTGACTGACAAGATGATGGAAAATGTATACATTTACAAAGGTTTAGAGTTGGTTCTTTCTGAGGATATCACTGATCTGATCTAAAGCTAGGCTCAAAAGCAACCATTTGGCAGAATGTTTAATGAACTTCCTTATTTCGTGAGTCTGTCTTGTACTTGCCTTGTGCCAGAGCAATAACCTAGCCAAGCTAAGGAGAATAAGAAACACAAGAATTCATGGAGAGTAATATATGCCATGGATGTACCAACATATCCTGCCTGTGTTTTATGCATATGTTCCTCTGATCAGGAACCTAAAAACCACATGAGAACCATGGATCTTTAAGGCATATTTAAATCTTCCAAACATTTCCTTTTTGATACCCTAATTCCTTCCAAGTCTAGACAATTTCTTTCAGATTCAGAAGCTAGAGTTACGACTACTTCATTCCAAAAGTCACGTTTGCCTGACTTCAATTTAGTCATAATATGCCTGAAATTACAATTATTTACCATTATAATATATCACAAGAAAGAAGCTGACATGGCTGATAGAATCTAGAATTGTCTTAGATTCAGGAAAGGGGGGGTGGGGGAAGGAAGAGAAGGAAAATATTTCTTTCTTTCCATCTATCTATCTATCTATCTATCTATCTGTCTGTCTGTCTGTCTGTCTGTCTGTCTCTCTGTGTCTCTGTCTCTCTGTCTCTCTCTATCTGTCTCAATTTCTATGTGCCAGGTACTGTTTTAAGTGCTTTACAAGTATTACCCATTTGATCCTCATAACAACCCTGCATGGTTGGTACTGTCATTATTCTCATTTTATAATAGAGGAAACTGAGGCAAACAGAAGTTGTGACTTGCCCAGGGTAAGAATCTGAAGTTGGATTTGAATTCAGGTCTTCCTGACTTTGGACCCAGCATCCTAGTCACTCTGCTTCCTAACTGTCTCCAGGAAGATAAGGGTCAAAGTCCTACCAGTAAAATACAATAGCTTTGTGACTATGGGCAGATCATTTAGTGTCTAAGACACTGGTCTCTAAAGCAGGGATTCCATACCCCTCCTCCCGGGTCTAGTGACATGAACCTCAAGGTGTATGTGATAGCCAATTGTGGAATTTGTCTCTAAAACAGTTCCATCACTGCCTTTTCCTATTATCACCCAATATTCCTCCATGCAACCCTTTCAGGTAGAGTGCCTTCCACAGCTATATAAGCTCCCAATATACTTCTGCACCTGGTATGGGGGATAAGGAGGGGTAGAAGCACCTGTGGTTACCACCTAACCACAACCTAGACACACCTGCTCAGGTGTCATTGAGAAAGTTTCCATACTCTACTTCCGAAATAACTACACCCAGCCCCTCAGACCATGTAGTTGCTGCAGGCACCCCACAGTGAGCTCTGTGCTCCAAGGCCAATGACTGGTGAGTGAGAGGCCTCCTCCTAACCTGCCTTCTTTGTTTTCAATGGGACTGACTTAGTTGCACAAGCTGAGCACACATGAATGGGTTGTGATCTGTGCCACAGATCATACTGCATTATTATCTGTGGCTATTTCATACTTCCTTATTTCTTTGAAGTACATCACTCTTCTTCCTGTCATTCAGGTTTCCAACTTCATTGTCATCTCTGATGCATCACCCATATCTAATCAGGTACCAAATTGTGTTATTTCTTTCACCACAAAATATCCTTCATTTGCTCCTTTCTCTCTATTCATGTAGCCAAAACTGTAGTTTGGGTTCTCATCATTTGAGGCTTGAACTATTGCAATAGCTTCCTAACTGGTCTCCTTGCCTCCCTCCTCCTCTCCAAACCATCCTCCTCAGAGTTGTCAATGTGATTTTCCTAAATTGCAGGTCTGATTAAGCCACTAGTCTCCTCAATAAATTCCAGTGGCTCCCTATTGATTCTAAGATCAAATGCTATTTTAACTCTTCTTTTTAGTAAATTATAATTGTGTTTTATACTGTACATAAGTATTGCACAACAGTATATGGATATGATATATAAATTATATATATACACACACATATATGTATATATGTGGGGGTGTACGTATGTACATATGTATGTATAAATGTTTTCTTAGGGGAGTACTGCTACAAAATGATTCAGGAATTACATTGTTCCCTTATTAACTCTTCATTTATCTCATTTACTACCAGACCTTTCAGGAATAACTTCAGTTGTATCTGTGCATGATCTTTGTTCAACAAAAGGACCATCCCTTGACTCACTTCTTAAAGAGGCCTATTCACTGAATGGGTGTTGCCTCACTCAAAGTGAGAACCGTAAAAGAGCTTAGCCTAAAATGGTCAGGATCTCCCATTGTATCCTGGGCCATCTCCAGCCCTCCTGATGAATACCTGGTCTCTGGACCCAGATGGTTCTGGAGGAGAAAGTTGGCCTGGTAACTTTGATGAGCCCTCACTCACTCACATTAAAGTCAACTACAAGTCATGTCATCAATTCCCTGATGTCATGGTCCTCTTCTAGAACAAAAGACAAATACAACCACCTGTTAATTGGATGGAATATTTATACTGCTATAAGGGAATTCTTAGGCATGATATAACATCGCATTTATGTTATTGTTGAATCATTTTTCAGTTGTGTTCAACTCTTCATGACTCCATTTGGGGTTTCCTTGGCAGAAATAGCAGAGTGGTTTGCCATTTCCATCTCCAGCTCATTTTATAGATGAGGAAACTGAGGCAAACTGGGTCAAGTGAGTGACCTGCTCAGGGTCACACAACTAGTAAGTATCTGAAGCTAGATTTGAATTCAGGAACATCAGTCTTCCTAACTCCAGGCCCAGCATTCTATCCATAGAACCACCAGTCCCTCCTCCATTTCAGATTAAGCTCCATCAGTTTATAGGAGTTGTTAGAATTCATGTGATTTTAGTCTATAGAGTCATATCCCAGGGCATGGTCCTTGTCTCTTTTTTGTCCATCCAAATCTGAAGAAGACTGGCTACTTAGTCGTATTCATTAAGATTATAGTTATCCCTTCCATGTTGCAACTTTGTCTATTGTGGTTTCAATATATCACCAGTTGGCATAAGAAATTAAATGGGAGGGGCAGCTAGGTGGTGCAGAGAGTAGAGCACTGGCCCAGGAGTCAGGAAAACCTGAGTTCAAATCAGTCCTCAGACACTTAACACTTACTAGCCATGTGACCTTGGGCAAGTCACTTAATTGCCCTTCATTCCCCCCTCTAAAAAGCAAAAAAAAAAGAAAAGAAAAGGAAAGGAAAGAAAAGGAAAGGAAAGAAAAAGAAAGAAAGAAATTAAATGGGAATTTGGGGGGAGTTTTATGGAAGCCTCAGATAACATGTGAAGGCTAGCAAATACCACAGAAAAAGTTTAGAAACTCAGAAATGCATAAAGCATGTGCATGGCATTCTGTAATATCAATCCAAATTTTACAATAAAGTATTGTAAACATCCCATGAAAGAAAAAAAGTCAGACTTTTTCTCTGGTACAAAAGTAAGGCTAATTTTACACAGATTTTTCAGACTGCAGGGGCACTGTGCTCCTGACCCCCACAGTGTGAAGAGCATAATTGTAATCTGAAATATTGATTCTGAAAGTAAGATTCACAGTGCCCAAATTGCTGCGTGGAAGTTACAAGGAGATTGTGCTTTATACATCAATTCAATTCCCTTCTTGACTACTGGATCAAGTCTCTACCTTCTGGTCCCCATCCCTGTAGATCATTCACAATGGGATGGGGGATCCAATCTGAAGAACAGATGTAACATGTAGAGATGACTCTTACACAACTATTAGGACATGGTGGAAAAGAATACTGTGAGATAGCCTTAGCTGGAGAAATCACGGGCCATCCACTTCCAAAATCATACAAGTAGATGCCTCATCTCTATATCATGGCTACCCTTATGTTTATCAGGTCTATTCACTCAACTTCAGCTGTTAACCAATAATGCAAATTTGGTGACAGCATGCATTGTGTGCTGACACAAATTGGTTTTCTAATTGAGAATATTATCTTAAGGATGGAATAACATGCATGATAAGCTCTTTAAAAGTTTTAATGAAGACGGTAAATAGAGCCAACATTATATTGATGTAATGAATGAAAGTAATGTGATTAAATTTAGAGAGAATTCAGTTAAACACTCCTGGACTTCATTCTTTTTTCATTAAAAACATATATGGAGCACTTAGTATGAGCATAGCCCATACGCCCCAAAGGGAAGACACAAAAATCACAATTCATACTTTCTGCCATTATTCCATGTAAGAGACTACTAAATGCTCAAAACCAGTAATGATGAAGAAATGTAGAAGACATATTTAAGAATATCTTAAAATACTCTCCTGGATCTGCCTGGGCTATTTGGTGAAATCTATGTCTGAGAGCAAAGAATTGAAACACTCCTGCTGTACGATCCTATGTATGCAAGCCTATAAAGGGTTGTATTTTGGGGCAAAATGTCTTTTTCTATCTATATCTTCTGGTATTTTACATATGTAGATAAAGTACTTTCTCACTTTCTCTTTCTCTCTCTGTCTCTCTGTCTCTTTCTCTGTCTCTCTCTCTCTCTCTCTCTCTCTCTCTGTCTCTGTCTCTCTCTCTCTCTGTCTCTGTCTCTCTGTCTCTCTCTCTGTCCCTCCCTCTCTCTCTGTGTCTCCCTCCCTCTCTCTCTCCTTCCCTTCCTCCCTCCCTCTCTCTCTGTCTCTCCCTCCCTCTCTCTCTCCTTCC
>CM053594.1:144537571-144567081 GCA_028646575.1 Pseudocheirus occidentalis | reverse complement strand
AATAACTGAATTACTACTGTACATTTTTTTCCCTTTACATACAAAAAAGAAGGAATATTAGGTATGGGGAGGCTTCTGAATGAGACAAAGAAATGAGATACTAATGGGAAAGTATTTTTAAAGTATCAGAAGACTGAGGAAATGGTTTATTAAAGGTAAAATAGTTTAAAAACATTTATAGTTTCATAAAACTTAGAACTGGAATGTACCTTAGAAATCATCAAGTCCAACTCCTTTGCTTTACAGATAAAGAAACTGAGGCAAGAAAGACTTTGGCCTTACCCAGGGTCATGCAGGAAGAGCTAGTATTTGAACCCAGCTCCTTTGATTTCAAATCTAAAATCATAGAGTCATACATGGCCATGCCTTTTCTTCAAATATTTATGTTAAGCAGAACATAGAGCATTAATATTTAAAGGAATATAAATATTATGGCGTAGCAATCAGAGAAATGAGTCCTGTGGTGATGAACTCCTTATGTTAAAGGTAACCACATCTGTTGCCCTCTATGAAACTGAAATTAATTAATTTCTAAATCAGGGAACTAAGACTCCAGGAGACAGCTAAGCTTCAACTCTGACTTTCGGAATTATAACCTACCATCACAAAGACCAAATGGATGCAGAGCAGGGCTGGACTCACTGAACATTCACTTCTATATTCATAGGGACCAGACCTTTGATTTGATGGGTGTAAGAAACTTCCAGAAAGAGAACTCCCTCTCTCAATGCTGGTTGACAACCTCTCTGCAATTTAAAGTCTTATGGAGTTGCCTAGGACTCCAAAAGGTTAAATGACTTGCCCAAGTTCACACCACTCTTATGTGTATGTCAGAGTCTTGTCAGAGACAAGACTTTAACTCAGGTCTTCCTTGCTCCAAGACTAACTCTTGATCCACAATGACATAATGATTCTCCTTATAGCACTGTCATGTTCTCCCCAATTTACAGGAACACAAAACCCCAATTCCAGTTCCTATTTCACAAAGAAATATGAACAAGGCACAGTCAGCTGGACACACTAACTCTTTCAATTTCTTCTGTTACACTACAGTGTAAATCTAAAATGAAAGAACCCAACCACCCAACCTATTTCTCTGAGATAACTAATGGAAATGTTTGCTGCCAGTGGCAATATTTGTCTGAATGGGTGAGAGAGTGAGTGAGAGACAGGGAGAGAGAGAGAGACAGAGAGACAGAGACAGACAGACAGAGAGACAGAGAGAGACAGACAGAAAGAGACAGAGAGACAGATGGAGACAGAGGGACAGAGACAGAGAGAGACAGAGAGAAAGAGGGAGACAGACAGAGAAAGGAAGAGAGAGAGAGAGAAGAGAGAGAGAGAAAGAGGACAGAGAGAGAGGAGAGACAGACAGACAGACACTCTGAGAGAGAGAACAACAGTAGGAGCAGTAAAAACTTTTTTCTTCTTTCAATCTGTTTTGCATTGTTTTTGTGTGTTCTCATGAATTACCATGGTTGCACTTTGCAGTATTATTACTCATCATTCATTCATTTCTTGGTTCATTCATTCATTTATTCTTTTGTTCATTCAACAAATATTTACTGTGCATCTAAGGAGAAGCAGACTTGGAGAAGTGAATAGAGGGCCTTCCTTGGAGTAAGGGGAACCTGAGTTCAAGTCACCACTGACATATTAGCTGTATAACCATAAGGATGTCATTTATAATCTCCATGCCTTCAGGTAATTCTATTTGTTTTTGTTGTTATTGAGTCATTTTTAAGTCATATCCAACTCTTTGGTAACCCTGTCTGGGATTTTCTTGGCAAAGATACTGGAGTGGCTTGCTGTTTCTTTCTTTTTTTAAATTTATTTTATTCCAAACTTAAGAAATAAACAAACATTTCCATAACATAGTAGAATTTTTTAAAAGATGCATATGAAACTGCAAAGCTATTATTTACAATTTGCTATTCCTTTTTAATATATAATAAAGTTAACATGTCACTGTTTTTTCTTCCTTCCACCTCCTCACTCCCATCTTAGAGATGCTTACCATTAGACAGAAATATGCATATATGAGTAAAAAACATTCTATACTTCTATTTATTAGTTCTTTCTCTGGATGCATATAGAGTCTTCATAGGTCTTTTGTAATTAATTTAGGTATTTATAATAGTCAAAATGACTTAGTCACTCAAAGTTGGTCTTAATATTGCTGTTGCTGTATACAACATTCTCTTGGTTCTACTCATTTTGTTTTTCATTATTTCTTGCAAGTCTACCCATGGTTTTTTTCTAAAACCAATGAGTTCATCATTTCTTATAGCACAATAGTATTCCATCATGATCATATACCACATCTTGCTCAGTCATTCTCCAAATGACATAGCTCGCCACAATTTCCAGTTCTTGGGGCAAACAGGGTTACGCGACTTGCCTGGGTAACACAGCTAATAAGTGTCTGTGGCTGGATATGAACTCATGAAGATGAATCTTCCTAATTCCAAGCCCAGTGCAATATCCACTGCATCACCTAACTACCCCAGGTAACTCTACATAAGACATAAATTACAGGTGCATTGATTCAGGTTCCTTGCCAGGAGTTATCTACACTGAGGAAATCACAGGAATAAATGATATGTTAGTTTTTAAAGGGAATAGAATAAAATTATATTCCAAAAAATTTATATCTGAAACACAATAAATCTAAAGCTGAGCTTATTATCTTTCCTTTCCTTCTAAGATTTCCACTCCCTAACTTACCGAGGCTGATAATACCTGGTGGGTTCATCATTAAATTTTCACTCTTCTTCATACTATATATCACATTAGATGCCAGGTCCCATCATCTTTGCTACTGGGAGATCTCTCACATGTGGCTTTTCCTTTCCACTGCCAATGTAACCATTCTAGATTAGGCCCACATCTTTTCTCACATAGATTATTGCAGTAAGAGCTTTGCTGAGATTTCTGCCTTCAGTCTAAACCTCTACAATCAATGCTTCACACTAATGCTAGAGCAGCGGTTCTCAACCTCTGGGTCACAACCCCTTTGGGGGTTGAACGACCCTTTCACAGGGGCCACAGGGGTCACCTAAGACCATCAGGAAACACATATTTCTGATGGTCTTAGTACCTAAGACACCGCTCCTCTATCTGTCTCCAGGCAGGTCCACCCACATGCAGATATGCCCACATACGAGTATTAAAGGGTCACTGCATTAGGAAGTTTGAGAACCACTGTACTAGAGAAATGAATATTTCCAATATATGACTTTGATAATTTTATTTCCCTACCTCCAATATTTACAATGATTTCTTTCCACTTTCTGAATGAAATATAAACTCTTGGCACTTAAGGTCCTCCACATTTAGGCATCAAGTTACATGTCTATTTTTGTCTAATGCTGTTCACCTTTAGTCATAATATTCTAAAAGTACCCTAAGTTTCAAGCTTGGGGTGTTTTACATGTTTCTACTTGAGCATTACTTCTAATTTACTGGAGAAAATGTGTATGCAATCCTCTGTGACTGTGTGAGGGACATATTTAGCTCAAAAATGTTGAAGACAAGGATTACTCTTCATTTTTTTCCTCCAAAAAGAAGGCACATGATTCCATTTTTTTTTTGTTCCTGACTCCAGGGAGGAAAAGAGAAAAAAAGACTTTAAAAGCAGCATATATGTAGGGGTATACCATCATATCAACATGTCCCTGATTTCCAGCTTCCCTCCCTAGAGACTTCTGGTAATTTCCCCTCAGATGAATTAGTATTTTCTTTTCTTGATTAAGCAAAACTTCATCAAGTTCCCATCTAAAGAGATCGTTCACTCGTGTATTTTCTGGAATATTCTAATATGTATAACCTCTCTGACTTCTGCTCACTATTTGCTTAGATAAAAAGCTATACTTGTTATTTACTTTTTGTGATAGTCTTTCATTTAACTAGAATTTGTGGGAAGAAATCAAGCATGTAGGTAGAAGCTTGGAGTATCCTACTTTTTTAGGAAACAGTGACCAGGGAAGCAGCTTGTTAAACATAAAAGCTCTCTAACTGTAGACCAGCAACATTTAGGGGGTACAAACAGATCTATTTCCAATCTGGTGCCCCTCTATCTCACAGGAGAACAAAGTAACTCTTCTCATGGTTCCTTCTTTTGCTACCTTCAAGGCCAAAATCAGAGTCTCCCTTGGAGACAAATGAACAATATACCAGATATATCTATCCATGTCTCCCCTTGAGCAACCTGTCTTTATGTTCAGACATCTTATGTGGATATACATATAATCTGCACAGGTGGTACACATTTACCCAACATAATTGGGCCATTCTCTATCCTTCATCACCATTCTGCTCTCTCGTGTTCCCATGTTTTTGCTCACCATGTCCAGAATGTATTCAAGTTCACAGCTTCATCAGTTGGTTTCAGTCCCTCACTTCAAGGCCAAACTTGCACGTTGTCTCTTTCAAGAAGCATTTATCCAGATCCACCACATGATCCAGAATGAAAGTGACCTTGCCTTAAATTTCTCACAGCCATTATCCCAGTTTCCTTTGTATCATGTTTTTTGGTTTTTTTCTTATTAGATTACATCCTCCCTGACAAAAGGACTTGCTTTTGTATTTCCAGAACTAAGCAAAGTTTCTTGTACCTGGATTGTGCCTCTATTAGGTGCTTAAGAGATTTTTGTTGAATTTGCAACATACGAGGAAGGTATCATGAGCCAGAGCTCAGGCAAAGTACATGAAGAGTTTGCCTTCAAACCAATGTGATCTAGGTTCACGTCCCATCTCTGACATATACTGGTTGTCATTTAAGTGCTCTAGGCAGTCTCTCAGACTCAATGCTGTCCAGAAGATGCAGATTTACATTGAAAGAAAGAATACCCTCCTGGGAGCCCCTTATACCTATGAAATCATAGTTATGCTCCCTGACCCTCTACAAGGCATTGTGCTTGGGCCAAGTTTACCTATAAAGGTTGTGTTCCAAAATGGAAAGGACCAAAGCCAACACAGCATTTTTGCTGATTGCTGCATGTTATTAACTAGAAAAGGAGTTCTAGGTTGTTGGATTTTTTGAGGAGGGGATAGAATATATGAAGCCAATCTCAGGAAGAACCTTCAAACATTTCATTTCATAAAGAACAGAACCTGTTACCAAAATTCAGAACCATAGCTTACCATTTCTATGCCATATGTGAATATTCAGTTACAATGGGGAAGCATATGATGTAAAAACAGTTCCTTACTTATGGTTTCTGAGAGATTTCATTTAATTTGTTTCTCTCTATTAATAACATCTTCTAAAAATGCTGCAATTGAGAAAGCAGTGCTGAACAGGGAGGGCCAGGATTTCAGGCCCACTTGGAATCTGTATTTGGTGGTGTATTTTTAGCTTGAATATCACAAGAGACAATATTGCCAAGTTGTTTAAAAAAAGAGACTATGGTAGTGGTGTGCCCAAGAAGAGAATGGACAAAACTGCCAACTAATTAATTTCAGTCCTTTTTCAATTCCATGCCACTAACTTGGGCATGTCTAGATCAACTCTCTCTACAAACAAATTAGTTGCAGCTTTCCCTTTTGTCTTCCCTTCACCCTCTTCCCTGACCTACATGCTGCTAGGATTCCATGAGGGATGCTAGTTTGATGGAGCAACATGACTGCTCACACTGCCTGATATGGGAGTCAATGACTTTTGTCCTTCTGATGATATGGATTATTAGTTCTTATCATATGCCCTGCCAAAGTATCCTAACATCTTCTATTCTATGACCTCTAGACTATTGGACATTGTCCTCTGTTCTACTAATTTACCCTAAAGTCTCCTGGGTCTTGCAATCTGCTATTTTGATGTACTCTTAATACTACGGGTCTCTCCATCCATCTTGCAGCATAACTTCCTTTTATGTTACTTCTTCCTATTAAAGTATGAGCTACTTGAGAGCAGGGACTATCTTTTGTGCTTTTCCCCTTATTTATAGCCAGGGCACTTAGAACCTACTTAAGCACTTAAGAAATGTTTTTCATTCCTCATTCATTCGTTCATTCGTTCGTTCATTCATTCATTCATTCATTCATTCATTCATTCATTCACTCATTCATGCTATCCAGGGTCTTTACAATGAATTACATTCCATGAGGGGGCCATCTCCAGTTGTCCTGATCTATATCTTGCCACTGGGTCCAGATGGCTCCAGAAGAGAAAGTGAGGTTGGTGACCTTGCGCAGCCTTTCTTCATTTAAATCCAATTCTCTTGCAACTCATGGTATAACTTTCCTGATGTCATGGTCCTCTTTGAGAACAAAGGACAAAAAACAACAGTGTTCCATGGCATTTTTTAATGACAGCCAAGTGTCTGTCTTACTTTAGTGGTCAGTTGTTTATGAACGCAGAAGTGTAACAGAGTCATCCACAGGGAAAAGGAGAGATGCATGGGTAATGAAAATAGGCTACAGAATATTGCCAGTTATAAATTATGTGGAAAAGTGATGTAAGATATTACTCAAAATACACATGACCAGACAAATAGGCGAGACAGTCAAGTACTGAGATCAAGGGATAAAAAGATTGGCAGTAACTATGCTGCACACAAATGTCAGCAAATCTCAAGAGAAACCATAGCATATTGGATGGACACATCATTCAGCATCTATAAATGGACAAAAGTCTTGGTGGTGAAAAGGCTTGCCACTTATACACTGAAAAAGTATCCCCACACGTTGCCACTTATACGCTGAAAATGTATGCACCTACATAAGATCATGGAGCCACTGAAGTATATTCCAGAGCAAATAATAGAAACACAACTAAGCTCTACTCATCGAATCATCCATACAAAACAATCCACCTTTCCTAGGTTACCAGAAGCAAGCAGATGTTGATTGTGAAGAAGGGACATGAGGAACACTGTAAGGGCACACTGAAACATTGCCTTTCTACTCAATGAGTCCATTGACTGCCTACAAACAGATTAAATTCCCATACCTGGCATGTAAAGCTCTTCCTAGTCTACCCCTTTCTACCTTTCCAGTCTTCTTACACATTCTCCTACCCACATACGCTATAATCTAGTCATTATTGCCTAACTCCTGTTCCTTGCACATGAGATTCCATCTCCTATCCATCCATATGCTTTTGCACTGGCTGCCACATGAGTGGGATGCTCTTCTTTCCTCACTCCAGCCTTTTGGAATTCCTTGTATCTTTCAAGACTCAGCTCAATGCCACTTCCTCCTACATGTAGCCTTTACTGATTCTACCTGGTCCTAGAGGCTGTCTTCCCCAAACTACTCTATAGTGCTGATATATGTAAGTATGTATGCATGCATATATGTATATGTACATTCACATACACACATATATGTATGTATGTTTATATAGATAGATGATATAGATATATTAGCTATAGATATAGATATAGATAGATGGATTCTAGATGTACTTACCTATAGATATGTTGCCTGTTCCTGCCTGGCATATCACAAGGCACTTAATACATGTTTATTGATTGAAAAATACAACATCAAACATCAGATGTTGCTTTTCTTCGGTGATTCTGTTTTGACATTTGAAATTTGAAGATTGAAAGTTCAAGATTCTGTACATGTCTTTATGGGGAAACCTTCCTTGGGGAAAAACAGAAATAGATCAGTGACATGAAAAGTAATTGAAAAAAAATGTGGCTCATCTTTAACAAAGGCATCATAATTGTTTAAAATTAAAAATCACTTATTATGTGCAAAAGAACTATGTTGACCACTAGGGATAGAAGTAGAAAGGTAAGCCAGTCCCTGCTCTCAAAAAGCTCACATTCTAATTGGAGAGACAACAAACAAGACAATTATAAAAGGTCCCATGATCCTTAGGGTACAGTGGCAAAGCAGATGTTAATACCTCTTCTACAATAAAACAACAGGTTTTGAAATAACAATTATAACCACAAATCCTAGTCTTCAATATGTAACTAATGCATATAATAGTAGTACTGGGAATGTAATTCTCAAATAGTGAGAGTCATCATGGTACCCTAGGTGGAAGACTGACCTTTGACTAGAGACTAGGGATTAATTTTGCCTTTTGACACTTAGTAGTATATGTGACTGTGGCCAAGTCATAAGTTTTCTGAGTCTCAGTTTGTCTGTGGAATGGGGATGACTACATCCATCCTGTCTACTCACAAAGTTGTTCTACACAGAAGATACACATTATACATACATGCACACAACACGAACATACATACACACACACACACATATATGACAAGGGAGATTATCAGATTTAAGGGATGAGAGATGTAAATGTCTAAAACCTGAACAGAATGATTTACAAAAAGGGTATTTGATGGCTAACTTTAATCTGTTCACATGGCTCTAAGTTCTAATTCTAATTCTAAATTCTGTTCATTTTTCCTTCTCCAGAAATTATCCCCAAAGCCACTGCATATTTCTAGGCACCCCCAAGGTGCACGAGGGTGAAGTAATTAGCTGAAGAAGCCAAAGTGGCTTCTTGGCAAACTGAACATCTTATGTTCTCACACCCTTCAGCAACGTATGCTCAGGACCCCACCTGATGGCACCAGAAGGCATGGAAGTAAATCAAGATATACACAAAAACTAACCCCACCCACCCTCATCCCCTACGCCCAAGCAAGCTAATCTTGTCCATTCTGGACTCATTTATTGACCTAGAATCAGAATATCCACTCCAGAGATTTTCATTAATGACCCTTGGAAGGACACTAGCTTTGTTTCAGGTACCTCCACTGAGACTTTGTAGTCCAACTT
Source organism: Pseudocheirus occidentalis (assembly GCA_028646575.1). NCBI lineage: Eukaryota > Metazoa > Chordata > Mammalia > Diprotodontia > Pseudocheiridae > Pseudocheirus > Pseudocheirus occidentalis. Next base: position 144,558,330 of record CM053594.1, on the reverse strand, counting down.
ATCCTGGCACTAGTATGCTTTGACAATAATTTTGGCTTAATCCTTGTGGACTTTGGTACTTGCCCACACACTCCTTCAGGCTCTGACATTTAAAGAGATGATAGTAAAGCTGAAAGACTGGAAGGAAATATTTTTAACATTTAAAAAGTATTTGAAATTTGCATCAAATTATGCATCTACATCATAACTTCACAGAACTATTTATATGCACAAGCCATCATTTAATGACAAATAAATTAAAATGAATGTTTTATTACTTAATTCATTATTTTCTTTTTGTCTGGACCTGAAAGTTTATCACTGCACTATAATTTGCTATAAATGCAAATCATCAATTGTTCTATAACTTAGAGGATTCCCTGGGAGACTGAAAGGTTAAATCTTGCAAATTTTTTACCCCATTAGCCCAGGGTCACAAAGGCCATCAGCCACATGCTGTCCAAGTGCAGCTGAAATCAGATTAAAATGTAACTGGGAAATACTTAACAAAATAAGTAAAAGTATGATGAAACATGGATGATATTACATTTTAAAACTAACTCAATATGTGGTCAATAGGGATCTGTATGTACAAATTAGTAATCTCCCTTTTTATTTGAATTTAACACCATTAGTCTGGATCAGGGACCACTAAATACTACATAAGGAACCATGTAGGTTACACAATGACTTAGACAACCATACATTAGCATTATCTATGTTCTTTAGCAATTTTATATTTTTTTAAATAAATATTTCCCAAATACATCTTAAAATGGGCTGGGTCACAATTGAGAGTGTTTAACAGTTCTGCTTTAAACAACTTTTTTTTTCAAGCAATTGGGATTAAATGACTTGTCCCAGGTCACACAGCTAATAAGTGTCTAAGACCACAATTGAATTCAGGTCCTCCTCACTCCAAGGCCAATGCTCTATACATTGTGCCCTTCTAACTTTCTAATTTCAGAGAAATTGTCTAACTGCATTGGTAGAGTTTCCTTATCTTGGAATTCCGATAAAATCACAGGTCTATTCCCTGTCTCTGGTATTTTAAACCACATTTTTTGATGTGCAATTGTGTTTTCACTTTGATTTTTAAATTGATTTGTGAGGAAATACCTACCAAGTGCTGGTGCCTGGGAAGCTAGTAGGTTTTTGTTTGCCATTGGTTTCCTCCTGTATATTTGTTCTGTGTGTCTAACATGGTGATTTCCAAAATGGAAGCTGTATACCCACATGACTCCAGGGGAATTGTAGCATGACCCCAAAGTAATCAACCAATCACTGAGTATAAAGATGGGTTGCATCCCACCCTCCCATTAACCAGTTATGAGCTTGTCTCCAAAGTGACACAAGAAATTGCACAGTATAAGCAGTTGTGATCTGCATAAAAGATTGCATTACAGTATCTCCCACACTTCCCAAACTTAACACTCTTCTGAAACCCCTACCACAGCCAAGAGAACCATTTTCCTTCTAGTCACCTAAAATTCATAATTTCAGTATCATCCTCTCTCACTCTTCCTCATCCTATACAGCCAATCAATTGCCAAGACTTGTAATTTCTAGCTTTATAACAGCTCTCACATCTGTTCCCTTCTCTCTATTCATACAGCTACCACCTTGGTTCAGGCCTTCATCATATTTTATTTCCTCAGCTCATTCCCTTATCCAATGTCTTCTCACCACTGCTACTAGAGGGATTTTGCTAAAGTGCCACTCTGACCATATCACTTCCTTACATAATAAATTCAAGTGACTCTCTATTAGCTTCGAAACTCAATATATTGTTTGATTTTTATCTCAAGTCTAAATATTTTCAATTTTTGTATAAGGTTTATAATATACAAATTGTTAGTATTTTAGTATATATGTATGTACAAACATAAATACATATATAAATATACTGATATGTGTGTATGTCATTTAAAATAAGTAAATGTATAAATATGGGGTGGTGAGAGTTGTTGTCCATCTTTTATTCTCAAAGAGGACCAATGACATCACAAGGATGATGTCTTGACCTTTACATGAATTGGATTTAAGTAAGGCAGAGCTGTACAAAATCATCAGTCTCACTCTCTCCTCCAGAGATAACAGGACTGGTTGTACATCCAAGGGGAGGTGCCTAGAGGGTAGTTTATAATGAGGGATGGGAGTGTGCGATAAAAAAAATGGAGACCACCATCTCCAAATGAGAGGTCTAAAATGATTGAACAATTTCCTCATCTCTAATTTCCATCTCTTCAGTTTCTTATGTGAATATTTTTTCAAACTGTGTTACTAAGAACCTATGCTAGACATGCCTTCCAGACCTGGACTATTTGTATTTAGTCTATTACCTGCAGACAACGCTGAACCTAAGGATGGAGTTTTAAAATGTGGGAAAGTTTTAAATTTATAAAATTGCAACATTGTCATGAAGTCTTCCCAAACTGGGAAGAATGAGACCATTGAGTGATAATCACTAACCCCCCAAAAACCATTCAAATTCATGTTTTCACTTGGAAGTGTGGAATTGCTAATGAAATCAATGTTTTCTTTGGGTTAATCCTGCACATGTTTCTCTCTTCTGTCTCTCTCTCTCTGTCTCTCTCTGTCTCTCTGTCTCTGTCTCTCTCTGTCTCTGTCTCTCTGTCTCTCTCTGTCTCTCTGTCTCTCTCTCTCTCAAGTAATTTGAAGGCAGGGATTGAATCTTCTCTAAGCACTCATGCAAATAGATGCCAGGAAGAGAGCCTTGAACCCTAATGGAATATGAAGTTGCCTACTTAGTGACTGGAGGAACACTAGGAAGCCTCCCTATTCCCCATTTCCATCAAGGAAATTATATTAAAACCCTACTCTGTATTATATTCACAAGACTACCAGAAACAATTTTATTAATTTGTCATTACTATAAATTCAAGCATTGTCCTGCTTAAAAGAAGAAATGTACAAACCGATGGAGTCCCCTCATGCCTTCAGACATGTCTCTTTAACCCAAGACATGTTTGGTTTGTAGGAATCTTGAACAAGGAAAATGTTGCAATATGATAAAACATAACTATATAGTTAAGGGTTAGCATTCTACTTCATCTACTAGACAAATTGTCACTTTGTCTTTCTAGCCTGCCCTTAGAGGACTGGTTTCCTAAGAACACTATTCTTTGACCATTCCCCTCAAAACCATCCAGCCTTCAGCAAGTAACTGAAGTAAACAAGAGACCTCCTCTACCTGATCAATGCTCCAGTCTCTTCAGGAGAATGTAGAAAAAGAACGTTGCTCTTAGGGAGGTCATTCCCCTATGTAGTTCAGGTCCCTGGCCCTGGTCCTTGTCTAATCACTACTTAAATTACTTCAAAACCTGTGTCTTTCCTGTAGCTGATCTGGAAAAAGGTAAGAAGGACATTGTTTTGGGATTGAAGAAATGTCAGTGTTTCCCTCCCTATTGGTCCAAACACTTGAGAACGGGATCATTTTAAAATGCTTTCTTTTTTTTCATTTGTTTATTTACTTTTAGTTTACAAGATTCAGTTCCACAATCCTTTGAGTTTCTACCCCCCACTCCCCATGGTAGTGTGCAATCTTGTATAGGGTCTGCAAATACCTTCACATTGTACAATAGTCTGGTTGTATAGAAGGGTTGTAAGCAATGGAGTGAACAATGGGGACAAAAAGAAAGAAAACCAAACACGAAAAAGAATGATAGTATGTATTGCTTCAGTCTCCATTTAAACTCTGGTCTTTCTAGATCTTTCTCTGAATGTAGGTATCTCCTTCCATCCTGAGACTTGTAGAGTTGTCTTATAGCTGTGCGTTGCTGAGAAGAGTCCAGTTTATCAAGACTGGTCATCACACATACAATGTGTCTGTGATTGTGTATAAATTTTTCCTGGTTCTGCTCTTCTCACTTAGCATCAATTCGTATAAGCCTCTCCAGGTAATTATGAAGTCCATCTCCTTCCCATTTCTTATAGCACAATAGTATTCATTACGTTCATATACCACAACTTGTTCAGCCATTCCCCAATTGATGGGCATCCCTTAAATTATTTCCTCTTTCCACATGTCTGAATCTCTAATTTTCTTTTTTAGCCAGATTATTACAATGACCAAAATTCCATCATTAGATTTATTCCTTTAGTTTGACATTCTGTCCTGAAGAATCCCCCGTGACAATGAACATTTATCTGGAAAGGTTGTTCCAAATAAATTATAAGAGCTTACCATCTTAGCATGAACAAGTATATGTAATTGTATTCTGAGAGGAATGCTGAGTATAAGACCCTGAAGTAACAGGACACACATTAGCTTACACTTGGCACAGGAACACTGAAGATAGGTCAGAGCACTGTTGGGAGTAAATAAGCCTGGGCGCATTGCTGCAGTGGGGAGAATAGGAAATCTATCACAAGAGAGGAAGAAGATCCTCAAAACAGAGGACAGGCAAATAAGTATTTAATAAGCCCCTACCATATGTCAGGCACTACACTAAGATCCAGGAGAGTCCTGATGTCCGACTTTGTCTCCTTTACAATTTGGCTTTAGTCATGGCAAAACTGTTATAACAAGGTATCATTTATTGCTTTAAACATTCCATCAAGAATGGCAAGGAGGACGTTGCATTCTGTGCTAGCCCCTGCTACTAGCAGTGGGTTTACACATAGTAGGCACTAAAAACTGTAGAATGAATAAAAAGTGCTGGCAATCTTTCCCTTTCATCTCTTCTAATAGGTACTTCAAAATTAGTCAAAAGATTTCATAAAGCATCAGAGCTCATGCAATTTTGGACTATATAAAGCCTGAAATTAAAGGGGAAAATGTAAACAGGAAAGTAAGTTCTTATTTCAAAGAATTGCTTTCTAGGGAAAGAAAAATTAATTCCTAATATACAATCCTGGAGTGGTAGAGTTCCAGCAAGGAGACCTGTATTATTGTAAATACCAAAAAACTCCAGGATTCAGCATTTCATTCACGATTTATCTGCCTCGGGATGATCATAATGATAATGCTTTCCACTTCTATATCACCTCACATCCAAGGATTTCTGAGTGCTTTGTAAATATGAATCAGTTCTTAAAGCACCCTGGTGAGGCTGATGAAAACTATTTCTGATACTTTATGAAGAAACCAAGGGATGAGTGACTTACCCAAGCTCATGAAACAAAGAGGAACATAGACTTACGGCTAAAAGGGATATTAGAGGTCATCTAATACGCTCCCCACATTTTGAAGATGTTAAAGTGGAGTTTCAGAAAGGTCAAATAACTTACCCTGTATCACACAAGTAGTAAACAGCAGAAATGTGAATTTCAAAGGAAATTTGAAGTTCAAAATAATTTGAATTCAGTTCCCCTTAAACTCCTAGCCTATTATTTCTACTTTCTCCATCTCTCTGGTCTAGCATCTTGTTTAAGAGACAACATAAGGTAGTACCAGAGAGTTACGAAATGAAAATGAAAATGTACCTGGAAAGGCAACTATTCAATTGTTATTAAGACCTTCCCTCCTTAGTATGACCTAGTATATTTAATTACTTTGGAATAGGCAACAGATTTCACTTTTAATTTTGGTTTTGCTAAGAATTAGCCTAGGTTTGGATCCCATCCTTTTAGAACTAGTTTTGGATCCCATCTCAGACATTTAGAAGCTGTGTGGTCATGAACATTTAACTGACTATGGCATCAGTTTCTTCATCTATAAGAGCAAAGCCAAGTGGGCACCGGATTTGATGTCAGAAAACGTGTGTTCTAATCCTGATTCTGCCAGGCACATGCATGACCTTGGGCAAAATACTTAAACCTTGCTGGGCCTCAGTCTGCTTATTTGTAAAAATAAGGGTAATTTTTTTAAAGAGTTCCTTAATTTCCCTTTCAACTCCAAAAATCCCATAATCCTACCTACGAAGTCCAACATGATTCAAAAGATTTTGTCCTAATCTTTCTTCTTCCAAAGGTTATTAGGTCACACAGATGGTGTTGTAATCACTCCTTACATACACACAAAGGAAAGTCACTAGACCAGCAGTTCTCAACCTGGGAGTCACGACCCCTTTGGGGGTTGAAAGACCCTTTCACAGGGGTCACAGGGGTCACCTAAGACCATTCCGAAAACACATATTTCCCATGGTTTTAGGAACCGAGATGCCACTCCTCTATCTGTCTCTAGGCAGGTTCCGCCCACATGCAGGTATGCCCACATATGAGTATTAAAGGGTCACAGCGTTAGGAAGGTTGAGAACCACTGCACTAGACCAAACAAGCATAGTAAATAAGGATTATCATCAGTGAAAACCTAGACTCCCTATTCTTTCAGTACACTGTTTAAAGTTTAAAGTCCTTAAAAAACCCGTTCTAGATAAAAGCACTCTAAACATTCTCCAGCCCAAAAGATTTTTGCTTGTTCTTCCAAAAGCCTCAGAGGCCTTTAAAGCAACTTTTTTCTTCTTTTTCTTGGACTTACCTTGGAAACTTCAGGACAAGTGTGGTACTTCCTATACCACCTGTTAACTTTCTTTTCCTTTGGTATAACTCAGGAGGAAGCCAAGGGCAGAGTCCAGGTGAAACTAATTTAGGTATTAGTGAGACAGAAACACTTGCACTTCAGTTTTAGTCTGACAGATAAATTTGCCTTAGAGAGCCAATTATGAACAATATTAAGACTAGCATGAATCACCTATCACATTTAGAAACAGCTGCTAATTAAAGAATGGTGATACCAGAATATTCAGAGGAGACATTCAGAGAGAATTTGTTAAGGCTCTAACATGAGAAAAGAAAATGCATAGTGATTGAGATTTGTTTCTAGGAGGTGAGTAAATGCCAACCAAATATTTTCTGGAAAATTCTATGGGAATTGGCTTCTGCTGGGAAACTCACAATGGCAATTTTTATGCCTCCCTCCCTGGTGTCACTAGAATGGGAATACTCTTATTGAAATACCATAGACTGTTTTTCCCCTCATGTAATGTTACTTTCCTAGCCCCTCCCTACCAAATGCACTCTGAGGATGGGAGATATCTCAGATGATTCTAATAGATACACACAACTTTCCCTGAATCTGAAGGTACATAGAATTATTGCCAGCTGTTCCTGAATAATACTGACTTCCAGGATACCAGAGCAGTTGGTCAATTTGAATCTAGACATGTAAGATGTGCTACAGAAGGTGTTCTTAAATCAGAGTCAGTAAACTTGGTTTCAAAAAATATTAGTAACTGTATTTCAATGTAACAATAATATTAATTTATTGTTAATTATATTTATATATTTATTTTGTTATACATAATTACTATTAACAATAATAATAATAAAAATGCTACCATAAGATTTATCATATGAGATTCAGGTATTCCTATCTTGCTATTTTTTTTGCAATCCTAGGTATTTTATGCTATTTTATTTTATGCATTTAAAAGTAAGTAGGATAGGTGGCACAGTGAATAGGGCAGCAGCACTGGAGTCAGGAGGACCTGAGTTCAAATCTGGCCTCAGACATTTTAACACGTACTAGCCGTGTGACCTTGGGCAAGTCACTTAACCCTAATTGCCCTGCCTTCCCCCCTCAAAAAAAAAAGCTAAAACAAAAAATAAAAGTAAGTAGGAGTCTGTAAGTTTCCCTAGATTGTCAAAGGCATAGATGACACCAAGAAAAAAATGAAGAACTTTTGTACTAAAAGAATGCAAAGGCAACAGCACATTCTGCTGTTTTCTATTCTTGGAATGGAAGTGTTTTAATAGAGTATATGAACATATTCACACACATGCATATTCACACAATGCACAAGAATACAGGGAAAATATCCTCAGTGGCCCCAAATTTTCCTCTTGCTTTCTACATAATCAGAGAATTGTAAGGAGTCAGTCTTCTAAATACCAGCAATGTCTACATCACCTCACTTGCAGAAATAGCCTGGTTTCATGCGGTCACGTTGAAAAAATGCTATGTACTTTTCAGTGCAATAACAATACCCATTTCTTTTCTACCCCTTGGATTTTGCTTTGATTCCTTCCCTGCTGTGCTAGCAAATGTTTTCTTGAATTGGTTCCGAGAAAATCAAAGAGGAGCTTTCACCATTTATTGTAAATATAGTTCTTTGGTTAATCATACAACCTTTATTATTTAAGTATCCTTGCTTTCACCTAAGTTTGGACTGGTTTTGCAGAGGGATAGCCTCATGCCAAATGCTATTTATGTGAAGAGAAGATATGACTCCTTAATCTTGAGAGAATTCTGAGCCCAATTTGTATACCTATAGAAGAGACACTTCAGTTTATTTCAGAAACTTGGAAGAGAGATTTTGAAGATTCAGGTGGGTGAGGAGTTCCTAGAGGCAACTGAAAATGATTTGGGAGACATAATTGGAAAGAGAATGACCTCATACAGAGGGGGGATACTCTTAGCAGTCTCAAGAATTGCAAGCCTTGGAGCTTAAGAAATGTAACGGGACTGGCTCCCATATTTGTCCACAGTTCCAAAGACTGTTAGTCATTCAAGTCTTTATGTTTTGCTTGTACAGAGAACATGCTTTCTTTTAATGTTTCTGTTCTTTGCTTCTCTTCTTCCAGATTGTCCTTCATTTCTGTGCATTTGCCTTCAGAATTAGTTAAGTTCTCTTCCACTTTTTTTGATGAGATTTGCCATAGGAGATTCAAGTTTCCCTATCTAGCTATTTTTTTTCTGCTGTGCAGACTATAAATTCTGCTCTCACAATTCTATTTCTCTCTTAAGCCATACAGAAATAGTTCTGGTTCTGTGCAGTTATCAAAATCCATAAGGTCATGGGATGGCTAGGTGGTGCAATGAATAGAGCACCGGCTCTGGAGTGAGGAGGATGTGAGTTCAAATTTGACCTCAGATACTTAACACTTACTAGCCGTGTGACCTTGGGCCAATTGCCCTGCTTTCTCCTCTCCAAGAAGCGGAAAAAAAAATCCACAAGGTAATCTGCCTCTTCGGGTGTTGATTCCTTTTCCTTTGTTTCACAGTATTTGGTCATTGATGCCGCAACTATTTTACTACCTGTAGAGGTCATATTTCCTTCTGTTTCAGGTCCTTCCCACTTGGTTTACTTGTTTATTCAAAAGATCTTTGAGTTTTCTTCCTGCTGAGATCTTAGGTAATTTCATTTCCCTTCCCTGCCCATATTTTCCTCTGTTGCCCACTTTCTGACTCCCTCATCTCCGATAGTGATTTCCTTGAGGACAGGATCTCAAAGGAACTTGGCCTCATTTCATGCTGAGTGATTTGTGCTTCAGCAGCCAAGGTTTCTATTCCAAGTGGTTTCTGGGCTGAGAGAACTGGCCCCAGTTGGATGGTGGGCTCTTTCCCTTAAGGCTTAGTGGAGTGCCGTGCAGCTACACCATACAAGTCCTTCCTTCTTGGTTCCCTCTGTTGCTCAGTTCTCAGCCTCTGCAGCAGAGTACTGCTATCACATCCTGAACAAGGCCCTGCAGTTTGGATTTAGGAGCTCCATAACACCGGGAGAAGAGGGTTGTGAGAATACAGAGCTGAGGTCTACTATAAGCCTGACCATGTTTCTTGCCCCCATTTCCTCTGTTCCTTCATTCTCACCAAGCTCTGCTGCAACACAAAATGCAGGCTGAGTAAATTTCTGCCCTTTGAAATTTGAATCTCTAGCACTAGGAGGAGGAGGAGTGGGGAGAATAAGAGTGAGTTCTATTTCAAGGCCATTGGTCGGCTTTTCTAGGAGTATGACCAATGATGGAGAAGGGGGTGCTAAGAAAGCACCTATCTGTTGTTGTTGGTTTTTTGCAAAGTTTTTACCTTAATTGAGGTACTGGTGTCCTGGATATAGTGAAAGCTGAAATTGCTTTATCTATGATACTTAATTTCTGTTTTGGAGAAGTTTGAAGGGTTCTAATGTTCAGAGAAGATATCTAGTCTTATTGGTCATATAATCCAAAAGTCTCTATTTTTAAAGCAATGTATATAATATTAGAGTTAATTGTTAGTTTGTATTTTTAATGTTTGAGAGAATTCATTTGCAAGCTCAATTAGGTTCTGGCTTCCCCCCCACACCCCAATGTTTAGGAATTCATTTTACTTATTGAATTATGGTTCCGAGAGTGAATTATTTAAATTGTCAATTTTTCATTCAATATACCTTAGTATTTTATATATCTCTGTATTCATCCACTTTATTTAATATTTTTATTTTGTGTTAAAATTGAAGAAAATAATTTCTAACAAATTTCCTGTTTTTTCTTTATCTAACATGAATTCCCTTTTATAAATTTTAAATATTGGTCATCTTTATTTCTTAAAAAAATCAAATTAGATCATTTTTGTACTATCAGGCATTTCAAAAAACATCCAAATTGTATTTATAACCTTAATAAAGCTTTGTCTTCAATTTTGTGTTTTGATGATCAGATTTTCTGCTTTGATATATATTGGGAAATTCTAAACTATACATTTTCTTGGTGCATTTAGTTCTATGTTGAAGTCATTGTCCTTTTTTCCTCTCTTTTGTTGATGGAAGTTTTCAAAATATAATTTTCCATTAAGAACTAGTTTGTGGGCAAAAAAGTGTTTTTGTATGTTGTCTCATTGTTAAAATTTTCTTTAATAAATCTATTCTTGCATGTGATTTCTTTTTGACCCATTCACTCTATAGGGTTATATTATTTCTCTCTATTAAGGTGTAATCCTTCCTTTAAATTCATTTTTTACATTGTAATTTTATTGAAATCTTGCCTATAAAGTATAATTTAACATTTCCATTTTTTCTGCTTTATGTGTGCTTTATACCTCAGCATAAAGTATAGATGTAATAGAACGACGCAATGTGGAGCTGAGAAATATCTGCATCATTCCCATTAGCTCTTCTCCAAAGGCCTTTCATTACTTTATCCTATAGAGTAATTCTATTTAGTTGGGTTTTTTTTTGGTGTTCATTTCCATATTAGATTTGTCTCAGTTTGAAAGAGGCAATACAATAATAATTTTACTATTTGATTCTCCTTGTAGTATTATCTTTTCTCTTAATTAGATATTATTTTATTAAATACATACATAAACAGTAGTGCCTTTCTTTCTTTCATTACAAAACCTTAAACCCAGTTCACTCTGAAGCTCATAGATTGGACCAAAATAGGTCCATACCCAATATATTGCTGGGTCTTGTCTTCTAATTTATTCATTCTGCCTCCCTCTTAGGCTTTAGGGTTGTGTTCTTGCCATTCTCGTTGTTACTTATCAATAGTTTCCAGATTTGTTTCTGCCTTCATCATATCTTATTAAAATATTTTCTTTTTACCCCTTCTATTCCCTCTTAACAAGAAAACAGAAGACAGGTAACATGATATGAAATCACTATTAAAAACCTGTAGTCACAACTGTCTAATACTGATCTTTTCTCTTCCCCTATTCACCAAATTAAGACCCACTGTCTTGCCCTTTCTCTATTTATTTTCTCCCTTTGTAACCAACCCTCCATTGTTGAAGTTTATATTGCCTATTGCTGCTGTCTGTTCCCTAACTTCGGCCTCTCTCTCTTAAATACCTTCCCCTATCTTTTTCACTGCTAAGTCTCCTTTTTCCTCTACTATACTTCGACTATCCCTACCCCCAATCTTCTTTTGCCCAGTTCAGTTAAGGGTGAGGTTCATAAGATGCCTTCTTACCTCATCCCACCTCCATCCTTGTGAAATACTCTTCTATTGTATTACAATGGGGGGAAGTGAGTTCCCCCCTCGCTCTAATTCGTTCCTTAGTGTGTTCTTCTTCACTTTTTTCTTTTCCTTATTTAAAATAAATGAAAAACATAGACATGGGTCATGAATTGGTTTGTCTTTGTTCCCATTTCAATTCTCTAAAATTGTGGGATTCAGAAGTCACTATACTTGCTTATTAGAATGTCAACATGTGATCATCATTTAGCTCCTTCAAGATGCTCACACTATCTATCTAGTTTACTTTTGTAACCTTTTTTTTCTTTTTAATTTCAAAGATTCTATCCAGCTTTGATTTTTTTTAACAACATAAATGTTTAGAAGTCATTGATTCTACTAAAGGTCTAGTTTTTCTTTTGTAGTATGACACTTGGCATTGTAGTAGGTTATTCTTGGTTGCAAGTCTTTCTTTAGACATTTACTGTATCATATTCTAAGCTTTCCTTTCCTTTATATTAACTTCTATATGATCTCATATGATTTTTCCTGTGGTTCCTTGGTATTTGATCTCCTTATTTATATATTCTTATAGTAGTTTTTCTTTAATCTGGAAGTCCTGGGTTTGGCAACCACAATTTGGGGTGCGTTAAATTTGTAGTTTCTGTTAGTAACAGATTCCCTCATGTATTCTTCATTGTATTAGCAGTTTTCTTCTGTGTGGTTATGATTTTATCATCTGTGCTAGAGATACCTGACAAAGATCTCCTTCCTAATTTGATTTTTTAAATAAATATTTCTCTTAGCTCTATAATTGCTACAGATATTGTTATTCCTGTCCTTCAGTGAAGGACCCAGGGTAGGAATGGGGAACTGCAAGCAGACACTGAGTTCTGAGTACTCTACCTGGAATAGAGAAGCTAGGAAACCTGACTGATAATAACTTCTTGGTATCTTCTGGCAATCTTGGTCTGAGAAATGAATTCAGCATAACGGTCTTAGATGAGGGAGATAATCCTGGGATTCTGATTTCTTTGTCTTAACTCCTCTTGCAGCCCTACTTGGCATAAACAAGTGTTATCTCTATAGTTTCCCGGTTCTATCCCCTTGCCCCTGTCCTGGACTGGGTACAGAAGTCAGAGTCAAGGTCTACTGCTGCACTAATCTTAGATAGGTCTCTCTAGATGATGCACTTATCTCTCCCATAGTGCTGGAGGAGGGTGCCAGAGTGAGGTCACACTCTCTTTCCCTGACTCCAGATACAGTTATCGATGGAGTTTTCAGGCCTGAGTCCTGCTCTTTGATGTAGTCATAGAGTGAGATGATGCACTAAGCCATGCCCTTTTCCCTTCTGCAGTCCTAGACAGAGACTCTCAACCTGAATGAGCACTTGCATACTGCTGCGACTCTTATGGGGTAAAAGGAATTGAGGCTTGAGATTTCTCGATGAGGACACTGAGGAAAGAATCCTGATCTCTATGCCCTGTTCCCTCATGCAGTTCTGAAGGGTCCTTTTTTGCCTTTTCTTTTTCCTTATTCTTTCTTTTCCTTCTTTCCTTCCTTCTTGCTTTCTTTTTATTATCATTAATTCACTAATATTTATATTCACTCCCATGTCTTGTATGTTAAAGTTCTATTTCATCTTCCTCTGTTTTCCATTGTTCCTGAGGGAGTTCTAACAGGTTCTGGGAAGAGCTGTAACTTTTCACGTTACCGTCTTTTCCAGCAGTAGTATGTCAAAGAGTAGAGTCAGAATCCAAGTTTCACACATCTAGAACATCAGAGCAAATCTAATATTGTTCCATCATTTCAGTCATGTTCAATTCCTTGTGATCTCATTTGGGGTTTTCTTACTGGAGTGGTTTGCTATTTCCTTCTCCAGTTCATTTGACAGTTGAGGAAACTGAGGTGAACAGGATTAAGGAACTGGTGGGAAGGTTACAAAAGGTGATGACATATAAGAGTTGGGTAGAGAATCTGAAGATGTTTAACCTAGAGACTTGAAGTGTCCTGATAACTTTCTTCAAATATTTATAGGATTTCCTTGTCCTTTAAATTTCAACTTTTTATGCTTTGCCTCAAAGGATAAAACTAGAAACAATGAGAAGTTTCATGAAAGAAAATTCTAGCTGGAAGTAAGGAAAGTCTATCCAAAAGTCGAATGAAGACAACGAACATGGAGATGTTCAACCACATTCTGTACGACTCCTTGTCAGGAACGTTTTATGGGAGATTTCTATTCAGCTATAATTTGGCCTAGATGGCTAAGGGTCCTTCTACTGCTAAGAAACTATGATCCAGTATGGAGCTAGCATCTTAAATCATTCCAAAAACAAATAAAAAACTTGGTTTAACCTTCAGTCTCATTCTTTCACATGTAAGTTATTTTAAAAGGTTCAGTCCTCACATCATCATGATACAGTTTGAGTTACAGAAATTATGATAACACAAATTGTACTATTCTTCTTCTTCCTCTTGCTAGTGGAGGAGGTTGTTGCAAGAGCCAGTTAACATGTGCCAGATACATGTTAGGAGTAGGGTGAGAAGAGATGCTGCATGTAGAACAGCCAAGTGATTGTCTCTGTCTCCCTCCACTGTGGATTGCTCCTAAGGGTGAAGCAGAAGAGGGAGAGAGGAAAAATTACAAAGGAGGAATAAGGAAATAGTTATTACCTTGATAAGTCTATAATAAATGCTCTGTCACAACAGCCAAAGCAGACTCCACTGAGAACCAAGAGGCTTCACTGAGGACTACCTTAACATGATGTTCTAGCCCTGATTATGCCTAAAACTTCAGCCCAGGTCTCAATGCAGGAGGGTAGAGGTATGCAGGATTTACATTCTGCCTAATGACCCCAGAAAGGCCTGAGGAGGAGAAAAGCCCTCTGATTAGAATTTTGTACCTAGAGAAACAATTGGAACACAGCTCTCAAAACTATTCAGCTTTCAGTCTTCTTCCCATGGTTTATCCATGGGAAATGTCAAATCCTACATAAGATAGCCTCCATGTGAGCTGTTAAGCCTCTACACTCCCAACCTCAGTTCTTATGCTCAAAGAATTTTAATAAAAAACTAATTTTATCTAAGATAAGGATAATTAGAATATTACTACCTAAAATAATTTAATTTATTCCATAGCCAAGAAAAAATTATTTTTGGATTATTTGATGGCTTGGATTATCTGCACCACTGCCTCCCTCCATTAGGAGGCTTTGATATTATGATAAATTGAAGCTCCTAGAAGTCACTATTCATTTTCTTTTATCATTCCAAATCCTTAAAAATTCCATCTGAATGTCTCCTCTTAATGTTCCACTATCACCAAGTTTTAATTAGCAGCTGTTTCTACATGTGATAGGTGATTCATGGTGGTCTGAATATTGGATATAATTAGATCTCTCCCGTGAATTTACTGATGCCTTGCCCATGGTCTGGGTTATCTCGTCCAGTATGGGTTTCACACTGCATTGCTCAATCTGGTTTGTTCGACAAAGAGGCCCAACTGGGAGCTGGGGTGGGTAGGGAGGGGCTGTGCAGACATCGATGGAAAGCTTTCCTTGTACCCTGGGATGGCCTGTTCCAAAAGGGCCTTTGCATTTCATGGGCACTGAATGTCAATGGAAATATTAAAACGTATATAGAATCAAGTATTCACAAAACAACAGTTTAGATTTATAATAATGAACTTCAGAAAACTCATAAAAGCCCATCTGTTCTGCGAAGCATTCCAGGAGCAATGACCACTTGGCGTTCACTGCTCTCTGCGGCTCACCTCATATTTGTGGGTATTGCTTTCTGCATCCCCGAGTGAGCCTCAAACTCGAGACCCTTCAGGGCAGCGTATTTCAGTGAGCTTCTTCCATGGCATTCAACCTAGGGTAACGCACCATGCATAGCACGTAACTGGTGCTCCATGATACTTAACCCCACTTCTATACTCATGTGCCTATGTGTATTTCAGTATTTTACAAACCAAACAAAAAACAGAAAGGTTCGTTTGCTCCCCTCTCCCCTTATGGCTGTTGGACAGTGCTACCTACCCTTCTCAGACACAAATCTTCTGCCTCTGGGGAGAGAGAGAGAGCATTAGGACAATAGGTTTAGTGGGCTAGAGCTCAGGGGATCTCCTGCCTGGCGAGTGGGGGCAGGGTGGCAAGCACTCAACCAACTGTTACCTCCTGTTTTTTCAAAGATGAATATTTTTTAAAAGCTCACTTGTTTACTTTCAGTTACAAGCAGAGTGTATCCACTGTCAGTGTGTAACAACTGCAGGGGAAATCTCGCTTCTGCTCACATGTGTGTGGGAGATGGAAGAGACCACCGTGCTTCAGCCACTCTCATTGTGCGTATGTGTGTGTATACATGTGTGTACTCCCTATGGACATTTTCCAGATGGATAGAGAAATTTATGCTTTCTTTTTCTGCCTGTATTAATTGGAGGGACCTGGTTCTCTCCCTATGTGAAGATTCTCTGGCTCTGAAATGTCCAGCTGTCCAGGTGGATGGGAGGAGGTGGGGAGTAATGTCCCTCTGTATATCTCTGAGGAAAATGGGCTGTGTTGTCTGGCCAGGTATTTAATTTGGTCTGCTCAGAACCTTGATGCCCAAGTGGCTGCTTGTGATTTTTTACAGTAGAAGATACCATTTTAACATGCCGAGGCTTCACAGCAGGCAGCTGAATGGATGGCCAGATGGCTGGATTGTTAGTCGGCAGTCACTACACCAGTAACTACTCAGTCATCAAGGGCCCCCAATTACTGTCAGGATGTAGGAGCTCCCACTTACATGTGTCTCAGTTGATTCATATAGTCCTATGTCTCAAAGAACCATGCTCTGGCTTAACCATTGTTATGTAGCTACAAAAGTCTCCCCTGACAAAGTAATCTTGCCTCATGCCAGCCACAAGTAATCTTGCCCCCTCCACTCCTGGATTCAAGCTGAACTGAATAACTTTGAAGCATTTGGTATTTTTCTTTAGCATCAACCCTTGGACTCATTAGGGATCTATCCAAAGTATAAAGAATAATGAAAGATACTGTCATTTTGAGAAAGGAGGTGAAGAAATTGTTCTTCTAAGTTTGGTGCATATTCAATACCTTCCCATGATAGGAATGTGAGTTTTCTGTTGAGCTAGATTTCCTGTACACCACATAAAGCACCCCATCGTCATGTCTGGTTGTCCCTGAACAGCTACCCCAGGTTCAGAATATACTTTGGACCCAGTCATAATCACTGAAAACCAGAAATCATGAGCCTCCACCCCTTCTGTGTGTTTACTTTTCCTCTAGTCAGTCAGGAATAGTTCAAAGCAAAGGTATTTAATAAACATAGTTAGAAAACTTGCAATACAGCATCTCCCTCATAAACATGGGGCGAACTTTTGCACAGGCACACAAACCATCAGTGAGGAAAGTGTCTGAATGTACAAATGCATGTGGAGTGGTAGCTCTTGCCTCTACTACCATAGTGTCCCTGATGTCTCCTTGGAATGTTTTTGCATTTTTTGCTCTGAGCTTGCTCTTTGCAGGATGTGGTAGTCATGCCATGTGCCTTTCTCTGCTGGTACATGGTGACCTCATGGTGCTTGTTAGACATGGAGTCTCAGCTAAGGGTCACTCTGATGATCTCTTAACATCTCTGCTGCCTGGCACCTCCACGCAGTATGTTATACTCAGTAGTTTTGTGATCTTTGCTGTTCATCAATCTGATGATCTCATGATAGCTGGGTGTCCGGGTCAGCCAGACTGTTAGCTTCCCGAGTTACTTACCTCAGTCCACATGGTCAGTCTCAGTCGCCTCTACTACTCTCAGTCCATGTGGTCAGTCTCAGTCACCTCTACAACTCTTCAGGATATCCCAGATCGGACAGAATAGTCAGACACCTTGTGGTGGAAGTACAAGGATCTCTTTATTTTATACCATTCTGTTCTGTGTCCCATGTCCGTCAATCCCCAGCCCTTCTCTGCCTTATATAGACCATCAGTCTTCCCATTGTCATGTGCCTCAGCAACAGGAACCAGATAGGCATTACTGGTGCATGCTCAATGCCACATGTGACCTTTAAGCCCCCAAGGGCTTAAAGCCCGTTCCTGTGAAACTTGGGGCAGTGAGTTCTTGGTAAACAGGACGTGTGGTCATGGGGGCAGAACACACACCTGGATTCCTCTGGGATGTGCCTCAGAACTTCCTTGTCAGTGAGAACATGATGACCAGGGTCAGAGATGTAGTCACGCAAGACCCAAAGGGCCCTTACAGCTGGGGATGTGTTGGACAGTCTTAGTAGATAAACATTGGTCCTCTCATGTCCTAGTGGCTTCCTAGTTTGGGAATCTCTGCTGGGTATTGCTCTATCTCCCCTTCCTTCCTCCTTTCCTTCCCTCCCTCCCTCCTTACTTCCTTCTTTTATCCCTCCCTTCCTCCTTCCTCCAATCTTTCCTTTTTCCTTCCCTTCTTTCCTCCTCCCTTCCTCCTTCCCTCCCTCTATCCTTTCTTCCTTTTTCCTTCCCTCCTTCCTTCTTTTATCCCTTCCTTTCTTCCTCTCTTCAATTCCTCTTTCCCTTCTTCCTCCTGCTATTTATCCATCCTTTACTCCCTCTCTCCCATCCTTTTTTTCTTCTCCTTCTCTCTTCCTCTCTCCTTTCCTTCCTTCCTATCTGCATGCCTACCTTCCTCCTTCCTATTCTCTCTTTGTCTTTTATTTCTCTCCTTTCTTTCTCTCTTGCATTATCTTTCTTTCATTTTCACTTTGTTCCTTTATTTTAAAACTAGATTAAACTCTAGCAGGGCAGCAGCCATGCACAGGCCCTTTCCTGCTGCTTGGTCATAACAGGGACTTGAACCTGCTTTGTTTCTGATCTGAACTGGTTCACTCCTTCTTAGACAGCCTAGTGGTCCCCCACTTTTGGAGATTCCAGATATCCCACAGGCTGAGCCCATAGCACCTTAGAACTCCAAAGATAAGCAGTCCACCAGCCTTAGTCACCCCAGCAACAGGGTTCCCAATGTTTACCACCACGTATGGCCCTCCATAAATCTTTAGTCTAATCAATATTGTGTTTCAGTGGTGCAAATCCATCCATCCCTGCATATCCTATGGGAACTTAGGCTGTGTTCTCCCATCATTTCTCCACAGGGAGCCCAGCCAACATCATAGGTCATAGAATCTTAGTGGTTATCTAGTCTAACAACCTCATGTTTTAATGAGAAAAATGGGTCACAGAAAGGTTAAGTAACTTGTCCAAGGAGTAGACTGCAAATCTGGGGTTACTTACAAGTGGTCAGGAAGTCTTCCTTGAAGAACTATGATGAGAGGGAACTCACTAACTTCCATGGCAGTCCTTTTCGTTTTAGATAGATAGCTTGGGAAATTTTTCTTGATAACAAGATTTAATTTGCTTCTTTGCCGCTTCCACCTTTTGGTTCTCATTATTACAAATGTGTCTACATAGAACAAGTATAATTCATCTTCAACATAGTAGACCCTGAAATACTTAAAGGCAGATATCATCCCTTCAAGTTTCTCTCTCTTCCTTTCTATGCTCCCATTGCTTCAGTAGATAGTCATATGGCATGGACCCAAGCTCTTTGCTGTTCTGAGAACCCAGTCCTGGATGATGTCCAACTTATTGATTACTTTCCTAACCTGTGATACCCAGACCTAAATACTATACTTTTCCTGCGGTCTAACCAGGGCAGAATATATAGTAAAACTATTTTCTTCTTATTCCTGGAAGCTCTGCCTCTTTTAATGTAGAATATAGTTCAAAACAGTTTCTTTTCTCCTCTAAAATAATGTTTTTTGTGATTTATTAGTGCTATTCTCCAGCATAGCTACCCCTAACAGTTCACACACCCATGCATGAGCATGCATTCACTATGGTTTCTTAAAAGCTACTATATCATACTGCTTACTAGTATTGGCCTTACAATATACTAATCCTTGCAGATCTTCATCAGATAAGCTGCTATCTCAACATGTTTTCTTTCCCCCAATACCTTACCTTGAAAAGTTTAAGGAAATAAGTAGTTTTTTTAAACAGAATTAATGACTACCAAACATTCCCACTGAGGTAGCCAGAACTGAGCAAATATTTCAAAAGACAAAAACTGGCAAAGAAATGTCAATAAATAAATTTTAACAATTTTAAAAGTCTAAGCAATGATCAACAAGCAAAATTTACAACCTGAAAATGGAAAAAGAGATTGTCTCTAAGGATTAGTCAAGAAACAATGAGAGCCAAACCATAGGTTTGAGTTTCTAAAAACAGAAGGGAGAAATTTCCCAGAAGAGGATATGGTGGGGGTGGGGGAAATGACTATTTCTTATACTTGGAATGCTATAGGGTAAGATTATTCAAACATATACATGGGGAATGGGGAGACTGGAGAATCATAAAAACTGAACTCTTACTGTATCTGGACCAGTCACAAGGAGGTTTAAAAGAAAAACATTAGCAGAAAATGTATAAGCATATATTAATGCTTCACCTAGATTTACAGTGATGAGGAAAAGGTTAAAGAAAAAATGTGTCAGTTTCTTTCTTTAGTATTTCAGTTTACGGTCCTAATCCCCTCAACCCAAATCCCACCAACTCCTGTCTCACAAATACTATAACTTATCTTTATATTTCATGACCATAATGATGAAAATATCTGTTTAAAAGCAAAGTTATCTTTCTCCCCAAAATAAAATATCAATGCTTGTGCCGAGTTGACAAGAACTACATGCTTTTGTTGACTGAAAACATCTGTACTGGCAAATATACACAATTGGCTTTATACACTCCCTAATACATCATTATAGAATATCGGTTGGAACTGGACCTGTGGCTTTATTGAAACAAGGAATTCCCAGATAAGGAATCTCCTTCTACAAATGCAAATCAGCACCTTGTCATCTTAGAAAGAACTGTCTTAAGCATGGGATAATTAAGTGACTTTGATGAGGTGTAGGCTCTGGGACCCCTCCCCCCTTTTTGAGCTCTTGATTCTTTGAGGTACAGGCTCTGGGAAAGTAAACCTTCCCAGGGAAGACATTTACCTGAGGTCATGAGCCTTGAGATGTGGCTCTGCCCAAGTCTTTGGCCAGCTTTGTTCCAATAGTTTCCCACCCTTGAACTGGCCTGGCTCACCATTGTCTGTGGTCTCCAGGTAGCCTCCAGCAACTT